>OZ010800.1:7671200-8271200 GCA_963932465.1 Maratus speciosus
TAACGTAAACAAGATAACTAACTAAACATGAAAACGCATAAAACATTTGAACATTTTCAGCAGTTACCATCCATAGCCAAATATGTTTTCCAATTCTTTTAAACAGTCCTGTATTTGATCTGTAGATTGATATATATACTATATAATGGAAAAATTTAGTTTATCAAGGAAACGCATAACAGGTTGAAATTCTCTTTCAGCAATTTATACTAATATATGGAAACATACTTAAGTAATTTTGTACAACCCTGTAGTTTACCTAGAGCCTTTATTACACGCCACTATTTAGTTAAAATTTAATTCAAACTAAAACACTTTTAAAACTGCTGAAATCACATTTCTATAAATTATAATTTATAGACGGCAACGTATCCAATTCTTTGCGTGACCCTGTATATCATTTTATCTATATTCTACAAACATTTCTTAGTAAATTAAATACAGTGCAGCGTAAAAATGCATAACTTATTTAAAAACCACCTTTAAGCAATACCCAGTAACCCTTACGAATACTTTTGTATAGTCCTGTATATGAATTATAGCATATATATATACACCATATACTTTGCATAAATGTAGTGAATCATAAAAGGGCATATCATAATTAAAAATACATTTCCAGCAATCATCGCTAATGAACAGTACTTCGGATACAATATAGTATCTGAAATATTTTGTGTGTCCCTGTAAATGCTATATACACTTCGTATTATACATGAAATAATTCATAGTATGCAAACCTCAACGACGTATATCAATTTCATTGCATATCAAATAGATTAACATAAATATAGTACGCCGCAAACAATTCCCTCCACCCCTATATCATTATATATTGGAATTCCTTTTTTAGCCCTGTAAATAAACAATAACTATTCTCTGCATTGCATATTCTACGGAATGCACATTTTAGTGCGCTTCATAAATGCATATCAATTTTATTCTGTTTGAAAGCGTGTAAAATCATTAAAAATCATTTGAAACGATTTTTTCTCCCACAGGCCGTAATGTAATGGAATACTTTTGATTGTCCCTGTAAATAAACTAAACATGCTACAAACTTCATTACAAATGGGGACCTTGCTATGGTAAATGTCAATAACATCCAAAAATTTCAAGTCAATCCGAGTATATTTACGCGAGTTAGAGCGCGGACAGACGGCCAAACAAACCGAAGTCAGAAACACTTTTCAACTTTATCGGGCCTGAAAAACACTTTATTTCAATGCTTAAATATTATTATTTTTTTTTTAATGCCAATAAAATAAATGTATCGAAAACGTAGAAAATGAGTTTACAATAAAAAAAAATTTAATAACTGATTCTGAATGTCTACAATTAAATGTTTGATTAAAATCACAAACAGCAAAAAAAATGATTAAATAGAATAAAAAAAAATAAATATATCAATTTGAAAAACACTAAACAATTAGTATTTATAATTGTACTATTAAGCAACAACAAACTACAATAGATGAATTAAATGCATTTAACAATTTCTCAAAAATCTTTCCATATGTTATAAGGCTATTGCTACTATTTTATAATTTTGGCAAATGTTAAATCTGAAAACATTGGTATGAAGATTTAAGATTTTAAATACTAATTTAAAATATTATTAACAATGAAAAAAAATCTTTCAAAAATTTCACTACTACAATATGTAAAAAGATATTTTCCCAGTATAATGTTAATTTCAAAATTGAAACAGTTTCCTAATATCATTATAATCGAATATCATATTTAACTCCAAAATATTAATGACGATAAATACTGTGTTAGAATCAGTCTCTGCATCAGCTTTTTTTTTCCCTTCTAGCGATGGCAGATTAAGGTATTTTACAGCATCGTATCGGAAAAGAATTGAAGACCAGTCTCATTGCATAAACATACTACAACTTATTTAACTTTAATCTATCAAACGGAAATAAAAAATTTAAATTAAATAAGACATACCCTTTAAGTTCCATAAATAGTTTAATAATATCCGTGTTTTATCCTAAATTGTCAGACATATTTCTGACAAAATGACAAAATTGTCAGACATACTTCCCGCGTCAAAAGTTCTGATCCTTATTTTATTCTGCGGTTTAATGGAGCGCAGACGATAGCGCACGCGCAAGCAGGTGCTTATACTGTATTATTATAATTTTTGTCTGTAATGAAAATTTTCTATTTGAATGAAACATCTGCCTTTTTTCTTTCTTTTTTTAAAAGTAAAGTTTGTTTTACACGTAATAAATACAAATTAGGCATCTTAAATGAAAAGAGAGTATACAGGATAAAAAAATTTTCTTTGTCAATCTGTCATTTTTTTATATTCATTTTCTGTAGAATAAAACTATTTGTAAAATAGCTTTTTTTAAAGTCGTATTTCTAAAACACGAATTTAAAATATGAATAATTATATCATGGGTTTTGTATAAAATTTGTATGAATATTTTTTCGGAAAATGCTAATTTTATTTAAAAAGTGAAAGAAGTAGAATTTTTTAAAAAATAGTTATTTTAAATAGTTAAACACTAACAGGAAAAAATATGACTTGAATGCAAATTCTAAAGCAAGAAATGCATATATGACTAAACTCTGAATACTCTTTCTACGTGCTCATTAAAAGCTGCAGACTTAACTGTAACAGAAAATTTTAGTTTGAAACCACAGAAGTATTTCGAATAACACTGGTCGACAAAAAAAAAAAAAAAAAAAAAAAAAAACTTTCTCCCTGCAAACTAAATATGTAAAGTGTACAGATTTAATATTCCTAATTCTAAATATGTTATCCAAATTGCTTCATAACGTACCATTTTTCCGAGAAACACTTTTATAATAATAACAATCGGTGAAGGATTAAATTGCAATGGTATATCATATGAAATCAATGCAATGAAATCATAAAAAAAGTATACTTCACTGTCTTAGATAACAAATTGATAAAATATAGCATGAAAATCTAGTTTGTTGATACTTGTACCGTGCATTTTCCTTTTTATCCCCCCCTCCCACCTCTTTTCGTGTCCGAATTTACTATTTCCTATCCACTAATTTGTTTTCATTCCTTATGTTGCTGTAACTCGGGCATGTTTAAAATATTTCTGTTCATTTTCAAAGATTTTTGATGTTCATATTTTTGTCACACTGTGACTTACAATATGGTGGTTTTTTTCGTCACATATGTGACGTGACGTATGTTACATGCAGTGACTCCAGTAACGTCACAATTTTTTTTTTTTTTTTATTGCCAGAAAATATAATTTTACATAAATAACATGTTTTGAATATTTTTTGTAATTTTTTTAATTTTTCTAAGAAGTTCACATCTCAGTCACAATGTGACATCACTGAGTGGTGGCATTTTGGTCACAGATGTGACGTGACCACAGTGACGTCACAACGACGTCACCGTGACCATGCATGCTATGAGGGTAGGAATTAGGAATGAAGAGAAATTCCTTTAGCATGCCTGGATCTCCTTTAAGACTGTTCAGCAAAAAACAAACTATTTCTTTATTACCTTCTGCAACTGCAATACTTAAAGGTGTTTCAATTTTATCAATAATAGGCCTTTTTCCTTCGTTGTATAATTTTGCAACAGTTTTTCCATAATGTTTCAGACTTTTACCTAGTTCCTTTCTAGCTTGTTCTGTCATTTTTTTAAGCTGGAGATTCATAAAAGTTCGAACTAGTTGATAATATGGCTGCATTAAAATCATTTCCAAGAAATATTCTCGTTTTTCTGTTTCTGGAACTTTTTCTATCCAATCTATAAATAAATTTGCAACAAAGAATTCTTCAAAGGTTTTATGAATAAATTCTAAATGATTGCCTTCAGACTTGATAATTCCTGCTAATAGAAATACATCCTTGAATTCTTCTAAAGAATTGATTGGATAGTCAAAGGTTTTAGATTCGGCAAAAGTTTTGTGATACTGATCCAATATTTTCTTTTCACGTCTCTGTAGCACATCTTGATGAATATCTCCTTTCCGAAAATAAACAGAATACTTCCTGTTAATGAAATTTTCAAATATTTCGAATACATCATTACCTACATAATTAAAAACTGGAATTTTATCGTCATGGTTTTCTATCCAGTTTTTAAAATTATTTACGGAACCCTCTAGCATTAAATTCAATTGCAAAGGAGTTCCTATAAATCTTGATGTATTGCCTTTGAAAGTTAAGTCCATTTTATTTAAAAATTCTTCCATGTATTTAAGAATACTTTTGTTTTGTTGCCATTTATTACAGCTATTAAAAAGATCATAAAATGTTTTTTCATTTAAAATTAAATATAAACGATGTTCTAAATATTTTTTTACGTATATCTCTTTTGTCTTTTTGTCCATTGGAGCAAACTGAACTACTAATGTTTCTAATTCCTTTTCTAAAATCTCCTGATGCTGCAGACGAGTCGTAATCCATAATTTTGCTGTAGTTTGATTTTTTAAGAACTTTAGTAGCAACAATATGCGTTCTCTATCATCTGTATCTAAGACTTCATCAAATCCATCAAATGTCAAAAGTAAAGGTTTCGAGACATTCGTGCATTTATCCAGATAAATTTTCAACAATTTTTTAGATAGGTTATTAGTTAGCTTTAAGTCAATTGTTGATAAAAATTTAATTAAACTGACGATATCAATTCTGTCTTCTTTTAATTCTATATTCCTCAGAGCCTTTAGATGGTCCCTTAGTTTTACTCCAATAACCCAGTGGGATTCAATAATAGAAGAATCATTTCCTGTTTCATATAATTTTACCAATGTAGTTGGCTTACCCATTCCTGGGTCATCAGCAAATATTACTACTTTTCTGCCTGTAACTTTTCCAATTAACTTATCTTCCTCAACTAAAGATATTTCACTTTGCTCGCGGTCAATATACATCTGCATTAGATTCAGTGAACCACGAGATTCACACCAAACAAGCTTTTTAGCTTCAAACTCAAGTAAATGTAAAGTTTTATTCTGCTTAGAAAATTTTTTAAAGTCAGCTTCTGCATCAGCTTTTTGAGGAAACAACTTAATCTTACCCATCTTACAATTATCATCGAACATTTTTTTATCACATTCATTTAATTGCATAAAATTATATAATTCCTGTTTATTACAATGAAAGATAAAAATTTCATGAAAATCTTCTCTAATTAGGAGTCTTGATAAAGCTTTATTTATAATAACATTTTTAAATTTCCTTTTTAAATAAAATTTGGGATTGTAAATTTCCTGCAACATAAATTTTGTTGCATTCTTTTGGCATTCTAGGCAAATCCAGAAAATACGCTTCTCCGGATACCTATGACAAATTTCTTGAAAATTTCTATCTCTAAATTCATCATCAAATACTTGTAAATTATTAACACTCACAGTTTTTAAATGATTATTAAATTCTTCCAAACAGTTTTTGAATTCTTCGTTCTCATTGTCTTGTCCTAAATACCGAATCAGTTTACCTGTTTTGTCTTCTTCACTTGATCCGGTTATTCCACTGATAATAAACATATCGTTTGCATTATTATCGCGTTCTTGTGACATTAATTTGCTATCCAAAGTTTCCACATTAATTTCTTCGTATATTTGGGCATAGGCACCCTCTAAGCTACTCATTACTGCAGGCTTACTCCCCACTTCTATTTCATCGTTATTGAGAATTTTAACCAATGTCATCTCTTCAATTACACCTTCCTTATTTGTTCCTTGAGATAAACTATGTATATAAGAATTCCAACTATCGATTCCAGTTATGTCGGATAAACTAACCCCTTTATCTTGTTCCTGAAAAATAATAACTTCCTTTTTCAAAGGATCTTCCTTAGGATCGAAATATTTTATATCTATGTCGTCATAGTCTAGCATAAAATTGTCTTTATTCTGAAAATCATTTTTAATTTTTTTGAGGAGATTATTGTGCTGATCTTGGTGTATAATAAGTATTATTCTTTTATTGGGTTTGGCACTGAATACATTGTACAACCTCTTGTAAAATTCTTCCAGATCCTGTTCGTTAACAGTATGTCTGTATTCAATAACAAACAAAAAAATTCTCTCTAATTCAAATGCACTTGCAACACTGTCTCTGTTTTCTTTACTCTTCAAAATATCCGAGTTTGTGCAAATTCGGCCATCTGTTGCAAGGTACTTAATATTACTATTTAAATATTGCAATATTTTAATGGAACTCAATAAAGTCTGAGGGGTGTTAACACCCAATGTTTGAGCACTACTCGAAAAAAAGATATCCAAACATTTTTTCATTTTTCCCAATTCGTTAAACTTACCAAATTGCATGACCTCGCTTTCGTATATTAGAGTCATCGCAGTAACAAAAAATGATTCGCTAATCTGTTGTTTTTGTTCATCAAGAAATTCCACAATTTTGTGACCAGATGTCCACTTTTCTTCAAAATTTGTTGTTTCGTAGATTCCCAGATCTTGTTCTATAAGCTCCCTTAACCTTTTAAACGCCGCACTATGATTGAAAGATAACACAAACTATTTAATGGTAAAAATAGCATTAAAACTAAAATATAAGCACTATGAGTAATTTGTTTTTTCAAAAAAAAAAAATGTATATGATTTACAACATGTTCCAGAAATGGAACATTGGCGGGAAACACTTAGTTTTTTCACATGTTTTTATAAAATATGATTAACGATATTTAAATTAAAATCTCTATTTTTTTTTGTCCAATATTTTTAACAATTATAGGTAAAGTTAGAAAAGTTATTCAGGAAAAACAGGTTAAGAGGGAAAATAGCCGGGCTTCGACCGTCGGGTTTTCATTGTGCTCAAAATTCCGGGAAAAATTGTTAAGAAACGGTAGGAAGCTTTCACTGAAAAAACTTTGCTACAAATTAAAAATGTATACATTATTTAGATGATGAGTAGGAATTACTGCATTAAAAAAATTACAATTTTTTTTCGGAATAGTAAAAAAATATATAAAAATAGCATAAGAAAATAATAATGTGCTATGAATTTGCAGTACAGACAATAATCATTTAAATGAAAGTCGAAAAAATACAAGGAGAAATTAAAAAAAAATCTTATTAAAATTTCTTAAAATAAGAAAAAAGTTATTATTGTCCTTAGCTTTTATCTTCTACATTTCTTCTGTTTTCCGTGGTAGTTAGGAAAGCATTTCTCTTGAAGTCTTTTCTCACATTCAAAACATTTTTTTAGTATTCTCCTGGCATACAGCACATCGTCGTTATGTTGATTGCAAAATATAATGTGCATCTGATTGTTACAAAAACTCCGAGCAATGTGGTTTAGGAGAAGAGTGAATGTTTGGTTTCACTTTAAGCATTCATTCATTCATTCTCATAGCATATGGATAGCCGCTGCTAGAACTCGGTATCGATATTTTAAAACCAAGTCTTATTGGTTTGCACCGTATAATCATTTTAACCGAATGATGACCGTAATAAGGTATCATACATTCATCTATTCTCAATTTTGAATGAAAGACACCAGACTGCTGAAAGTTTTTTCCAATTTGCATAAAAGGGATATATTTTTCCCAATTTATCTCCTAATTTAAAGGTGATATTATCTATATCATGATTATTTTAGCTTTTTAAATTTATTTCAAGGTATTACTGTAGAAACAATCGGGACCGATAGATATTCTTGAGTGCACCAATATAAATCTTCTCCGGGTACTTGGTGACATCCACTAAACAACTATAATCCAAAATATTGACCTATATCATTTTCATCTACACCTAGAACTTTTTCTTTATGAAATGCATAATGTGTTGTTATATTTGCTAAATGCAATAGATATTCCACTGGAAAGAACTTGTGAAATATTTCACCTGGAGATAAAGTAACTAACTGAGGAAACTTTTCAGAAATATTTGCAATGCTATTAGTTTTTTAGAATTTTCTTAAGATATGTATTTTTTTTCCAGCAATTTTGGATATTTTTCTCCTTTGACATTAGTTTTCGCTTCAAATTCAGTCTTCCTTTTGATGTTGAAGGTACTTCAGGATCAAATCCGTCTTTATTAGAAATTTCATTGTCATCTACTTTTTTTTGTACCTATTTCAATTTCACCACAAAAATCTGCTGGCAGAACAGGTTAAAAAATATCTTCATTTATATTTTCCTCATCTATTCAACATCCACTTTTTTCTGGAAGTAGTTGACAAATATCAATGCATTCTTCTTCAGAATCATCCGATAATTCACAAAAGGTATTCAAGTGCCTCTTCTACTGTACAAAATGGTTTTGAATGAGACATCACATCTGTGGGACGTATCCTGAGTAACTGAAAAAAAATCGCAGAAGGAAGTAAAATAATATGAATTCCTTATTTTCCCATATCAAATCTCCAATCCTATCTCGGCACTCGAATTTAAGTCATAAACAATGTCTAATTATCAACAAGCACACATGTTTTTCAGTGGCCGCTTTGAGCAATCCACTTCATATTGGAGCACGTGTGTGCAAAGAGGGGTGGTGGCGCAGGGTGTTAGGGGTGTGCAAGAGAATAAAGTAGATCAACGTCGTAAACACATCTTTCCTCGACACTTACTAAAATGCCTCGTATTCGGAAACTTTTTGTCAATACTTATTTACACTGTGATCAGAGAACTTTACCATGTTAAAAAATAAGCCTTTACATGCCAATGTTCCATTTCTGGAACATGCAAATTTGTTAGCTAAAAGAAGCAATAAAAATTAATCTTTTTTGTTATAACTTATATTCTACGAATAAAATTATCATTTTTAATTACCCTCACTTAGTTTTAAAAGCATTTGTTGAATTTTGAATTTTATATGAATTTTTTAATTTTGTCTGACGAAAAGTCTAAAAAAAGACCAAAATTGCGATTTTTTATCCTAGCCATTATTTATTTTATTAACGTTATATCAACGCCAAAAAATCAATCAATACTTCCTTTTTATATAATAATTTTTATAGAGCAATACGAATAAAACTGTATTTTTCGGAGAATTTCGAAGTTTATGTTCCATTTATGGAACACTGGCGCGTAAAAGATTAATTCGGGACCTGCATTGTCTAATTTGTGAATGATTTCCCTCAATGTAGTATTATAGTGTCTATCCACCACGCTATCTTGAACTGAACTTAAGAAATGGGCCTGTAGCTCATTTACTCTGGGCTGATTTACAATCAACACTAAATGTTAGAAATTGAATAATGATTTACCGAAATTGCAAGACATGGTGAAATAATTACAGCTGTGTTTCAAGATTGCATTTGATAGATGAAATCTTATTTTATCTGAGTGAAGAGCAACTACCCATTTCCCTCTTTTCCCGTGCAGAGAGAGAGAAAAAAAAAAAGGAATTTCCAACATCTGGTATACATAAAAGTGTTGCACAACGAGATGCAATAAGAAAGACTAATGAACTGAAAACTTTTCTTCCTTTTTTAGTCAGTCTCTAAATATATGCCCTAAGCAAAACACGCAGTATGTCTGCGCTCTGAAAAACCTTAAAGATATATGTTAATTAAATATATAACTTTGAATGTAAATTTAATTTTAACTTTATCTATGTGCTTTTAATTAAATAGTGTAGTCCTGTGATCCTGTGCCCTCTTTTGTTACTGAGTGGAATATTTTCATGCTGGTTCACTTTGGATTTTTTTAGCAGGTTGGATTACCTTACGCGGATTCAATCAACGCTGAAAATAAAGGTAGGAGCATGCCAATTTTATCTTTCTCCTTTTTTTGGTGAAGATGTTAAAAGGGAAAACATTATTTTCTAAATATAATTCATGAAGAGAAGCTCAGTTATTTAACTGCCGTGATTTCACAATAAAAATTCAATAGATTATGAGACTGGCTGAAGGCTGTGAACACGGCAAGTTACCGCTCTCTTCTATTTAAACTATTGTGACAATAAATGAAAATAAACGAAAACTCTTGAAAGTTAAGAAACTAAAATAAAAGAAACCTTTTAAAGATAAAACAGTGGCCTCCTCCCTAAAAGAAACTTTTAATATCGAAAAATTAAATCCGCATAACTATGCCCAATGGAGTTTTAAAACCCAGATGCTCCTAATGAGGGAAGATTTATTTAATTATACACAGGATGACCCCCCAACACCACTAACTAATGAGTGGACTAAGCGAGATAATCGTGCTAGGGCTACAATTATATTAACTTTAGAAGACTCACAACTTATTTATGTGAAAAATGAAACGACAGCCAAGACAACTTGGAATGTTTTAAAAACTATACACGAGCGCGCAAACCTTTCGAGCAAATTATATTTACTCAGAAAGTTATACAGTATAAAACTCGGGGAAAACGGAGATATGATAAGTCATATCGTAAAAATACTAGAAACAGCCGACAGATTAAAGGCGATAGGGGAAGAAATTAAGGACACGCATTTATCCGCGTTACTTTTATGCTCCCTCCCACCGAGTTATGATACTTTGATTATCGCACTTGAAGCGAGAAATGAAGAGGAGTTAAACTCTGAATTTATAAAAGGAAAATTGACCGATGAGTATCAAAGGAGACAAGATAGCTCGAATAATACGTCGCGCGAAAATGCGTACAAAGCAGAAAAAAACAATACTAAACCACAATATCGCAAACAAGAACAAAATATGTTTTGTACATATTGTAAAAGACGAAATCACATAAAATTAAATTGTTGGTTCCTTAAGAATAAAAATTCAAATTCTAAAAACCAAACAATGAATAAAGGGAGACAGAATGCTGCATTATGTTCTGAAACGAACAAAATCACTCCGGAAGTAGAAGTACAAACAAACACACAGACTCTGGGGAATAGTAGCAAAGAAAACAAAACCACTTTAGATACAAAGGTGTCTCAAAACAATTGTTCCTTTTACGCGAACATTGAAAATAAATCTACCTGGATAATTGATTCAGGGAGCTCTTCACACCTTTGTAACGACATAAACCTATTCAGTGACATTGATACAAATAATAAGAACACAGTCACGATTGCAAACGGAAAAATTCTTGCTTCACACGGGACAGGCACAATAAAATTACAAACACAATCAAACGACATTACTTTAAATGAAGTTTTGTACGTGCCAGAAATACAGTCAAATTTAATGTCTGTTAATAAAGCAGTGAAGCATGGGTGTAAACTCATTTTTGAAAACGAAACCTGTAAATTAATCCAAAACGGCATAACCTTTATAGAAGGGAAAATTAAAGGTAATTTATATGAAGTAGACCTTTACAAACATAAACAAGTAAACTATGCGAATTTAGCTCACCAATGCAAGAATAAAAACTGTATTGAACTCATGCATAGGAGATTCGGACACAGAGATATAAATGCTTTAAAGCAACTGCAAACTAAAAGTTTAGCAACAGGTTTTAATATGGAAAATTGTAAACATGAAGTAATATGCGAAAGTTGCATAAAATGTAAATTAACAAATGCTTCGTATCCTAAACAAGCTACAAACAAAGCTAGTAAAATTCTCGATTTGGTTCATTCTGATGTATGTGGCCCGATGCCAACAGAAAGTATGGGAGGAAAGAAATTCTTTCTCACATTTACTGATGATTTCAGTAGATTTACAATGGTATTTCTTTTATCAAAGAAAAGTGAAGTCATCACTAAACTAAAAGAGTACGTAGCCATAACGAAAAATAAATTCGGTCGCAATATAAAGGAATTAAGAACTGACAACGGCGGGGAATATACCAGTGATGAGATAGAAAATTACTTAAAAGAAGCAGGTATACACCATCAGCTAACCGTGCCAAATTCTCCAGCTCAAAACGGTGTTTCGGAGAGGAAGAATCGTACACTAGTTGAAATGACGCGATGCCTGTTATCGGAAGCGAAACTACCTCAGAAGTTTTGGGGTGAAGCTCTAAATACAGCGGTATACTTAACTAATCGACTCCCCACGAAAGCTCACAATTCTACTCCATACCAATTATGGACAAATAAAATACCGGATTTAAGCAACATTAGAATGTTTGGCTGCAAAGCTTACGCTTATCTCGACAAATCCCAAAGAGGAAAACTTGATGATAAAGCGATTGAAGGAATTTTTGTCGGTTACGACAATAGATCTAAAAGTTATAGGATCTATACTGGTAATAATAAAATTATACGAGCAAGAACCGTCAGATTTCTAGAAAACTTTAATTCAAACACAACACCAAATTTAAATCTGAAAAATGATAGCGAAGTTCAGAAACAACCCGAAAAAGCAGGGGAAAATTCCTCAGAAATTATAATAAGTATGCAGGAAGAAAAACAAACAGACAGTGAGGAAAATACAACAAATGAACCTAGAAGATCACAAAGATCGAATAGAGGTGTTCCACCAGACAGACTCGCATACATTACTAAAGAAAATAAAATTATAGAGCCGAAAAATTTCGAAGATATTAAAAATCTAAACAATCCACATGAGAAAAACCAATGGTACGAAGCAACTAGTGAAGAAATTGCTTCATTAATAAAAAATAACACCTGGGATCTAGTTGATCCTCCACCAGGCGTAAAAGTAATTGGAAATAAGTGGGTTTTTACGGTTAAATATAATTCAAATGGAGAAATTAATAAATACAAAGCGCGTTTGGTAGCGAAAGGCTATTCTCAAAAATTTGGTAGTGACTATTATGAAACCTTTGCACCAGTAGTAGCCTATACAACGCTAAGAGCATTTCTAGCGTGTGCAGCTCACAAAAACTTAAATGTAAACCATTTAGATATTAAAACCGCGTTTCTCCATGGAAATTTAGAAGAAGTTGTTTATATGTCGCAACCAGAAGGACATATTAAACCGGGTGAAGAAAATAAAGTATGTAAGCTAAGAAAGGCTATATATGGCCTAAAACAAGCAGCAAGAGCATGGAATATTAAAATAGCTGAAAGTTTAAACAAACTAGGTTTTGTGCAAAGCACCGCTGATCCATGTCTCTTCACACGAAAAACTAACGGAAATAAAACTTATATCATCATTTATGTCGACGATCTGTTAATTTCAGGAGATACTAAGGAAATAAATGAAATAATGAAACAACTTAGTAAAGAATACGAAGTGAAAAATTTAGGTATGGTAAATTACTACTTAGGCATAAACATAAAAAAGAATTAAAGAAGGAACTTATGCACTCGATCAGGTAAATAAAATAAAAGAACTGATTGAAAAATTTAATTTAAAGGACTCTAAACCTTGTGATACTCCGATGGAGGCAGGTTACTTAAACTTAGATGACGATGAAAATTTACTACCTAATAATCATAAGTATAGACAAGCCATAGGGGCATTGCTATACATAGCTACGATAACTCGTCCAGATATTTCAGCGGCTATTAACATCCTTAGTCGCAGAAATGAGAAACCAAGAGAAAAAGACTGGAGGGCAGTCAAGAGGGTTATAAGATATTTAAAAACAACACAAGAATTAAAATTAGTTATAAGCAACGAATATGATCCGATTCTGACGACATTTGCAGATTCAGATTGGGCAGGAGATAAAAGTGATCGAAAATCAACCACAGGAAATTTAAGTAAATTAGGAAATGCAGCGATTTCCTGGTCAACAAAAAAGCAAAACTCAGTTGCATTATCATCTGCTGAGGCTGAGTATATTTCCGCAGCCACATCAGCACAAGAAACCATATGGTTGATAAAGCTATTAAAGGATCTAGATTTAAACCAAAACCTACCAATTATTCTGTATGAGGATAATGTGTCATGCATCAAGATGACTCAAAATTATAAACATCATTCAAAAACAAAGCACGTGGATATCAAATTTAATTCAATTAAAGATTTACGAGAGAAGGGAATCATAGAATTAGAATATTGTCCCAGTAAGGAAATGACTGCAGACATCTTTACGAAGCCCCTTCCCAAACCTGACTTTATCAAACACAGAGACAACTTGAACTTAAGAACTATTGCAACTTCAGAAATCAAGCAGGGGTGTTAGAAATTGAATAATGATTTACCGAAATTGCAAGACATGGTGAAATAATTACAGCTGTGTTTCAAGATTGCATTTGATAGATGAAATCTTATTTTATCTGAGTGAAGAGCAACTACCCATTTCCCTCTTTTCCCGTGCAGAGAGAGAAAAAAAAAAGGAATTTCCAACATCTGGTATACATAAAAGTGTTGCACAACGAGATGCAATAAGAAAGACTAATGAACTGAAAACTTTTCTTCCTTTTTTAGTCAGTCTCTAAATATATGCCCTAAGCAAAACACGCAGTATGTCTGCGCTCTGAAAAACCTTAAAGATATATGTTAATTAAATATATAACTTTGAATGTAAATTTAATTTTAACTTTATCTATGTGCTTTTAATTAAATAGTGTAGTCCTGTGATCCTGTGCCCTCTTTTGTTACTGAGTGGAATATTTTCATGCTGGTTCACTTTGGATTTTTTTAGCAGGTTGGATTACCTTACGCGGATTCAATCAACGCTGAAAATAAAAGTAGGAGCATGCCAATTTTATCTTTCTCCTTTTTTTGGTGAAGATGTTAAAAGGGAAAACATTATTTTCTAAATATAATTCATGAAGAGAAGCTCAGTTATTTAACTGCCGTGATTTCACAATAAAAATTCAATACTAAACACTTCAAAAAGCCTGTTATGTCCTCCTCTTTCACTGTCTTCCATTCAGATGGTAAATTTATGTCTCCATTTTCTTCAGTTTCTCCGAAGTTAGGAACAATTTTCCATTTTATTCCTTTTAAAAGATTTTTCAATTGATCGTCACTGAAAGATTGTTTGGATTCATCGAGCTCTCTGATAGCTTCAAATACTGCATAGAGAAGTTCTTGTTTTGATCCAGTTTCGTGATTTTCTAAAAACTCGTCTCTAAACTGGGCCTCACAGTATTCTTCCTTTTTCGTCTGCTTTTTGGAGGATTTATTTTCAACTTGATCTGATTTTTGGATAACTTCCCTAGCTAGTGGAACATGATAATGTTTCATTGGACTTGTATCATTTTTCATAATCTTTTTTTCTCTATGGTTTTTCCAAACCACATACTGGGCTAATTCTTTTGCCATTCTGTGTAAATCCGAACTCTTCATGAGTATCTCATTTAGTTCTTTACTTATATTACTAAGCTGATAAAAGTCTTTGGGCTCTTGTGCTCTCAAAGTGAAAAGATTTATAATATCATCCGGGGCTTCTTTCAAACTAAACCCCTTTCTTAATAACTCTTCTGTATCAAGACCAGCATTTGTAAAAATGGCAACATACGTTATCTTTCCATTTCTATATTCTTCAGATGTGGCACTCTTAAGTTCCTCCCTAACACTGAGGTAGGAGATGAAGTACTTTTGCAAATTGAACTCCCTACTCTTCCTCCCACCCCTGCCGCGTTTTGCTCTAGCTGCCTCCACAGACAGATCCCGTGAATCTATTTGATGATCACGCTGTATGTGCTTAACTTGCACAAAGATAAAGTTATTAGTAGTATCATCCTCTATGTATCTGAAAACATTGTCGTCGAATTTAATGTCTCTTCCTAAACCAATTTCCCTCCCGATAGAAAAATCACGAAATTTAGCATTATCTATTGAATTTTCATATCCATTTTTTGCAAGGAGTAGCAATGACAACTTTTCATACACTTTTCCTTCAATAGAACCTTTTACACCTTTGTCATTTGCTGCGGAACTGTCATTGGATGTAGTTTGGGAAGAGGCCATTCTATCTTTCTTGTTGTAAATGGTGTGCAATGCTTTGAAATAACCTAGTTTATTAATGGGGGAAGGAAAGAACGATGACCTCTCCACAGAGTTCAACGTGAAATTGAAAATTTAGGAAATTCTCGAAAACTGGGAAGTTTTGAATATTTAAACATTGAATTATTTTTGGTTAGCATGCAATGTTCATGTTATAAAAAGCACCAAACTTTAAATTGCTTAATGTAAACATAAATAAATCTTAAAAAACACAAATTTCTAAATATTTCTCTCTAAAATATTGAATTAAATACGCTTTATGCAAGTAATTATTTTACATGTATAGGTAACAAACAAACCTAATTCTTACGAAAATTAGGACGAAATCATGCTCTGAAATATTTTATAATTGCAAAGAAATAACAAAAGAAAATCTAATTTAATTTTTTAAAATGCATATATGCGTATTTTAGTTTACTTTGCGTATGGAAATTAATAGTCTGGTCCATTTTCGGATACGTAAAAAATATGTAATACGATAATATAATTATAGGAACACATAAAAATAATTGAAAAAGATTATATAAACAGCACTTTTTTCTTGATTTAGATTTTTCTCCACATAAAATTTTCTCTAATCTTCCAGTTTCTTTCAAAAATATCCCTGCTTAGAAAATTCCCAGTTATTCTGCGACTCTCTTTTTAAAATAATAACTTTCTGAGAATCATCAATAAGTGGAAAAAAATCTTCTCACTTGTTTTTAAAGTTCATGACTGTTTAGGTTGCTTCTTTTTTTTTTGTCTGTTATCCTAGGATTATTATATTTCATTTTCATCACATTCCTTCCTTTATGACTATTCAAAAGTTACTGTTTCTTGCAGGCGTTACTTCTTAAATCTATATGTCTTTTACCTCTGCAAACACTGTTTTTCTACAGATTTCGTATAAATGGTGAAAAGAGACTTGTTCTAACTGTGAGCAGCTTTTAACCTGTAAATTTGACTCCAGTTTCAGGCAACCTGTTTCTTTTATTCTTTATTTTTCCTGCAATAAAAGATATAAAATTAAGAGATTGTTTTAAATCATGGACACGGAATATGGCATCTTAAAACTAAAAGGATATTGTATTGACTGGCATAATTTACACTTTCACATAGTTTATATATTTCCCCCTTATTTTTAGAAATAGAGTTTGATTAAAAAAAAAAAAAAAAACGTATTTTTCGAATGAAAAATATGCGAGAATTGAACTAATGAAACACTTTCGCGGTTTAATAACTTAATCTATATTATATAGGGCAAACCAGCCCTTTCGGAACTTTGACGTCAATTTGACGTTGGTAACACCAGGAGATTGAATTTAGCTTTCACTGTGATTTTTTTAACTTCTAAACATCAAAAATTTAAAATTTTTACGCCGTCAAATACTGAAAAAATGACTTTTTATGCAGTTTGTTAGAAATCTGTATCACCACCTCTGTTTACTCCTTTTTTGTAGTTTTTAAAATAATTTTTAAGCAGGATTTGTTTTTCAATCTACCTCTATCGCGTGTAGATGATTACACAAAATAAATACGTTTGCTCTTAAACTTATATAAATACCTGAGTATTTCTTTCTAAATTATGTTCGATTACTAAATTAAAACTCCATCAAAAAATAAATAAGACACAAATTTGAGACATGTAATCGAATTACACGCTAATCAAAATAAAGAAGTTTATCTAAAGATCTCCTACCCTCCGTAACTCGGGAAGACCGAATTTATTTCCTCGTTACAGTAATTACTAAATATGAATCCAAAATTAATCTAATCGCATATGCTTTAGATTATAATCATTTTTTGCTAACCAAGCAATCCAACAGAGGTTAACAGGCTTAATATGCCCGATATACCCGGTGTAGCATACGTAGATGCAAATCGTTTTTAAATAAAACACTGAAATTCTTAATCGATTTCTAAATTGTCTAGCCGGATAAGTATAGCGAAATTGCACCCACGCCCGATGTCTGAAATAACAAGTGTGGTAATAAGGCTCAGCTTGAGAATACAATATAAAGTGTTTTTAGCCTCTGACCTTAAACTGTCCTTGAGATAATAGAGAAAGTACGCGCGGGCGCTATTATTTTTCAAATACGTTTTTCTCAAAAAGTACAAAAGTTAAAAAAAAAAAAAAAAGAAAGAAAAAAAAAGAAAAAAAATGAAACTAACGCCAATTATTGAATAATATATTAGTTCACATTATGCATTTTTTTCACATTTTTACACAAATTTTAGCATAGAAAAATAAACAAAAATATTAAAAAAAATATATTAATGTAGTAGTTTTATATTTACACCAACCAAAAATTACAGAATAATGCTTAAAGTATGTACTTTTAAGAAAAATATTTCGTTAAAATCGAAGATGCGCTTTTTGAATTATAACAAAAATAATGCTAGGAACTTGCTAAAATATTCTTAAATTTCCCTGTTTGTATTTGCCGAAATACGCTGCTATCAATGCATTTGTCGATTCGTGACATTTCCACTCGGGCAGGATGCGCAGTGCGCAAAAATAAGAGAATGTTTCCATACATACCACTTCTCTATAGGTTTTTATCATTTTTGACAATATTCTGTTACTTTGGCGCATCCTTCTCGCGTAATAATATCAAGAACTGACAAACAAAATGGTAACATTTGTCTAACATTATTTTCAGATAGAAGAAGGTTATGGGGCTGATAACGTATCACTTTAGGGGGGAGTGTGGGTGGGTGGGGGGCGGTCTGGCACTTGATATAGGAAGACATCTGTAGGGGGAGGGGGTTTGTCATTTGATATCGTTATCACTGTTTAATCAAATAGAAATTCACTTTTTTGTTAACTTTTATTTTACATCTGTTATCTTAAATTTTTTTAGTCTGTTTTCTTAATTTTATGAAAATACAAGGTTATTATTAAAACCATTGAATGATTATAAAATCATTTCATTCCAAAATATGGAATAAACCAACGTTCACCATTAATATTCTCCTGCCATATGCGTATATAATTCGTTGTTACAAAAACCAGATTCAAAATGATACTTGTTATTTTTGCTAGTAAAAGATGGGGGTGAATGTTATTTACAAGAAATTATCTTTAGACTTGTGCAATTCGGAAGTGCAAGAAGACAATATAACTGTTCAATGCATTATGTAACAAAGAGCTATAATTAAAAACTTTTAAATAATAAATATTTTTTTTAAATGTTATTTGATATGAAGATATTTCTTATAAAACAGTGATATTTTATGAATTTCTTCATTTAAATCAGTGAAATATACGATTAAAAAATGTACAACTATATCTGTATATCAATGCAAATGTATAAAAAAAACAGGAAAAAAACATTGTAAAAATAAAAATAATTTTTAGACGCTGATAACGATATTATTGGGGAGAGGGGGGGGGGGTCGAGGAATTATAACGTATGATATCGGAAAGTTGGGAAAGGGTCCGAAATTGCCAAAAAATTGATAATCGTATATATTTACAGGCCCTATTCAGCTTCATCTGCGCAATCGACTAAACCACCGACTTGATATTATTACGCGATAAGGATGCGCATTACCCCAAAATAACAGAATGTTAAGAAACACGAAATAAACCTATAGAAAAGTGGTATGTATGGAAACATTCTCTTATTTTTGCGCACTGCGCATCCCGCCCGAGTGGAAATGTCACGAATCGACAAATGCATTGATAGCAGCGTATTTCGGCAAACATAAACGAAGAAAGATACGAATATTTTAGCAAGTTGCTAGCATTATTTTTGTTATAACTCAAAAAGTGCACCTTCGTTTCAACGAAATTTTTTTCTTAAAAGTACATACTTTGAGCATTATTCTGTAATTTTTTGGTTGGTGTAAGTATAAAATTACTACATTAATAGTTTTTTTTAAAAATATTTTTGTTTATTTTTCTATGTTAAAATTTGTGTAAAAATGTGAAAAAATATATAATCTGAACTAATATATTCTTCAATAATTGGCGTTAGTTTCATTTTTTTTTACTTTTGTATTTTTTGAGAAAAACGTATTTGAAAAATAGTAGCGCCGGAGCATACTTCCCCGATTATCTCAGGGAAAGTTCGAGGTCAGGGGCTAAAAACACTCTATATTGTATTCCCATAGGGAGCCTTATTACTACACATATTATTTCAAACATAGGGCGTGGGGGCCATTTCGCTATGCTTATCTCGGTAGATACTTTCTCTCTATATTTTATATTGAATTATTTTTAAGATTCAGCATGGTTTTTAGAATATTTTGCCATCAACTATAACAAAAATCTTTCATGGATAATTATCGGATTCAATTTTTTAGCCTCTTTGGAATAGTCTATTGCCACACTATAACTTCTGATCGCCATATTTTCGTATTAGCTGCATACCAGCAGAATTACTATATCGAAATTTATGTACACTGGCCTCCAAAAGTTCAGAGACAGTGACTCGACGCTTTCGATTGTGCATGGTTGGTCGACTATCAACTGAAATTCTTGACGAATAATCCTTGAAATTCGATGACATAAAGAACATTTTTGACTTCATTTTTTTAGTGAAGATTTAGTTGTATGGCCAATTAGGGGAGAGGCAACTATAAATTTAATAATAAAATAACTTTTACTATCATCCATATAGTCCTTGTTGCTGTTGTTGTTAATTTGCTCATAACAACGCAACTTTCACAAATTTCCCAGAACTTTTTGCCCAACCTAGTAAAATCCAAACAAGGCAACGGAACATATTGTTTAAATAATTTTGATCACTTGTCACATCTTGGAGATCTTATAGTAATGGGCATGATTTCGGTCAATGTGGAAATCTTCTGCACGACGATACATTCAAAAAACCATTTCGTCCTTAATTTTTGCACCCCAGAGTATATGCTAATAATAAAGTTTTTAAAAAGACTTAAAAGATTAACATATATTGAAAATAGAAAAATAATTGTAATAATAATTAAAGCAAAATAATTAAGGACTTGTTTTTATAAATGGATAATAAACAGAGGATTTTTTAGGAACAAGGTTAGCAGTGCTAAAAAATTTGATGTTATTAAGTTTGAAAAAGTGATAAAAATAATAATATAGCATAGGGGTTTTTTTTAAGTTGATAGATTGAATAGAACATTGTATCTTTGAAAAAAATTCTGTATCCTGTATTTAAGATTGAAATTTATTAATGAAAAACTTTGTAGTTTTGAGCAATATTTATGTGCAGTACAAATCAAAACCTATTCAGCATCCAATATAATCTTTCTTTTTTTTTATCAAAAAATGCAATGATTCAGTTTTATGATGATATATTTATGTAAGATATATCATAGAAAAAAAAATGTGTATGACTTTCCTTAAAAGTTAGATAATAAAAGAGGAAATATTGAAAAAGCTTTTTGTTAGTCTTTGCATCGAATAATGCTGAATAGAAAAACAATAAACCTAGTTTTGCACTTTATTTTAACATTCATTTTTAATTGAATTTATTATTATTATTATTCGACTTTAAAAATTTGATATTAGAAGAAATGAATGAAATTCCTGTAAATTGTTTACAACATTAAAAAAATGAAATGGAGGCTTATTCTGCATTTGAGTTATTCAGTCATTTTCACTCGAGCACTGTTTTATTGAAATTTGATAGAACAGAATCTCATTACAACAAATATTATTTAAATTGTTAAAAAAACTCCTATTTCATTATAAAAATATTAACTTTAACGAATTTTTCAGTATATCGAATTTAATCGATGCTCCCCAGAGATTCATTGTAACGAGATTTTACTGTATATATTGGGTCGATCGGAAAGTCGTGTCGTGTTGGGAAAATCATTTTGTACCAGAAAATTCTATCATTTAATTATTAGACATTGATTCCGATATCTAATGTCTAATAATTACCAGGCAGGATTTTCTGGTACGAATTGATTTTCCCAACACGACACGACTTTCCGATTGACCCAATAAATTACGTAGAAAGCTGTATAGTAAATCTTTGTAATTTAAAGTAATATTTAAATGACGTATAGATGAATATTCAATATTGAAATAATTTGCCTTTTTATCTAAACATGCAATGATTCGTTTTAAAAAGAATTCCTCTAAGAAATATTAGAGAAACCAAAATCTGGTTTAAAAAAAAAAAGAAAAAAAAAACTAAGATTTTTTGTGTTAAAAGGAGAAATTTAGTAAAAATTAATATTTGAATTAGTACTAAAATCAAGTAATGCTGTGTTTGAGAAACTTAAACAGAGTAAATCTAGTTTAACATTATATTCTCATATTTGTATTTGCTAATAACAACTTATAAACAAAGCGAATTATTTATTTATTATAATTTTTGTATTCTACTTGTGGGATATTTGAGAGGTTCTTTTGTGAAACCAATTCAGATGGTCAGTATTTCATCAAATGTATAGATCATGATGTGCACTCCAAATGCAATTTCATGAGAGTTGTTTTCATCTGTAATTTTATGAGACAATTCAGACCCATTGTTGCTAACAGAGCATCCATCATTTGCAACTTTACCACTGATAATTCAACTTCAATTATTTTTTGTAAACTGATGTTGAATAAAATTTTGCATTAAGTATATATATATACATATATATATATATATATATATTTGTAGTTTTAAGTTTCTTTGTAGTCGTCTTTATTTGGAATTCAATTCAGTCATTTACTATCAGAAAATTATGTTTTCATTTCTCCCAGGTTTAAAGTAGAGTGTACATGCCTTCATTTTTATACACCACAAATTGGTAGATATGACCTCCGTGTAACATGAACTACCCAACATGTTCACAATTCATCTGAGGAGTTCAATATTGTGTGTTATCTACGTAGATAATACCATCAGATGTCTCTCCATATACATCCATATAGCGTTCATTGCACATCCAGGCCTGACAATTATATCTATGTAAAACTGATGTCCATATAATTTTATCCATCCAATTAAAGTAATTCGAGATCTAAGTCAAGGTGCAATGTTCTTCTTACGGCGTAACCACCTTTAGCCGGTATCGCCAAAGAGGGTTATGTCATCTAAAAATTTGAGCTAACTTTTATGGGTCGAAGAACATTCAAACGTCAAAATAGGTAGAATCGACAACCGGAAAATAAAACATACTCAATAAGGACTATATAAATGGCAGCGAAATTGCACCCTGATTTTGATCTCGAATTACTTTAATTCATTTTTTAACTGATCCCTCAATGAAAGACAAAATCATGTGCAAAAATCTCAAACTTTGAAATTTAATAACTGTGTGAATTTTTGTAGTACAGATGTCAAACTTTTTGTGTTATATCCGTTAGGATATGTGTGAACTGTTACTAAATACAACTATAGGGACCGTGGGACCGTATAAAAAGTTAGATTTCGTAATTTTTATAAAATTGATTTTGTACTTTATATAATGCCACAACATGAATATTTACCTCATTTGAAACGTTTTTGTAATTGGAACTTATATGTCTACGACCAACGGTTGAGAAATTAAAGGTCGGCGATAGATAACATATTGCACCCTGTATGTAAGTTATAACTTAATAATAAATATTTTTCATCCGAAAAGTTGCAAATTAAAATGTTTTGTGAGGTTACCCATTTGCTTCATACAAGTAAGTTTGTTCAGAAAATGCTTCATCATGGAAATCTGAATTAGTAAACAATATGAAATAAATACTATTTCGAGCATTTTAATAAATAGAATTTTGGATTAAACCAGGCAACTGATATGGAAGCCTTGAAAAGTATCTTTCTTTAATAATTGCAGCAATCAAAGTGCAATAGTATCATCTGAGAACATTTGTTTTGAGCATAATCAAAATATAAAAGGCTTTTATCTTGCATGAGATGCAAAATACCTCTTATAAAAAAGACTTTTAAACAACTCTGTAGAACATACTTCAAAAAACACCGGCTTTGCCTTTACAAGACATGCATATAAGATATCATTTTAAGTAAATCCTCTTGACTAACAATTCACAAACAAATCTTTTTTTTTGTATGTATGAGAACAACAAGATGTGTTTTTAGATGGTCACATTGTTAAAATTCGGTAGAGCAAAGAAGAGGTCTTTCAATCTGTAATGGTAATATATTCCTTGACACTATTTCTACCATGATTTTGTGTATACCTATTTCTACCAAAAGGTGCCTTTTGACACCTTTGTGTTTCAATGCAAATAAAGACTAAAACCATTAAGATTACAAATTATCAGTTAAATATAGATAATTTGAGCAATATATTTATTCATTGAAGCGTATTTATTAGAGATTATTTAATTAATATTTAATTTCAAATTTATTGCAGGCTATAAATTCTAGCTTAATTCAACAATTTACAAAATACAAATATACAGGGTGATCAGAAAATGAGTATACATTTGAAAAATTAATAATTCACGAAATAACGTATGTAGAGAGGTAAAAATGGGCACAGACGCTTGAAATGGCATGGGGTTTTATTGTAACCACAAAACGTTTTTTAAAAAAGGGCCAACAGATGGCGCTTCATGTGATAAGAAAAGCAAAAATTAGCAGAATTAGAAACATCTTCAGAACAAATGCTCAACATATATACCGCCATCCCTCAGCAATAGCTGCAGTCGAGTGACAATTTTGTGCACATCACTGTACAGCATATTTGTAGTTATGGTGAGAAATTGGCGCTGGATGTGGTCCATTAGCATCCCTATTGACGTCGGTCGATCGCGGTTGACTTGCGACTTCATGTAACCCCAGAGCCAAAAGTCACACGGACTGAGATCTGGGAGCCACGCATGAGGAAAACGGTGCCTCCGAACGCGATCGTCACCAAACGACGTGCGCAACAAATCTTTCACACGTCTAGCAATTTGGGGTTGAGCACCATCCTGCATAAAAGTCGTAATTGTCAGCCCTGTATTACCTTGATACTCATACGGTAATTAATATAAAAAGGTACTTATCGGAATTCATTTACTTCAATCTTTTTCTTTTCTCACTGTATTCCTGAAAGAGTTTATTTACAATAACCAAGTCTTATTTCCTTTTATTTATTATTTTTATTTACTCCATCTTTCGTTTAATGTCGTTTCGATTAAACATCGTTACGTCATCTGTTCAAATCTGGTACCGTTTCATCGTACGATCGTGAAACATCTCACTTCACTCCTTTCCTCCAATCGCGGATAACTTGCTGGATCGCTGGTTCTTCTTTAATTATTTTGTCGTAAGGCAGGATAGAGTTTACTCAACTTCAAAGATCGCGATTGAGATTGTTTTCAGGAAGGGGGTGTTTCGTGTTTGCGTTATGCTGATGGTGAACGGATATTTAAGACAGTCGTGTTGTTTTTACTGGGGCGGGCGATTCGTTGTAAGATAGCGTGGTTGGTTAAATATAATAATACTGTTGGTTGTTTTAAATTAAGCTGGCTATTAGTTGTTTTATATTAAGTAATGTTTTTAGTTGTTTGAATCAAGTAATGCTGTTCGTCGAAAAACAAGTCGGATATTGTTTAAGAAATGTTGCAGTTTTAATTTGAATAAGATATTAAGATTCGATTGTTGTTTGTCAAATGTCAGGAGTTGTTGTTTAATAGAGATTTCGTTTCAAATAAGTTTCGTTAATTGTTGGAAGATAAATTTGGTGGTTGCTGAAAAACGTTTACGATACTGCTAAAGCTGATGAATTGCTTACAAGTGTTTGAAGTAACGACGTTGTATTTCGAGAAGTTCGTTTTCAAACGTTCTACTGAATTTTTGTACTTTGTTTTATTCAAGAGATGTTACATCACGGTAGAGAAAGCACGTCCTTCTTTTCTTCAAGTTTTACTAATGCTATTTGCACTCTAAAATTTCCCATTTTCATGTTGTGGTGAAAGCTATTTTTCTTAATCTGTCAACCTGTGTTCTTTCATGGAAGTGAAACTGCAAATGCTACTATATGCTCAAATCATGAGAGTTGAATTTTCTTCTTTTACTAATGAACTGTCACTGCTATACACAAGTTATATATATCTGTACGAAAATGAATTTCAGTGTTTATAGCCACCAAATGGTTTTGCCAAGTAAATAGTTTATTGTTTTCAAATATAAATAAACTGTGTTTTTGTTAAGTTTGAGTTTATGTTTTAACTATGACTGAACATATTTAAATCATATCTTATTTTTCGTTTAAATAAACGTTCAGTTATTTATACAAGTTAAAAACTGTTTCTTTACTGTTGTCTATCTACCCTCAACACTATATGTCACTATATCGCCAATGCTACCCTATTTCCACTAACTCTGCTACAATTTCAATTATTTCAGACCGGTCTCGGGGCCCGGACCGGACAGTACTTTCCAGCAGGAGTTTATCAGTCAGACTAGGGATGATGTGATTCTGTAACATATCGGCGTACCTCTCAAACGTCACGCTAACAGTTACAAAACTAGAATCACGCATTTCCGGGAAGAAAAAAGGCCGATAACGGTAGATGTGGTAAATCCACACTACACCATGACTTTCTCGTCGTAGAATGGAGTTCGCACGAAAGTTCTAGAACTTTCGGTAACCCAAATTCTGCCGTTGTGAGTGTTGATAGACCCCCGGAGTGTGAAATGAGCTTCGTTCGTCCACTACACGTTAGACAAGCAATAGTCATCTTCTGCCATCTTTTGAAACGCTCACACCGCAAATGCTCTCCGCTTCACAAAATCACCAAGTAACAGTTCATGATGATGCTGGATTTTGTACGGATAGCATCGGAGAGTTAGTGCTACCCAAACAGTAGTGTATGGAATGCCAGTGTGACGTGCGACTTCACGAGCGCTCACTTCACCATGCGTAGACGAACCCGCTACAATCTCCATTTCTTCCTGAGAAACATTAGCACTTGTGCTCGGTCGGTCATTACGGAGCCCATCGTCTAAACAACCCGTGACTTCGAAATCCTTCTCTACACAGCTGCAATTGTCACAGGACCTTTACCCATTCGAATACCCTTCCTATGGCGATAGGATCGTAAAGCTGGAGTAGCAGTTCTCCATTTTGATAGTAGAGCTTCACTAACATTGCCTTTTCTGGTAACGTCAACATGCTGCGATTGCTGGTGCATCTGATTCTCTCACTACAGCTCCTTTTATACACGATTCTCAGTCAGCGTCACTGACGTTTTTCTGTATAGCGCTATGTGTCGGCCATTTTTTCAAAGTTTTTTTTGAGTGATTACAATAAAACCCCATGTTATTCCAAGCATGTTTGTCAAATTTTACATATCTATACCTACATTATTCCATGAATTATTAATTTTTCATATGTATACTCATTTTCTGATGACCCTGTAGATAAATGTAATGAAACATGTTTTACGTCGACAAAGACAACAATTACAAAATATTATCTTCTTTATTGATTTTAATTTTTATTAGAAAATTACACATTTTAATATTACTAACATAACAAAATTTCAGTGTCATGTATAAAAATTCAATCTTTGTAACAACAACAGTAATCATAAAGACAGCAGTGTAGTAAAATTCTTTTCTTATTCAATACCACAGTTTTTACACGAATGAAAGCAAAATTCAAGTGTATTGAACTCACTACCAGAACTGGAGAACAAAACGCATTATTCATTTTTTAGAATAAGTCACTGCAATGATCTACACTAAAATGCAACATGATGCAAAACAAGGGAATATCAGAGCAACTCTTCTATTTTTCCGTTACAACTGAAATCGAGATTATCTAATCTTATTATAATTGATATGATGCTATAAAATGATGTTCATATTTATGTGTAAAATTGTTTAAAAATAGAAATTATGAAATCCTTAGAAATTACGAAAACTTTAAGGTGTCAAAAGACACCTCATGGTAGAAACAGGTATACCCTATGCATATTTTTAGATCCAGGATGAGCTGGAGGAAAATGATATCGCTGAATTAATTTAACATCTATTGTAAGAAAGTCAAAAAATTAATTGTGGAGAAATGATTAAACTTAGAGAGTAACTTTAAGTTAAAATCTGAAAGGTGTCTTTTGGTAGAAATAGTATTAAATTGCCACTTACAGAAAATCATTTAAAACATATTTTACAAATGGAAAGGTTTCACTTTGGGTATGCATTATATTTCCTGTATTACATTTCACAAACAGATGGTTTTCTCTTTGTATAGGTGTGAGAGTGTACTTTTCAATTGCCACTTTGTGAAAATTCTTTTGAACATATTTCACCTACAAAAAGTTCTCACTTTGCATGGGTACAGATGTGTTTTTTCAGATCACCACTTCCTGAAAATCCTTTGCCACAGATTTCACAAACAAAAGGTTTTTCCCTGGAATGGATGCACAAATGTGCTATCAGATGTTCATTTTCTGAAAATTTTTTGTAACATATTTCACAAACGAAGGGTTTTTCGTTTCTATGGATACGCAAGTGTCTTCTCAAATTACCATTTTCTGAAAATCCTTTGGAACATATTTCACAAACAAAAGGTTTTTCATTCGTATGGATGCGCAAATGTTTCAACAGAGTACCATTTTCTGAAAATCCTTTGGAACATATTTCACAAACAAAAGGTTTTTCCCTTGTATGGGTGCGCAAATGTGCTATTAGATTACTAGTTTTTGAAAATCCTTTGGAACATACTTCACAAACAAATGGTTTTTCCTTTGTATGGATATGGAAATGTTTTTTCAGATCCCCACTTTTTCAAAAACTATTGGAACAGATTTCACAAAAAAAGTATCTTCTATTGCTTGAGAGTGAATATGAGGCGCTGATATTTTCCTTAGAGAAAAGGTTCAATTTGATAGGACATAAAAGATAAAATGTCTACATAAAACGATACTTCGTTGAAGTTCTCCAGAAAATGCTTTAAAAACAATGGCATTTGTCCATCTTTTAATCTAAAATGTTGAAAAAGAGATTATGAGACTTTTTTCAGCATTGTTAAATACATATCCATTATCAATCTTCAAAGAATTCAATAATTTATACAGTCACAAAATGAAAATAAATAATATTTTTAGAATCTACTTATTTAAATATAAACATTTATAAACATTGGCTGTTTTAAAGAGCAAAAGAGCATCAGCAGCGTCTTCTGTAGCCCGACACGTTTTTAAATCTTAAATATTATCAATAAATGATATTCTGTCAAGTAGTTGTATAAAAATAATAAACTAAAATTTAAAAACACTAATTTTATTAGAAATAATATAACAAAATACAGTGAAACCTCCTTGTGCGACCACCTCCCTTGACGACCATTTTTTCATGGAACGAAATTTATTCCCATAAGCTCAATACTAATTTTCAGGGTTGGTAAAAAACCGGGTTTTTTTTGGTTTAAACCGGGTTTTTTTAAATATATTTTCCTATTACATATACATGCACATTTGTTGATAAAAATAAACATTGTTGATTATATAAGTAATATAACTTCATTTAAAAATAATTTAAATTAAATAATTACAATCAATTGTGTAGAAAATTGAAACCATTTAAAATTTAAACATTTTTAGTAAAAGCTATGTCTTATGTTCCATGAATAAAATGCTCTACATAGTGAAACATTGCTACCTTGAAAATCTTAATAAACAATCTTTTGATTACTAGTACTATAAATAAATATATGGTGTAGTTTCATAAATACACTTTTCCATGGCTATTCAAAATAATTTGTTTGAGATATTTGCAACCTGAGATATCTGATTTTTCTGTTACATGAACAATTATCTTTTATTGAAAGTAAAGCTTTTTATAAAGAATTCCTGGAATGATTTGAATTTAGCAGTAGGGTCTGTACACATTTGAAGAAGTATTGTGTATTGTCATTTGACACTCCTCCTCAGAAATTGCCATGTTGTTGAAAAAAGACAACAGTAAAATAAACAGAAATACCTATTTACCAGCTTTTTAGACCACTGAAAACATTGATCTTAAAATAGAAAGTAGATTTATAAAAGTTGTCATCCACTAAAACATTTAAACAACCATCAGACTTAATACACAGGATTTTTTTCTAAGCTATTTTATAATACGTATTACTTTTATATATCTAAACTAAAAATTAATAATATATATTTCTCGGCATTTTTATGAGACTTTTTTCTGTTATGTCTCATGCGAACCTTATCTCGATTTTTACCCATTTTTTTGTCAGATCTAAATTCTATTATACAATAGACAATTTAAATATCTTATTGCATATTTTAGTTAAAAGTAATCAGGTGCTTTGCTAGCACCCAATTTTTCAATGTCCTCTTATTTAACTTCATATCTTGAGTTTCTTTTTTATTCTTAAGGCTGTTCTAAAATCTGAAAGGGCAACTTTATGACATAAGTTTTAATTTATTTTTTGTTCAGAAATGCATGAAACTAGCAGATGCTGTTGTTCAGAAATTATGAAATAGAACTACGTTTTCCGTGTTGTTTTTTTTTTTGTTTGTTTCTTTTTTTGCAAACGCAATAGATCTTTAAGAAAATAGTGTCAAAGTTAGCGTTTTGAACCGAATTTCTGCGCAAAAGAAAAATAACTACTCAAGGAAAGTTAAAAACATCTTTGTCACGTGATCAAAATTGCTTATAACTCAATAGGTAATTTATTCATAAAAATGGAAAACACAGTTCGATTCCAAATCGCTTCCAGTCAGGCCTTCCAATTTTATCTTTCCGTTAAAAAATGAATTTGTAAATGTGTCAAAGCATTTTGCGCTTGTTGAGTTCAGCAATTGAGCCTTAAAAGAATCTCCCCAATCAAGAAAATTTTCTTTTGCAGCTTGACTGAAATCTTAAAGGTCATTTTATGTTATTAATTGTAAAGAATCTGCATTTTCTCAAAGGAAAATATTTTATTTAGAATATTGAATATTTTTAATCTATTTTATCTTTGCTACATTCACATGTTTTAAATTTTTTCTTTAGAGCTTCAGATATGTTCATCAATACATGCAATTGCATTCTACATACATACAAATATAACCTAGACTCACTATGTCTCACGGTGACTGCTGGGATAAGACTGCTAAAAGTAGAAATTATTTATATCCAATAATTTGAAACACTTAAATTACAAAAATGAGAAAATATTATATTAGATCTTTTCTAAAAAACCAGTTGGTTAACCAATTGATTTAAACCGTGCCAATCCTGCTGGTAACAGAATAAAATCATAATGCAACACCCCAATCCCAATGTAGGAATGCAAGAAAAACAAAAGCTTACTAAACCCAATAGCCATGATACAGCAAAGAAAACTCACACCCAATCATTCATTAGCATACAGAACAAAAAGTAACCAATGGAGAGAATTACTTATGATTACGTCATCATTTAGGCATATGTAATTCTTAGTAAATCTTAACTAATCAAGCAATCTAACTAGTAAAAGTGTATTTTTAGCTCAAATCTGCCATTTTGACTATTTTTAAAAATAGAAGGCTTAAAAAAAGAAGAAGAAAAATAACTAACTACTTGTTTTTTTCTTCCCAGCTAATTTAAGAAAAATTAGTTAGTCTGCTATGTAGATTTAAAGCTTATGAGAAAAGTTTGATTGATTAAAAATGTTTGTCACCTTTACAAATTTATTAATTCATCACTTTTCTAAAGCTTTGCTTGTAGCTTCTGCATTACTTGGATTTTTCATTTTTCAATAATATGTAAAATAAAAGAAAACATTAGGGAAAAAGAAAAAAAAAACACATGAAAAAAAAACAGCATGGTTTTTTTTAAAACCATTCTGTTTAAACCATGGTTTAAACCAAACAACCCTGCTAATTTTACCTCCATTCAGAGACCCTCACAATTGAATTCCCTCCATGAGCGACCAATTTATTTGAAGAAACTGAAACAAATTCCGTTTTTTCCTGGTCGCTTGAAGAAGGTTTTTTTAGAAAAATAATTCCGCAGAGCGCATTATTCATCAAACTTCTAAACTAAGTTTAGAATTTTTCTTTATTCTGGTAACTTTTAAGTGTATTTAAACCTCTTCGTACCTTTTTAGGCAATGAATTTAACTCTGATGACAAATTAAGAATGACGGTCAATAAACTCTCCTGTCCTATTCCGTCAGGAAACTCTCAAAGAAATAGATAAATTAATTAAATCGTCATTATTTGTTCCCGTCCAAAAAAAAATGCATTTATTTACTGAACCTCGAAAGGACTTGGAAATAAAAGGTAAAACCGTAAAATCAAAGCAAACATCAATTTATTAATTTTTTAAACTCTGCAGTAATTAACTTTTGTTTTAATACTTAAATTTTCATATTTTTTCCTAATATGAGAAATAAATTTTAGTAACATTAATTGTTACAGATTGATTGATTACCCTTTTTCAACTATTAAAATCTGGATTTAAACATGACCTCCATTAAGAGACCACCTCTCGCAGCGACCCATTTTTATTGGAACGGAACGTGGTCGCTTTAGGGAGGTTTTGCTGTATAATAAAATGTGGTTGTCAATTTCTAATATTACAAGTTTGAAACAAAAACAAAAAAATTCAAAATGGCACAAAGAATTTATATTACTTGGTCAACCCTGCTTTATTGAACAGTTATTCCGGCTCATATACAGGTGATTAGATATTTTCATAGGTGCTTTGCATATAACGCTGGAATAATCTGGTGACGCATTCCGTATTCCAGTGATGGCTTAAAAAATAATGAACAGGTGGTGTAAAATTGCTGATATTTTCTACTTTATCCATTGAAAAGTTATTGAGAAGGGGCTAAATAAGATGCAAGTGCTAAACTCATGATTATTCTCAAATTTACAGTTTTTTTTCACAAAGCACTCTCCGTGTTCTTAAAGTGTTAAGAAATCTATTATTCACAGGGCTTGAAATTCATTTCCTTCTCAGATAGTCATTTATATGAACACGCTTAAAAGAACCATAAGTATTCATGTATGACAAACAGGCAAAGCATCATCGAAAGAATTTATATCAATAATTCATAAAATTGCAACCTTTATAATATTATGCGATTTCTATATTTTGATTTCTTAGATTTTGTTGTCTTAATTTCATTCTGCATTTTTTCTCAAAATTAGTTGAGTTTCAAATATTACTGGAAATTTCTTCGACAGGAGGCTACAATCAGTGCAACTCTCTGGAATGGGATTCCAAAAATTTGGGCATTCCACCATTCAGTACGGAATTCCAAGTTTTGATTAACTTTGAAAAAACATTTCACATGCATGGATGAAACCAATTTTACGCAAGCTTTTCATTTCTACAACTTTATGCTTTTTTTCATAAGTAAAGTAGTTGCATCTTGGACTTTTAAAACGTCATTTTAAAATGATTTTCCCGACAGATCTCAATGTGACGGAGGTCTTTTATCTGTCCATAGTATTAAAATTATTGTTACTGCTTATCTCTTTAAAAAAGAAATAACTATTTAAACAAACTTTGATTCCATTTCTCCCATTTAGAAATATAAAATGAAATTGTCCTATTGGTATTTGATGCAGTTTCGAATAAACTGTAATTCAAAACATCTGTAACATAATGTAACTACTTTTAAATTTAAACAATTGTTTTGTATTTGTTGAATATTTTGTATTTATTATATTTCGTCATGTTTTGAACCAGGCAGTTATATTGAGAATCTTACAGTTTTTTTTATTTACTAGAGCATAAATAGAAGCATTGAACATTTCTTTTTAGCTGCTTCCAAAAGGATGGACTAACAAATGGGTTTCGGCCGTCCGTACGAAAACACTCCATCAGGCTTGGAGCTGCGGTTCGGATTTCCCTCCCCCCCCCCCCCCCCCCTTGTTGAATAAATCTGTTTTAATTACTTCAAATATTTAATTTTTAACTCCATAGAATTAAATTTTACGTCTTAGAAAAATAAATTCAACCACTTTAACGCACTTCCTTTTAGTGGAATACAAAATAACTACCAGAGAACACTACAAACTATAAAAAAACACTACCTGAAAATAAATTGGGTGCCATTTCTACTTTCTTCATCCAATGCAAACATTACCGACATCGTAGCCATTAATTATGCAACCACTCGTTTCCCAACCAGGCGCGGATCCACGGGGGGGGGAGGGGGGGTGGAATATAAATCCACCGATTGTCGCAAATTTCGACAAATGGTTGTCGAAAAAAATCTATTTCGTCAATCGTTCACAGGTCAAAGGATCGCGAAAGAAACACGAATTTCGTCAAAGGATCGTGCAAAAAACGCCAATTTCGTCAAAGGATTGCGAAAAAACACGCACCGGGAGGAGATCCCCTAGGTGCACATCCACGGGAAGGGGGAGGTTCGATCGGGGATAAGAAGGGAAGAACAAATTTACCAAGCTGGTTTTTAAGAAATCAACACACCATACGCATTTTAGCTGTTAACTGACTAGGATTAGGACATAATCCTTTTTTTCATTCATCAAATACTCCTTGAAATTTACCAATGTGGGTTGCAATAACAGTACATTTTGTTACACATTAGGTGGTTTTCTTCAGAAAACATTAAAATGCTTGAATTTTTCAAAGAGCCTTTTTTTCTTCTTTCTTTCTTTCTTTGGAAATTACTACGAATCCCATTCTTTTCTCAAATAATACAGCACTCCTCAAAAATATCATTATACAGAAATTAGAATTGCAGCTTCTTTGAAAGAAGTTTCAACGAAAAAGTTTCAACATTTTAAAGGGATCCACATAACGTTGTCAATTTCTGTTGTACAGATTCAACAAAAGGTACACGAAGTAGCATCGTCCCCCACCTCAACCCATTAGTGTAAAAAATTATGGCGCCATATGCCTTTTGACTGGACATAATCCTATTTTGTTCACTAATTGCCGAAACGTCAGTGAGGTTTACCATTAACACACGAAAAGTGTTTGGTTTTCGTTTGCTTGTCTGTCTGTTCCGTGAAAACTGCCGTTAAAAGCGTTGGATTTATATCTTGGGGGGTGGGGGCGACCGCCCCGATGGATTCCCCGAGGATGTGCGCTTAGGGGAACCTCCTCCCGGTGCTAATTATGCGTTTTTTCCGCGGCCTTTTGACGAAATTCGCATTTTTCGCGATTCTTTGACGAAATTCGCATTTTCCCCGAGATCTGTTGACGAAATGCTCATTTTTTGTGCGATTCTTCCGCGAAATTAGCTTTTTTTCCACAATTGTTTGGGGAAATTAGCGTTTTTTCTGCGATTCTTTGGCGAAATTAGCGTTTTTTCTACGATGCTTTGACGAAATTCGCGTTTTTTCTGCGATCCTTTGAAGAAATTCGCGTTTTTTCTGCGATCCTTTGACGAAATTCACATTTTTTCTGCGACCCTTTGACGAAATTCGCGTTTATTTCTGCGATCCTTTGAGGAAATTCGCCTTTTTTTCTGCGATCGTTTGACGAAATTCGCATTTTTTCTGCGATCGTTTGACGAAATTCGCATTTTTTTCCGTGGTCCTTTGACGAAATGCCCAATTTTTTTGGCAAAATTCACGTTTTTTCCGTGCTTTTCTGATGAAATTCACGTTTCTGCGCGAACTTTTGAAAAAATTCGCGTTTTTTGCACGATCCTTTCACGAAATTCGAGTTTTTTGCGCGAATTTTTGACCTGCGAACGATTGACGAAATTGATTTTTTTCGGAGACCATTTGTCGAAATTCGCGATAGTCGGTGGATTTATATTTTTTGATCAAAGGGGGGGGGGGGGGGGTGTGCGATCGGGCAATCTCGCCCCTTCCTTGGATACGGACCTGTGAAGAGGTATACACACCACCTAGATGACACCTTTTGGCTTTCAAGGATGTTAAGGGCCCTTCAGATTTCTGAAAGGGATCCTTTTTCAGAGATTATCCTCTTTCAGAAATCTGATATTAAAAATTGGATGTGATGGTTATGTTTTTCAGCTTTCGATAATTGGTTCTTATGTATTTTTTAGTGCTGAATCCAAAAATTACCTTCATTTTTTATCATACCATCACGTCAGGATTTTTCACAAATCGCAAAGTTTTAAATTTTTAAAAAGTCGAAATATTGCGAAAATCCGGTACTATAAAATAGACGTAACTTTTTTTCATAATAATTTATTCATTTTTTTGCTTATACTATGGATTTTTACAGTTAAACATGTAAAATATTGTATATTTAAAATCCTTATAATTTTATTCCATGCGTGGAAGTTTCTTTGAACCGCTCATGCTCTGCTTCGTGCTTTTCTTTTAATCTTCTCTGTGGGATTCATCTCGGTAACCTCTTTTATTTTGGCGGTTGATAAGGCTGAGAAATTTGTCGCAGATGTATTTAAAACATTTACCTTCTTTTGTTAAGGCTTTGCAAATTGCTTTGAGAGATTTTCTCTATTTTTTGCTCTTTAAAACTTTGAAATTTACGATTTGAGAAAATCGTGACGTGCTGGTTAAAAATGGAGGTCATTTTCGGATTCAGTGCTAAAAAATACATCAAAATCAATTGTCAAAAGTTTAAAAACACAATCATCGTGGGCTTGTGTTATTAACGTTGTTCACTATAACTAATAGAACAAAAAATAAGATAAATAATTACCATAGTACAAGAGTAAAAATAAAAAAAGACATTTAATAAATAAATTCCGTTTATAATTTAATGACCTAATAAGTAACAATAAATGAAAGTTTGAGGAGAGGGCGGGATTATATAATAAGAGTGTTGGATAACCAAGTGTTTCGGTTAATTGGATGTCGGATAATCGAGAGTCTGTAATATTTTCAAATCGCATTAATTATTTCATATTTAACTGCAAGGAAGGATTTGAGCAACAGAAATTATGACTACGTTGATTATAGTCACTCGGTATCGCCCCCCCCCCAAAAAAAAAAAACGATTCTCTGGATCCGCCCCTGTTCCCAACTTATGGTAGCATGCCATAGAAAAATAACGGAGCATAGTCTTGTGACGTGAGGTCATGTGCTTTGGGGAAACATTGCAGAATTCACACCCTCGAACCCAAAGGGAGATTAAGGTCCATTGAATCTAGAGATGCATGCTTAAGCTATTATAATAAAGTATTGACACGCCAAAACTTTAAAAGAATTTATGTTTCTACTGTTTATAATTTAGAAAATATAAAAAACTTCATAAATCTTGAAACACGGGCCATCCAACTCTGATTTTGGTTGAATGGGACAGTGTAAGGGGTGAGTACACAATAAACAGCTTAACTACAGATGCAGGTATTGACTATAGATGCAGTTTCAAATAAACTGTAATTCAAAACATCATGTGTAACATAATCCATACACGTTTAAATTTAAATAACTGTTTTATATTTGTTGAATAAATCTGTTTTAATTATTACAAATATTTATTTTTTTTAACTCCATAGAATTAAATTTTGTCTTAGAAAAATAAATGCAACATTTTAATGCATTTCCTTTTAGTGGAATACAAAATAACTACCAGAAACCACTACAAAACTATAAAAAACACTATCTGAAAATAAATGTGATGTCGTTTCTACTTTCTTTATCACATGTATAGAATTTTGAGCAATGTTTTCAGTTTTTGAGATACGTGCATTTTTGCTTTGTAACTTCTGTTACTCCAATTATTGTAAAGATAAAATGTGCTTTGCAGTTTTATAAAAATAGATAAATTTTATAATAAAATAATTTATTTGCACGCAATTACTGACGATAAAAATTTAATTTAATGAATGTAACTTTTGGTGCATTATTTTTCTGTTTTATTCCAAATGCAGCTTTAAAAGAGTATATATATTTATATTGAAATTAAACTTTTTCATGCTGGTGCATAATTTAGAGAGATTTTAGGAGAGACTACATATAAATGGGGCTTTTTCGATTTTAATGTCTTGCTTGAAAAGTATGGACCTTATTCTTTTGACGTCAAAGTCACGTGCTTTGGGGAAACATGACCGAGACCGTAGCGTAGCCATTAATTATGCAAAGACTCATTTCCCAACAAGGATCCATGGTTCTAAGTTGATGACAATCAAAGATTTTAGAAAGGGAGCCGATTCGAAAGCAATCCTGAAAAGACCAGTAGAAAGGCATATAACATCCAAATCTGATGTGCTTCCTGACCCAAAATTTGACAAAATACAGCATGAAAATTGGAATGGCAAATGAATTGGCAAAAAAGAGAAACAAAGGCGTTTGCAATTTGATTACTGTTTTTTAAAGCCAAGAAAATATCGTATGAAATGCAATGCAACATTATGCATACAATGTTTTCCTCCTTTTCACTGCATCAAAATTTATGATGTTTTAATGACCTTTTATCTTTTATTCTAAACTACATTAAGTTATTCAATGAGTTTTCATTTAAATGTAATAGAATAAGAATCGATGTAATCATTAGTGTTAGTATTCTGTATTTTAATGGCTTGTAAACATCCTTAATCGTAAATATATAGTAAATTGTTTCATAAATATGTATGCAGTGTTCTTTAAAAGAAACTTAATTTTGTATTATAAAAATCAGAATTTTATTTGTAGAATTTGAGTCAGACCAGGCCGAGCGGGATTTCATTGATTTTTAATGGGTTGGACTTGTTTTCACCGATTTTACCACGAGCCTACTACAAAAATGTAAACGACCAGGTCAAACGTTTAAGAGTGCACACCTGGAAATTTCATCCTATGTAGATCTCAAACCGAAGGTAATGCGAAAATTGTAAATCTTTTGTTGGTACGCTGAAATACTATTGTAATAGAAATCTTTTTACCCTCAGATTTTCGGGTCTGAAGGCCAGAATTTTAAGCCCCCCCCCCCCCCCTCTGCCACTTTATTTTTAAGTGCATAAGACTCAAAATAATTTGAAATTGTAATTCTTTTTTTATGAATCGGCGGTACCCAAAATAATGATAAAATAGTGAGATTTCGTTATCTTTCTCCTATTGATTTTCGATTTTTCAGGTCTGTAAAACCTGAAATAAAAAGCAAATTGAAAAATTAATGTGGGAAATGTAAAATTCTCACTTTCTCTTTCGAATCCACAGAACCCGAATTATTTCTGAAATAGTAAAATTTTCATCGTTATTTTTTTTCCTTTCCACCGACATTTTTCGTGCCTGGAGGACACGAAAAATGGTAAAAACGAAAACAACAAAATTGGTAACAATTTAAACTTTTCTATTCAGAGTCTGTAGATCCGAAATTATAAAATTTCAGTTTTATTTTCTTCTTTAAATTTCGATAGATAGATTTTACGGGTTTGCGTGACTTGAATATGTAAAATTAATAAAGCGGAAAATGTAATTTTTTCTCCTTTTTCTTTCGAAGACCTGAGAACAGAATTAATACCGAAATAGTGAATTTTTCGCTTTATTTTTCTTGTGTTCCCTGATGATTTTAACCAACAGGTAACACTGGTATATTAGCCAGCCCAGAGTCGCAGTCGTTAAAATTTCCGGAATCTGTGTCGGAGTTGGTCATTTTCCCCACCGACTCCGCAGCCCGGCATTTTACTAACTCTCGCTGAAAATATGTAATCATCGCTTCTCACATATCCCCCGTTTTTCAATTTACCTACAGAAAAGAGTTTTACCTACTTTCTTCAGCCTTTATATTAATTTATGATAGTCTAAACATATAAGAGTCTATCTTTGTTTCAAAACTAGTTGAGAATATGAACCTCATTACACATTTATTAAATTAAACTTGTTAGGTATTTTTCTATTATTTTCTTTTTATGTTATTCCATTTTAATTCCCTTTCTAGTTTACATTTTCAGCTTTTTGCTTGAATCCTAGGATTTTCTCCTTACAATATTTATAAAACGTGCATTTTACAATATTTATAAAACGTGAACTTTAAAATTTTACAAGATTATCATTATATTCTATCTTTGATTTGCTTTTTAAGTGCATGTTTATAAAAATATATTTAAAATAGTTAATTTTTCTAGGTGAATGTAATATTTTTATGAGTATATTTACTATTATGCAAGCTAATTTATTATGTTAATCATCTAATTTGCATGAGCAAAGGATCCTTCACAAAGGACTCGCGATTCATGTTCTGATTGGCTGCTAGCTGGCAGGTAAACCTTTAAACCCTTTGGGATATTTAGTTGAGAGTTCCACAAAGTTCCAGAGTATGCTGTAAGCACATTTCATTGAGCATTGAATTGAGCAATTCTTTTACTACTGGGGATGAGTTGGTTTTGTGTGATTTGCTGGTTGCTACAATCGATTTTTTTAGCTTTTGTGTGAATTTCCAGAGCATTCTGTTACTTCTTTCTGGTTAAATTATGTTGGAAATGTTCTTATTTTGTGAGAATTAGTTTCAAGAAGAAACTTAATATGTATAAAGTTTTAACAGTTGTTTTTACAGAAAATAAAGTACAACTCAAGTTTCTCTGCTTGTCTCTTCTAGTACACTACAAGTCTGTGAGAGCTGTTTTCACAATTTTTCCCGTAACTTTATCAACAAACCCCTTGAAGCCACAAAATTAATGAATAAAATAATTAAAATACAAAAATAGCAATATTTTATACATAAAATTATATATGTGTAGCTAGAATAACCTTAAATTAGTGATGGCCAGTGTCCACAGGTCTACTAAATAAGAAAGTGGCTATTAAGAATTATCTGCACCCTTTTTCAGTTTAAAAATATCTCAAAAAAGAACTTCATATGTTTCAAAACATATAATTTCTATTTCCGCATCATACTATTTTTCAAATGTGTACAATCAGTTCAACTTCCATTCTGTGGAACAACCAAAGTGCAGTGAACTATGATCTACACTCACTTTTTACTGTGATAGTGCTCGTTAGGGGAGAGCAAAAGAGTTTAGCAGGGTCAAGAGGATAAAGTGGCTTCCTATAGAAACCTATACTAAAATTTTGGTGCGTTATCTACTTGATATATGATTCATATTCTACCATGATTCACAATTTCATATTTTATGTGTGTTTAGGCTCAGTACTTCAATGTGACTTTGGATTTTTGGGAACGGGCTAATTAAGATTCATGTATTAAATACATGATTATCCTCAAATCTACTGTTTCTCTTCATCAAGCAGTATTACGCTACGCACCATGCAAATTCTTAAAAATTAAGCCTTTTATTTATAAAGCTTGAAATTCCCTTTCATCTAAGAGAATTTCCTTACGAACTTTTGTATAGAGTAGAACTGTTCAGAAAAGAGAAAAAATAGAAAATTACCTTCAACCCTGCATCTCGTTTAACATACCATTAACGAATTTCAATCTTTTATTAATTTTTAAAGTTGGTGAAGCCAATTTTACAGAAGTCTTACACATCCGCAACTTTATATATGAGGGCGGGATTTTCAAAACTCTAAAATTGTGTTTTCTCTATCAATCTATTCTTTTTGTGAACCTGCACCAAAAAATACTACAATCTGAAAAAAAACTAGTTATATCCTGTATTTCTGGCATTGTAAAATCCTAGTTTACAATGAAAACTAATGAACCCAGTCAGAGGTTTTCCGCGATTTCTCAAAATTTGATTTTCTGGATAAAGCAAGTTTTTAAACTCACGTCCTCATACATTTTTTTACATTTTATTTCATGAGTATTATATATTTGTTACTGTTATCCCGTAAAAAAAGAATAAATATTTAGTTTAAACAAAGTTCTCCCCCTCCCCCATTTTATCCATTTCTCCCTTTAAAATATATCAAATTAAGTTTTCCAAATGACCACGGATGCAGTTTTAAATAGATTGCATTTCTGATTATCATGTGTACCATAATCTTTATCTGCTTAAATTTAAATAACACTTCTATTTGTCTAATAAATCGTATTATTTAAAATATCTATTTTTTATAACTCCATATAATTTATCTGCCTTAGAAAAATAAATGGATATCTCTGTTATTCCATTTCCAATTAGTAGAAGACATAAGAAGTACCAGAAACTAAACTTCAATGTCAATAAACACCTTAAAAATAAATCATTTTTACTTTCTTCACCACATGCTTAGGCTTTTGAGCATTATTTACAATTTCTCCAGGTAAGAGTTTTTTTCTGTTCAGCTTTTGTTACCCCAATTGTTTTTTATATAGAGATAAAATGTTCTTTGCAGTTTTATAAAGATACATAAAGTTTATATGAAAAAACTAATTATTGCATAAAAATATTGAAGATAAAAATTTATTAAATACAACCTCTGTTGCATTTCTTTTCAGTTTTACTCTAAATACAGCTTTAAAACACTGTATTTTAGTTTTTAAATTAAACTTCTTGATGCTAGAGCATAATTTATAGAGACTAGATATGAATGGAACATTTTCTGTTTTTATTGTCTTGATTGAAAGGTATTAAATCTAGCGATTCATACTTTACCTATTCCAGGGATGAGAGCACTCCGACCCAAATGACTGCTTGCTACCACTAAATTTTAATAGTATTTCTCGCCGTATTTAATGATAGAATTTATGAGATTTAATAAAGCAAAGAATACTATTACTATTTAGTGGTGACAGTCAGCCATTTGGGTCGGAACGCTCTCATCCCTGAGCTATTCTGATAAAATACTGACTCACCAAACTTCTATAGCAAAGATAACTGTAATAATTTAGAAAATATAAACTTTTTTTAAAACGTGAAACGTGGTTTATCCAACACTGTTCTGCAGTTTAACGGTAGAGTACACCAGTAATTCACAATAAACAGCTTAATTATAAATCGTGCTTTTATTAATATTTAAAATTTAAAAAACCCTAAATCAGGCTGCAAAACTTCTGGTCACCAGATCGCCCTTTTCAAGAAGAAATTTCGGTTGTCATCTGGAAGATAGCATAAAGATATACGCAATCCCTTTCTGATAATGAAGAACCATTTTACTAACTCTCTGTGAAAACATAAACACTTTCCCCGTTTTTCTACTTACCTACAGAAAAGAGCTTTTCCTAACTTCTTTAAAATTGAATTTAGGGTTATCTAAAGATATGAGATTCTACCTGTGTTTCCTAACTAGTGAAATATTAACCTCATTACACATATATTAAATTAAATTTGTTAGGCATTTTTCTATTGTATTAGATGTAAATTTCCAACTGGGCGAAAAATGTCCGGACCAGGATTCGAACCAGGGACGTCCTGGCAGAAGCCTCCAGTGCTCTGCCATCTGAGCTATCCCGGACGAATCTGGTGGAACTTTTTCACCCAGCTCACCTTAATGATTATAGCATCTGGTCTGAAACCTGGTTCGGCTCAACAGAATAAATTTCAGGTCAACGCCAGAAATCACTGGATACGAAATGATTAATTTTAACACAATTATTCTAAATAGAATAATTGTGTTAAAATTAATCTATTTTTCTATTGTTTCCTGTTAATTTTATTTAATTTTAATTGCTTATTTAGTTTATTATTTCTGCTTTTTATTTTATTTTTGGGAATCCCTCTTACTTTACAAAACTTGCATTGATTTAATTGTTGAAATCGCCACAATGCATGTGTTTCATCAGCCGAATTCACAAATTATGAGAATCCGAATTTTGTAAAATCAAAATTACATTGTATTTTTGAATTATTTTTAAGTATATGCTTTTTAAATTTTATTTAAACAAGTAAGTATATTGTTGTAGTTGAATTTAATATAATTGCTAGTATATTTAATATTACGTAGCCTAATTTATTATGCTTATCACCAAATTTGCATACGCACACAAAACTCTGTGGATGACTTAGGATTCATATTGTGATTGGCTGCTGCCCTTTACATATTAATATAATAAAACCTTTAAATAATGGCGTCCTCCGAAAATTTCAGTTGAGAATTTTTCAAAATTTCAGAATATGCAGATTCTGAGCAATTCTTCTGCTACTGGAGATGTAGCTGGTTTTGTATAATACGCTATCTGCTATAATCGATTCTTATTGTTTGTGTGAAATTTCAGAGCATTCTGCTTCTGATTTCTGGTTAAATTACGTGGGAAATGTTCTTATTTTGTGAGAATTTTTGTTTAAGAAGAAACTTAATATGTATATTATTTTAACAGTTGTTTTTATAGAAAATAAAGATAATATCCAACAGCTCAAGCTTCTCTGCTTGCCTCTTCTAGTGCACTACAAGTATTCTCCGGGTTGGGTTGATTTTTGACGGCCGATTATCTAATCGAGGGATATAGGGCCTAGGAGAGTGCCTTCCGTGGGGGTCTTTCTAAGGGAATCTAATCCGTATTTACGCAAGGTTTCACAAGGTTCGAAGAAAATCACGAAAACAGTATTCTCTGGGAGCAGTTTTCATTATTTGTTCTAGTAACTTTGACAAGAAGACTTTAGGTGCCACAAAACTAATGAATAAAATCATTAAATGGCAAAATTTTATATATAAATTAACATATATGTGGCTAGAATAATCTTAAGTTACTCATGGCCACTGCCTATAGGTCTAGTAAATATAAAATGGCTATTAAACATTATCTGGGTCTGTTTTTCTATATAAAAAGTTTTCTAAAAAGAACTTGAAAGCTTCAAAACACATGATTTCTATTTCCGCATCATACTATTTATTAGAAGGTTTGCAATAAATTCAATCTCCATTCTGAGCAAGACCCAAAGGCCTGTAAACTATGGTCTATACTCATCTTTTACTTCGATATTGCTTGTTAAGAGAGAGCAAAAGAGTTTAGCAAGGTAAACATGGAAAAGTGGCCTCCAATGGAAACCTATAGTGAAACTTTTTGTAAGTTATCACCTAGACATACAAATTATATTTCACCTTGAAAAACAAATTGATATTTTAAGTGTGTTTAGACTGAGTACTTCAATGTGACATTGAGTTATAAAGTAAAGTATTGCACTCGGAAGTATTAATTTATTTTTTATCTTATAAACTACTTATGTTACAGGGGTAAAATGAGTGGCATCAGTTTGCTAATGTAGCATAGGTATAATATAATTGTTTTTTAAATTTTCGAGTAATTATATGAATGTATAAAGTTGATAAGCAATACTGATTTAATTTTTAATATATTTATCTGCTAGACAAGCACTATAAAATACACCAGTCACGGTACTTATCAGATATGTATTACGCAATTGATGCACTTTCTGTTTTGTGGTTTTATTATACTTCTGCTCTCAGTGTAATAGGGGATTCAATCCAGGTTTCCCCTGTTGTAGATTAAAACCATTTTTTTTAATTGAAAAAACTAATAATTTTTTTGTATTTAATATATCATGTTAGATTGCCAACTAACCCTAACAAAAATAATTTTTCTATAAAAAATGTATGTATTGAAATAGAATTTTGAAGTTTCTATAAAAATGATATTTTTATATTACGCCAAAAAAATTGCCTTTTGGCCAGGGCTGGCAAGTTTCTGCCCGAACTAGCGGTTATAACCGGTTAACACTAGCATGGCAGAAACTAAGAAATAATACAAATACGAACTTTAATATGCAATGATTCATAATTTACACATGTATTTGATATGTAAACAATTAAATAAAAAATTAAAACTAAAGATTATATGAATGTTATTCAAAGTAGCAAAAAATTTCAAAATGATAATATTTATACTTTGTTTATATAATACTAATTTTCTTTCACTTAATAAACAGAAATTTTCATAAAGGTAATCGGATGTTGTACAAGTTTAACTATTAATATTATTGTTTATAGATGAATTTCTATTAAAAAAAATAAATAAAATTCTGTGATATTTTAACAAATTACCTTTCAGAGTATTTTAAAATAAATAATACAATGCATTAACTTAAAGATTATCTACTATATACAAATAAAAATGGTTCTTGTGAAAATATATAAATAAATAATTGAACAAAAAAGAAATCAGAGAGAAAAATATTTTAATGAAATATCTTGTACAATTATTTTAGAATATTGAAAGAGTAAAATTACCACTCAAATAAGGGGAAAAACTGGGAAATTTCATTAATGACCACTGACCAGTAGTACCAGTTTTACAAGTAGCCACTTTCTTTAAACTAGTGGTCACTTTTTTATTTAAAAGTACTAAACAATAAACTTTTGCTAAAATTTCTATCAGTATTAATCTAAAATTGAATACCCCAAATAAATATATAAGCATATTGCAACCAGAGAAAGTAGAATTTTGATAGAATGTAAAAAAATTTTCTTTCTCCTTGCAGGAAAGCGACCATAAATACTGACAAAGAACCTTTTAATAGCCACTTTTTCTCATTTAATGGCCCCGTGGCCAGTGACTAGTGCTAATTTTGCCCTTTACACTCAAATATACTATTACAGTAGGCTCCCTCACATCCACAATCCTAAAATCCTCAAACGCCTAAAATCCGCACATAATCAGAGATGCAAACAATGAAACTTTCAGTTCAGATGTATGGGCAAAATTATAGAATTTTTTTAACTTTATATCATTCCGTGTGTATTTTAATATGTCATTCTCGATGAAACAACTGAACTTGTGGTTTTCCGTGAAGGAAATATAAATTTATTGGTGAAGAAATCGAGATATTGCTGATATCAATGGTAATCACAATCTTTTTTCCAAATATATTTATGTATTAATCAAGCTTTTTAAGTTATTAATACTGGCTAAACATGAAATAAAACTTTCTTACTTTATGATTTTGATGTGAATTAATAGGGTGCCTTTATGAGGAAAGTTTCATTAAATAACTCATGCGAAATGTATCTCATCTTTATATTACATGTTTAATTACACATTATTATTTAATTGACCTTTACTTTTAATAATTTTTAAAATTATTTTATCTTTTATCATCTTAGTTTGTTACTTTACTTAATTATTTTAATATTTTACTATATTGCAAGCATTCATTATAATTTTTATCGTATTATTACATTCAAATTACTGTTTTAAAAATGTAAACAAAGCAATGACCAGAAATCCGCAAATTTCTAAAATCCGCACAACCTCTGGTCCCAAGCTGTGCGGATTTGAGGGAGTCTACTGTATTACTTTTTCCGTAGCATAAGACTAATTTTGCTAATATTTCTGAACCCAGACTGTTTCTTAATTTGTTCTGAATGAAAGAAAAGTTTGAAAATATTCTTTCAAGACCAGCATTACTTGTTGGCAATGTCATTATTGAGGATGCAAAATTTGGAAAATCCTCATTTTCACCAGTATTTGTTTTTAAAGGTGACCACCACACAGAAGGCAAAACATTTTCTAGGACTTCCTTGGAGAAATATGTTTCTGGGAAAAGAGTCGATTTTCCTTCAAAGGATACGGCACAAAAATTTGGATTAATATTAGAAAGCAATTTTCTTGTCTTTTCTTTTTGTTCACTCTAATAATTGTTTATATATAAAATTACAGAACCATATTAAAAACAAAAATTTTATCTGTTACATTACTCCCTTTTTCAATTACAATTTTTTTTTAAATTTAAAACTATTCACATATAATATTTTATTTGTTATTTATCTTGAATAAAATGTACTTAAGGAATTTAATACGAAAAAGTCTCAGATTATATCACAAAATCTGTTTATGCCAGTTCAAAGTGATTATAACCACTTTCTGCAGCAAAAACCCAGCCCTGCTTTTGGCACAATGGTGAAACCAACTAACATTTATTGGAGTTTCAATGCCTGCAGTTTGTAATGTTGAAGTGTTTTTGATGACAGACCAGATCTAATGCCAATAGGCTGTGTATCTGCCATGAAATAATGTCCGACAGATTTGTCACACATAGCATAGTTGGAAGAGTGTCGACAGATTAGCCCAGGTCCTGGATTCGAATCCCATGCTGGGCACTTTTACACTGAGTTGAAAATAAATTACAAATTTCATTTCATTTTTTAATTAGAACTAACCAAAATTTCAACAAAATTTATTGTATAACATTTAAGATATCAAAATTTGTTTAATACTTTTTTTAATATAGCATAAATAGATGGATAGTTTCAAATAGATAAGTAAAAAATAAAACAAAATTTCATTTGTTAAATAAATTTTGCTGGTGAAATTAATTTTTAAATTTAAAAATTATAGGGGAAAATATTGCAATATTTGATGTTTACCACTGGTAGTTTAACTTTTTTCAATAAATATACTATTTGAAATATAAAAAAAATATAGCAAATTATTATAATCTAAGCCATAACATATAAGTGCCTAAAGATATATCCAGTTAAATATCAGATTGATGGTTCTTATATTCACAAAAAAAAAAAACCAAAATTTAATAAACAAAAAATAGCCAAACTTTACAAAAAAAGGGGAAAAAATGCGTTTTTGTTTGATTGCATAGATGTTAAATTTATATTTCATTTAAGATTTAATTTCCTTATGGAATATTAGGTGGACACAAATGCTCAATTATTTATACTGTTTTGAGCATTAATGGGTTATTATTATTCTTCCATAATAGATACTGCACACGATAGAGATAGATTTAAAATTTCATGCTTGAAAATTTTTTTAAACTATAAAAAATGAATTTCCAAAAAACTGCATTTGAAAGTATATTTTTTTATCTACACATCTGTGTCAAAATTGAAAATGTGCAATATTCAGAAGTTTAAACAAATGTAGCTCAGCCAAAATTGCAAAATCGAAATTTCAATGTCAATTGTTGCCATTCGGAAACTGACGTCAGCATTATGCACGGACACTTTTATATATATATAGATAGTCCTTAAAATACCGTTTGTTTCTTATTTTAGAATCCTCCTCCCCCAATTTCAAGTCTAAAGAAATATGTGATAACTACAAAACTTATATTATTTTATAATCAATGTTATAACACTTATTATACTTTTTATTTAATACACAAAATAAGAATACACACCACAAGGTAATTTTAAAGCATAGAACTGTGTAATAGTGTATTCTTTCTTTTCCTCACCCTCAGTGGCATAGCCAAGAGGAGGGTCTGACGCCCCCCCGAACGATGGATTCGTTTACTAAATCATGGACACAAAACCAGTAAGAACTGCAAAAACAGAACTTCAAAGAATGGCAAAATTTTTGGTTTTAGGCAGATTTGCTTTTTACCAAGTATAATTTTAAGGTACTTCTTTGACCAGGGACCATGATTTTTTTAGGTTTAATACAGGATTCCAGTGTAGACATATGTTTGCTGGTATCTAAAACTTATTCACTTTACAGTAACCTCTTGAGAACATAAATGTATCATAGTTAAACCTGTGACATTCGAACATTAAACAAATGCTGTCTGAAACAGAAAAAATTCAAAGTTCAACGAAACCAACATTGCACACTTATACCTGCTAAGAGGAAAATCTATGTAAAATGGAAGTTTTATCCAGTCTCTTGGGATTCTCCCTTTGGAGGTTTTACTACATTGCATTAAAACCTATGAAAACAACATTTAAACGGAAACATTTCATCATCCTGATAATGAAACAATAAGTTTATAAAAATACACTCACCAAGAGAGAAACATGTATAAAACGGAATATTTGCCAGTCTTGAGCAAGTTTGTTTTCATAGCTTTTATTGTAAGTAGATAAAGTGTAAAACCTCATCAATGGAAACTTCGATCAGACCAAATGTTGCTGAAATGTACAGTAAAATATTGTTTACATGAATAAAATAACAGCTCATGTCACTATTTGGAGAATCTTCATTTTATAATTTATATTGAGCAGTATCATCAATGGCTTTCAGAGCCGTCCTTAGCGAAAGCGAGGTCGGATGCAAGAACTTTTGCGAGGCCCTTCACTAATAAACTAGTTAATACCAGTTTAACTGGGTTCTTTTATTCATCTACCAGAAATTCCGAACAGTGGCGCACCAAGGATTACTCTTTTTAGTATGGAGAGGTGGATAGTATGTTTTAGTAGAGGTTTATACAGACTCTGGTTAATTTCCTTTCATAATATTTTTAGTCAAAGGATTAATCGATTAAATTACTCGACCAGCCCACTTCATATTATGGCAGCAAAGAATGTGATAAAGATGAAACTTTTGATCTTAAACTCTATTCTTTATTTAATTGTAACCTTTTTAACATGTTTGATTTAACTAGCAAATAATAAGAATGTTAATATTTTTAAATTGTTAAAAGAATTTAAAAATACAAAAAAAAAAAAAAATCTGAGTCAATATCAAACCTTCTTAAAATTTTCCTTTACCAAAGAACCTTTAAAAAATTAATTTTTCATAATTTTTGGACATTTTAAATCTTTAGTCTCAAGGTCTGGAAGATGGGGCTTCAACTCCTGGCTTCTGGGTCATGTTTACATGATGGGACATACGTTATGCGTGAGGTAGAGGTCTGCACGGGCCTGGTTTGGACCGAAAGAAAGCTATCTTGGCCAAAAATTAAAGTATGGCCCAGGCCGGGTCCGATTATACTTACAGTGTTCACGGCTCGGCCCGGCTCGTACAAAAATCAGTAAAAACAGGCCTGGCACGTGTAAAAATTAATTAAATCAGGCTCGATCTGACCCGACTCAATTTCTAGAAAAATTCCAATTTTCTTAACACATAATTAAGATTTTTTTAAAAGAACACTACGTATGTACAATCCACTCCCTCTAATCCGCAACTCTATAACACGCAAACGCCTATAATCCGCACTATATTTTAGATGTAAACAAATAGTTAAAATCTTTTTTTAAGCAAGATATTGTCGCCCGGTGGCGTGGTCAGTAAGCGGAGGCTGCTGTCACGCTGAGGGTCTGGATTCGAATCCCTGGGTAAGGAATGGATATAATTGTGTTTGTGTTTTCAAAAGTGATATATATATGTATCCCGGTAGCAGAAAGTTCCTGACGGGTGACGTGCGTTGCAGATTTTCTTTTCCCTTTTGCAGATTTTTTTTCCATTGGATCTTTTTCCAACTTTATATTATGTTTAGTTCTTTATTATTTATTACTAAAACTTAATATTATTATTAATAAAAATGAGTAAAATGCTTAAAAACATTAAAAGTAAATGATTAATTAATTAAAGGTTCATTTGTAACATTTTACCTGCAGATTATTTTCAGTCCCTGAAAGATCTGTCGCAGACACTTGGAGAATTTTCTGCTATTGGGATATTTATTGTAGAGAAATAAAATTGTTATGTCTGGTTTGTGTTACAATTTCTGTGTAATAAGGATCAATCGAGGCGACAGCCATTGCTGCTATAGGCCTCAAAGCAATCTCCACTACGGTGGATATCAAAATCAAGCAAGATATTTTACACTTTAACCAAAATAAATGTTGACAGATCTGATGAATTTATTAAGAAATTTTAATGAATTTCTGCATTAATTAGAAGGAAATGTTTTTGTTTATCTTATCCTTGTAAATAACGATTAAACTGCTATATTCTGAACACATTTGCTGGCTTGTTTTCAAAAATTGCTTTCAAAGAAAGGTTTAGCTCTCGAGGATAAATATCCTAATTTTTTAGAAAAGAAACTTTTGTTACTGATCAAAATATCCTGACTTTAAAAGGCTACAAGATTAAATTGCAGGGTATAAATTAAAAGCTATAAAGCAAACCACTATCACTGCAATGTTTGAGAGATTTAAAAATAAGCAGAAATATTTTCTATTAATTTTGTATTATATCATTTAAATGTATTTCTAATACAGAAAATAGTTTTTTTTATATAAAAAGGCATTTCCTTTCATTTCTGTGTTATTTACAGTGTGATTTCTATATTTGTTGATAAATTCAAATATTAGAATGCAAACAAAGAAATGACCTATAATCCGCAAAATTCTATAATCTGCAAAACCCTTGGTCCCGACCTGTGCGGATTAGAGGGAGTGTACTGTATTTAGGGAAAATTTTTACAGTATATTTTAACCTTTAACTGATGTTACCGGTCTTTCAGACCGCGGCAATGGCCCGATTAACCTCTGAAACCATGGGAAAAGCACAGTGTCATCACGGGGCCCCCTTTCATTCCAGAAGAATTTCCTAAATTTGACATATCCGGAAACTTACCAATGCTACAAATATTATTCGAAAGAGTGCCTCAGTTGAGTTCTCATATATTCCACTAAACAACTTTTTTTTATGTTCCTCTATAGTCTATATATAAACACAGAGAGTGGACACAGTAAAGCAAAATGATTTTGCATAGTATTAGCATAAATATTCTACTTGGATAAAGAGGTTAAAATTCAGCATGGTGCAAAACATAAAACATCAATATTTTGAAATACTTCTTTAAATTTTGCAGCGTTTAAATTATTATTTTTTTTATGTTGTGCATGCAAGCCAAATTCAATATGTAAAATAAACATACAACTAACATATTGGACAAACTGAGAACTGTGATGACGTGGTTGAAACTGATCTATTACATGCAAAATTAATTTGTTATGAAAGATATTTTTATGAAACACTTTTTTAAAAAATATCTATGCATATAAATGAGTTAATAATTTGAAAAGAAATTAAATAGAATTTTGGAGTGGAACTAATTCAATAAAACAAATTAGGGCCCCTTGTTTTCTCAATTTCGGACCTCTTCACAATTTTCTAAGGGAAGCACGTGCCTTCTCGTACCTATTCGGTAATCAGGGCCTGACCACAGCTTTTTTCAATTTTTATAGTTTAACTTTCAATTTTCAGTTTAACTACAAACACTACCAAAATTTGGAACTTTAGTACTATCACCAGAGACTTTTGAATAGGTTAATTTTAATTATAACAGTCCTTTACAAAAAGTTTAGTACAAAAACACCATCCTATGAGTTAATGGCCTCTTTTATTCATCTTTCGATGGAGCGGTCTCACAGACTGCTTCACACTAGTTATGTGACAATTTCTGTGACACCAGTTAAAGGTTAAATTACTATGTGTTCTCAAGACAGAAAATGCCCAATAGTAACGTTAATGATTACGTAGACACTTCGACTTTTCAACATTCAAATAAAGATTCATTAAAAAATTATGTAGTTTAGAATAAAAGAAAAAAAAAAGAAGGTTGAAATATCATATCTTTTGAAGCTGTACATAAAATAGATTTTTGAAAATATTTCTCTGAAATTTATTAAAGCTGTTCTCAAATCCAAAGGAGCTACTTTCTGACAAATTTCTAAATACATTTTTCTTCTGAAATATATAAAATTGGCAGGGGTCTTATTCAGAAACTATGATTTCAAGTTGCATTTTTCATTTTTTTGGTACAGGCAAAAGATCTTTCAGAAAAAACTGTCAAAGATCGCCTTATGAATCGAATTTTCGGATGCGACAGCACGGGAAAGATGAAAACCTATCGTCAGTTGACAAGAATTGAGTATAACAGTAAGTTAAGTAATTTATTTATCAAAAATGGAAAATGCTATTCGATTCCTAGTCGCTTCAATAGTTAGACCTGTCAATTTTATGTCTTTACAGTTAAAAATGAGTAAGAAAATGTGTCGGAAACTTTCGCGCTGTTATCGCTATTACTATTTTTACAAAACATATCGCCTGGCTGACACACAATGGGAACAATTAAATCCAGTTCTGGCCGGTCTGGACTATGTATAGAGAAAAAATGTAAGCCTGATTCCGGTCTGACTGAAAAAATTAAGACCTGTCTCAGACACGATGTAACTGTCCGATACTGATCTCTACGATGGGCATGTTATATTTCTGTATTGACGTCATAAAACAAGCATCGGGCTCACGCAGTTGTGCTGCGGGAGCGTATAAATATACTTATTCCCCCGAAAGTTGCATCCCTTGAAAATGGTTCATGTTTATTTTTTATCGGGGAGATGGACACATTTATTTATTTATTTATTTATTGTCGGCTAGGAACGACCCGTTAAAAAAATTGACCTAATTCTGCCGTCTCGGCCCGGCCAGTTTGAAAGTTTGCCTTCATACTGCCGGCCCGGGTATGGGCCTCTGGCTAAGGCCAGGCCCGTGAAGACCTCTAACGTGACGGCAGAACACCGATATTCGTGTAATTAAAGAAGAAACTTGATTACACAAGAATCTGCTTGTTACATTACAAATAGTCATTAAAATAATAGTGAGCAGTTTGTCAAAATCATCAGGACCACCTACCTCTTAACAAAGTAACATTCAGTTCACGCGCCTGTCCAGACTGGTGCTGCTGTCTGTGCTAAAGTATAACAGTAGTTATAGATTGAATATATGAGCTACAAACAATCTATTCTCTTGTCGAATGTCCGCACCTTGCATTGACTATTTTATTCTCAAAACACTTTACCTTTTATAAACATTATTGCACATAAATTTTATTATGGAAATTTTTATGTTTTTGCTTTACTCACAAAAAAATTAATAATAAATATTTAGGCTTTTTTTCGGGTGCGAGGCCTTCGTAGGCGTGAGGCCTGTGCGGCCGCACCTGTCGCACACCCCCTAAGGACGGCTCTGGGGGAGAGATAAGGAAGTTCTTAGAATTTCTTCTTCCCAGCTCCTTTCCCCTACTCTCACTAATTGGATAGTGAGGGGGGTTGGAAAACACCCGCCTGTTTCGAAGTTGAAAAAGGAAAAGGCACTTCTGTTTTTCGTAAAATTATTTCACGTACTCTGTGGCTGGATTTAAAAGCATTTCAGCTGACAGCGCCTGTCAGTGAGAGGGTTAAAGAGCAAAATATGTAAACTACATTAACTGGTACCCCAGTCTTCCCTAATGCCAAAGCCCGTCAATTTCATGTTATATAAATGCATTCTAAATTACTGTTTTATGTCATTTTTGTTTTCTTGTATGTTATTTACTATTTTTAATGCTGTAATGTCTTTATTAATTGTACACTGAATTACCATTTTGAACAACAACAAACAGAATTTTGGATTGATACTTTCGGCAATCTGGCCCAGATGGCCAGAAGATACATAAGGATACCTTTAGATACCTGGCCCAGATGATACATAAGTACCAAATTAACAGTAATTTCCCAAAATTATTATTTTAATACTTCTCAAAGGGCAGAAAATTCTCAAAAATTTATAAATTACATCAAACAGGTCATTTTATACTGAGGTACATATTTCTAAAATCATGAACACATGCATTTTAAAAGATGTTTTATACTTATTTGAAAATATGACATACCATATTTTTCTGCCTATTATCCGCACCGCCTTATAATCTGCACTGGAAATGAAAATTTCAAATCTGGTGAATAGATGGTGCTAGTCGCCAATAAACTGCTTGATAAAAGTGATATTTTTTACTTCATCAAATGCATAAAACAATGATAAATTTATAAACAGAAATTGAAAATTTTTAGTTGATCCTCAGAATTTTTTTTTAAGAATACACACATTACGAAATAATTTTAAAATTAAGAAAAATACATTTCGCATTAAATTTTCATATTTCTGAAATTAATACCACAGTCATATTTTTAAGTTTTTAACTTTTATTTATTATTTTTACATTTTAAACTGATGATAATTCGGAAAACATGCCTAGAATATTTTAGCAACTCAGGAAATAAAATCTTAGATTATCTGCACCGGCCTATAATACAGAGCAAAAAATTTAAGACTTTTTTAGCCCATAATCTGCAGATAATAGGCCGAAAAATATGGTACCTTTTATGGCAATAATTGAAAAATTTATATGCATATATTTTCAGCATATGATAAAACTTTCATAAAATCTTACACCTTTCTTAATGTTAACTTACGTTAATTGTTCGTAATATGTTAATTTATGTTAACTTACGTAATCTTAATACTTAATTAAACAATATGCAAAGTTTAACCAATCCTGAGGCAGTGAAGGAAAATCACCATGATGATTTCATTTTAATGGAACTAATGACTAAAAAAAAATGCTAGTTTAACTTAACTTCAGTGAATCATTATGAAGACTGTGGCAGATAATCATTAGATATCTGCCAACTTGCACAGATTGATTGTACAATGCTCTATGTGTACGGTTTTATGAGTGAACAGTAAACTGTACGGTTTTGTGCAAAGCTTAGTAATGAATCATAAAATACTATAAAATCTGCAGACCAGGGGCCTCATCATCAGCAATTCTAATTTTGATATCACTTTATATAATATCTGATATCCTATAATCTGTAGTTATTTTAAGTTGTATATATATATATGAGCATTAAAATTTCTCCTAGACTCAGAGAACATAGCGTTTAAGAAATGTTAAGCATTAAACAGTTTTGCATGCAACAATATTCTTGAACCCCTTATTTTTGTAATTATTTTTTAATAAAAGTACATTTTTCAGAAGCTCTGTTCCACGAACCCTAGTTTTCTCACTGATTTTGGCACTTTCATGTTAGCCGGCACCAGTGGTAACTCACTAAATCTTGTTTCAATTAACCATTGAATTGCAGCCCTTAGCATAGTTTGAATTACAATCCTTAGCTGAATTCATGTGAAACAGAGGAACTGACAAACCATTTTTTAAATTCTAAATGATATTTTAAGATTTTGGGACTTTAAATAACATAAGCTTTTCTTTTTGTGAATAGAAAATTAGATATATGCTTTCATTATGAATGAAAAGTTTCTAGTTTATGTTATCTCTTGTTTAAACATTTCTGTTCTTGATTAACCTAATCATAAATAGACCCAATCACATGATATTTTGTTTGGATTAGTATGTTTGTGCTTACACATTTGACCATTATTTATTACATTTTTTTAGCAAAGTTTTTAAAGATATAATAATAAAAATTATCGATTTTTTCATAACTAATCTTAATTAATTTTTGTCAAAATATTTTAATGTATTCATCCATTCACACAAAGTTATATATGTCACTGCAATGTTAAAATATTGACTATTTGTTAAAGGCTAATTTTATAAGATTGGCGAGATTAGAGAAATTTTGGCTAACATAAAAGTACCCTAATTTATCTTAACTGTACTACTATTTCTTGATTCAATGAAAAGAAATTAATGGAAATTGGAAAAGCGAAACCGAATCAGTATAATAAAATTCTCATAGAATCATACGTCAAAGAATTTTCATTCGCAACAGGATTTCATGGAGGAGAACACTGAGATCTTTCTTATGAAGGTAGCGAAAAAATAACATAACATTTTGACAGACTAAACATTTAAATAAATTGAACATAAGAAATCATCGTTGCTTACGAACTTTAAGCACATCGTAATAATTGCACAGTTTTTTAATTTGTCATGTCAAATATAATGTATTTTTAAGAGATTTTTATGGAATCAGTATAATAAAATTTTCATAGAATCATACGTCAAAGAATTTTCGTTTGCAACAGAATTTCCTGGAGGAGAACACCGAGATCTTCCTTACGGAGGTAGCAAAAAAATAACATAACATTTTGACAGACTAAACATTTAAATAAATTGAACATACGAAATCATCGTTACTTATAAACTTTAAGCACGTCGTAAAAGTACATCGTAATAATTGCACAATTTTTTAATTTGTCATCTTAAAATATAAGGTATTTTTAAGAGACGCCAAGTGATGGATTCAATTTGAAAGATTCGTATTCGATGCAATGAATCATTCAAAGATTTGGGAAGGCATTCAGATGTCCGCAGGCAATCCATTGAGAAGCTTTATATTGTTCCATTGTTTATGTAGGATCGCTTTGCTCTAGCTGGCTGTTTAATTCAAGGTTTATTAATTCAAAGATCGTTTAGCTTTGCATAAATATCTAATAGCCTAAGATTGGCAACATCATTTCAGAATACTCCAGCTGTTGGATTCCAACGTAAATAAATCTCTTAACTAAATGAATCCCTAAAAGTTAAGTATTAAAATATCTATAAGCTATTAAAACTGCCCTCAATAACATTTCTTACTGTTAAAGCGAATATATTTCTAACTTAAATTCAATGACAGAAGAGCCATATATTTAACATTACTTTATTTTTATAAACTTTTTTTTAGAACAAAACAAAACCAACTGTTGCCAGATATTGAAACAATGCAATTACAACCAGTTAAATAATTATGCAGGTGACTGATACACGGATGAAAGAAAAAAGTTAGTCATTACGTAACATACTCCCATCTTGAGTTGTGGGGAAAGCACAACTCAACAATTTAAAATTACAAGTTAAATCTTTTCGGTACCTTATAATTGTAGCGATAATACCAACCAGTTTCCACATTTTCACTACTGGAAATTAGGACAGTATCCGACGAGGAAACATCTTTTCTTTTTTTCTTTAAGAACTTCGTTTTCATCAACAATAAATTCAGTGGAGGGTCATTTCTAATAGGGCGAATACAAACCATTCGGGTCTCTCCCACCATTTCAATTTTAATTGTTGATGGCTAGAACAGCCTCTTTTATGTAGGTCTGAAGGATTTTGATTCCCATGTACCTCATAAAGTTGCTCTGATATCAGAGGATTCACAACTTTGTTTAGTCTCTTCAAACACAGATCAAAATTATCAGGAAGAGGAGGGTAATATTCAATCGAAAGCATATTGACTAAAAAATTATCATTTTCAACCTTAACTGTGTCAAAGAAATGTTGCTTTGTTGCTTCTTTCATACAAATCACGTGAAATAGGAGACATGCCAGATCTTTGTGAATATGGATCTCTCAAAGATGATGAATAGGGATCCGCATATTCATCTCTCATGGGCGCTATAGATGGACTAGGACGATCATAAGGTGAAGGGTATGGTCTCATGCGAGGCGACATTGAACTGTAGCCACGGTCATAAAAATCTCGACCTCCAAAAGGTGGACTGTCATATCTTCGGCCGTAGCCATTAGCATACCCATCACCACCACGTCCTCTGCTTGAACCTCCTCTAGTTCGTCCTTGTGATCCTGGCTCATGATGAAGCTTGCTTTTTGAAGGCTCAACACTCAAAGAAGTTCTTCTGAAGTAATAATTATTCAGAGCTTTTAAGACATCCTGGGTTTCTTCAGTTTTGATTAACTTTTCAGGAACTTTTGGACATACTAGAGTTTCATGTTTTTTTCTGCATACAACGCATTTTACTTTTGCTCTACAATTTCGCGCTAGATGGTTTAACTTTAAACACACGAAACAAGTTCCCTTCTTTTGCATTATGTCTTTCTTAACATCATACGACATTGACATTGCCTTGAAACATTTAACATTTTTCCGATGCATGTCGTTTGTCACAAAAAATACACAGTTTTTGTTTAAAATTATTCTTTTTTCTAGTATATTTTCTCATATCAATGTTTAATAAATCTGATACAGTAGATATTTGAGATTCTTCGAATTCATGATTATTGCGTGCAGCTCTGTATCGAAAAGTTTTGTCAAAACTTTTACTTGCCAAAGAAATTCCTTCTTCTGCTTCAACTTCATCTTGCAGAAATTCTAATAAATTATCTAGATCAGTTTTTGAGCCAATTACAACACCATTCTTTAAATCTGTATCATGATTTTTATCTAGTTCAGATTCCACATCATTACATCTATTTGACGATCTTCTGTGAGACGTTCTATACCTTTCCCATGCTCTAAGAATATCATCTGGAAGAGACGATTCAACAAGCGGATATAACATCGCAGCATATTTGTCTCTAATAACTCCAAGAGTTTCTAATGATCGCAATTTCGATTCTAATGAATCATATAATCGTCGCAAAGAATTATGTTTTCCTGGATTTTGCTTCTGCAGTACAAGGCCTAACAAATCTCTAATATAATATTCTATCAAAAGTTCTTCCCGTTCAAAACGAGATTTAAGTTGACTTACAGCTTTGGCATAACTATTACCGCCAGGCGGAAAACTTCTAATCAATTCTGCCACACTGCCTTTTTCCATGGCTTGTGTTAAATACGCAAATTTGTCATGAAAATCTAGGCTAGTATCTTGATCAATTTTTTGAAATTGACCCCAGAATTGCAACCAATTTTTTGTTTCACCATTAAAAGTAGGTAACTGTATCTTCGGATAATGAAGCAATACATTCTTATTAATTACCGAAATATCAGATCTCAAATCTTCATTTTTTAAAATCAAAAGTTCGTTTAATTTCTGTTGTAATACACGCCAGCGATCGATGTAAACCTCAGATTCATCGATATCTTTGTCTATTGTTTCTTCGTCAGCTTGGTCGCTATACAATATTTCTCTAATTTTATATTCTACATCGGTCATAAATTTCGCTTTCTCTTCTATCATTGTCAATTTCAGAATTTTTTCAGCAGTCGATAAATTATTTTCACTTGCATCAAATTCGTTACACGCTTTAGTGAAAATTCTACGATGCTGTCGTCTAGCTGCTTTCAACGCATCCATATTATTCAACATCAACAATATTTTTTTTTTATTCAACAATAATAATAATTTTCACTTGAGCAGTTCAAATAAAATTCTACTTACAGATTCCAGTCTTGTCAGCGGACGCCATATGTTGGATTCCAATGTAAATAAATCTCTTAACTAAATGAATCCCTAAAAGTTAAGTATTAAAATATCTATAAGCTATTAAAACTGCCCTCAATAACATTTCTTACTGTTAAAGCGAATATATTTCTAACTTAAATTCAATGACAGAAGAGCCATATATTTAACATTACTTTATTTTTATAAACTTTTTTTAGAACAAAACAAAACCAACTGTTGCCAGATATTGAAACAATGCAATTACAACCAGTTAAATAATTATGCAGGTGACTGATACACGGATGAAAGAAAAAGTTAGTCATTACGTAACACCAGTTTTAATCGAATCATATCATCAATCTACCGAATGTTGGTTGTTTTCGTTGAATATCGTTGTCGTGGTATGTTATATTTCTAGTTTTTATATTATTTAACACGAAATAGCACGTTAGTATCGAAAATAAATAATATTTTATGTTATTATATTGTGTCGGATTACATTCTTATTCAATATGTAATCTAACAGGTTACATATGTTAACAAGTTGTTTTCAAGAGTAATTTTTCACAAAAATTGCTCCATTGAAGCAAACTAACGTACAAAATAGAATTCCCTTTAAAAATAATAACGTTTGTTTTTTACTGTGATTATATACCTTGCAACTAAATATGTTACAATTTAATAAATTGAACATAAGAAATCATCGTTACTTACAAAGAGTGCGTTCAGAGACCGAAACACGGGTAACTCGAAAAAATGGGGAATGACGTCATACTGGTTTCTCAGTGTAAGATTGGGTAAAACGGCTCTGAACGCTTTCGGGTAAAGTTGCGGGATTTTTTTAATTTACATTTACAAACATGGCGGCAGCTGCACTTTTGGCAGTGCAAATAGATTCAATCAGTGTTGATTTCAGAGGGTGGCCCGGTGGGGACATCCCCCCCAGAGTAATGAGATGTCCCCCCCGGAAGATTTGAGATTTTGTGTCTTCAATGGTCAAAAAGTGCAATGTCCCCCCCGGAGCCACAGAAATCCCTCCCGGAGAAAAGTGTCTGAATTCAACACTGGATTCAATTATCACTTTTTTTAGATGGAAAACTGTTCCAAAAGTTAATATTTATGTGGAATACTATCGCAACAAATATGTATCACAGGTTTTGCTAACCATTTTAGGCTGAATCGGAGATTTGTCATAGGCAAAATTTACAATTATCTTCTAACTTATCTAAAAGTTAAACTTAGACCACAAATGTTTTTATTATTATTTTTGTTTTTCGGGTGTATAGCCCGCACCCCTAAATCGAGCAGTACCATAAAAAAGTTTGTGTATAAGCCGCGGAGCTGCATCGTTGTATAGACCGCGGGCTATACACCATCTACGATTCTATATTTCGACCAGGGTTTACGCCGCATGTGAAATTTCCGTGGTAATCGCGAATGGCGTGCTAAACAGAAACACATTAATAAGAAGAATTAAGAAATCATAAAAATGAAATTATTAATTAGATATAAATAATTTAAATGCACAATTTGAAATTATTAATATAATTTAAATAATATAAATACGAAAAACTACACTAAAATTGCGTGAAATTTGCAGCTTAAATTCCGGCATATGGCGCGGATGATAAATTGCATTGTTACCTTGGTATATCGCGAATGATTTTGCAACAAAAAAATTAATTAAACTGAAATTTTAAAAACCACAAGCATCGAAATTACAGGGCTCCCACTAGATCCATTTTTTTGCTTCAAGTCCGTATTGGTCCGTTTTTTCATTGTTAGGTCCGTAAAGTCCGTTTTTTGACACTTTTAACCGACTTTTATTTAAAATTTTACCGATGTTTGGCATTTAGCCGAGCATCGCGGAAAAATCGCGCTTTTCGCAAATATGTTCCAAAAAATACCATTAAATTTCGTTAATCGATCACGAAAAGAATCGTCAACTTTGTCAAAGGATTGCGAAAGTGCGCAAATTTCTTCAAAAGATCGTGAATTTCGTTAAAAGATCGAAAAAAACGCGGTCAAAAGATAGAAAGAAAAAAAGCGGTCAAAAGATCGCAAAAAAGACTAATTTCCTCAAAAGATTGCGAAAAAAACCCGCAAGTTTTGTCAAAGAATAGCCAAAAACGCGTTTTTCGTCAAAAGGTCGCAACTTACAGCAAAGGATCGCGAAAAACACGCAAATTTCGGCAAAGGATCGCGAAAAAAACGAGAATTTGGTAAAAAGATCGCGAAAAAACACGAATTTCATCAAAAGATCTCTCAATAAAACACAAGTTTTGTCAAAGAATCGCGGAAAACGCGATTTTCGTCAAAAGGTGGCAAAAAAAAAGCACGCGAATTTCGGCAAAAGGTCTCTCAATAAAACGCAAATTTCGCCAAAAAATCGAAAAAACATGTGAATTTCGTCAAAGGATCGCGAAAAAACTCGAATTTCGTCAAAAGATTGCGAAAAGAACGCGAATTGCATCAAAATATCGTGAAAAAAAGGTCAAAAAATTGCGGAAAAGAGCACAAATTTCGTCAAAAAATCGAAAAAAAAAACTAATTTCGTCAAAAGATTTTAAAAACTTTAATTTCGTCAAGATATAGTAAAAAACATATAAATTTCATCAAAGGATCCCGAAAAACACGCAAATTTCTTTAAATAGTCGTGGAAAAATTCGTGAAATTCAACCTGTCTTAGAAGGTTTGTAATCTCTACCAATAACAATGGCTTTAAGATAATGAATTTCAGAATTTGAATCGGAGCAAGCGTTTTCCTTATAACAAATTATACACTGCTCAAAACAATTAAAGGATATTGTAGTTTTAGGTGGATTTTGTATCTGGTAAACTGTTTAGCTGATTGATACATGGTCGACAGACATAGTAGGTTATATGAGAATAAATTACACATGTTTGGCAGAAAAAAATGCATTTTATTGCTCATTTGTGTACTAAAGGAAAAAAAGACAATTTGTGCATATGAGAAAAAAAGAATAAGAAAAGGTGTTTTCTTCAAAGAAAATCATTTTCAGTAGGGGGTATGGTTTCCACGGGCGGCCAGCAACGTTGAACACCTTTGAGGCATGGGCTCAATGGGGCTATTAATGACGAGTTGGGGTATTCTGCCCCACTCTTCCAGAAGAGCTCTTTCCAGTTCTTGGAGAGTTTGTGGGGGTTGTTGGCGGCCAGAAACTCGTCTTCCTATAGCGTCCCAAATGTGCTCGATTGGATTCATGCCTGGAGAACACGCTGGCCATTCCATTCGAACGATTCCTTCCTCGAAAAGGAAATCCTCCACCAGGTTTGCACGATGTGGCCTGCAGTTATCGTCCATTAAAATGAAGTTATCTCCGATTGCTGCAGCGTAAGGGACTACAATAGGTCTGAGGATCTCATCCCTATATCGGCGACCAGTCAGAGCTCCATCTCGAATGATGTAGAGTTCAGTGCGCCCGTCAATGGAGATGCCACCATACACCAACACTCCTCCACCGCCAAATCTGACACTTTCGTGCACGAACGCAGGATTATTCCTACTGCCACGGTCCCTCCAGATGAAAATACGCCTATTATCCGGATGCACAGAAAAACGGGACTCGTCAGAAAACAGAATATTGCTCCATTCATTTCTCCTCCAATTGACATGCTCGGTTGCCCACTCCCTGCGGTCGCGACGATGCCTTGATGTTAATCTAACACATACCATCGGTCGGCGAGCATACAGACCTACAGCATGGAGCCGGTTTCGGACAGTCTGAGTTGAAATCGTGGTGCCTGTAGCCGAGCGAAGGTGTTGTTGGAGAAGAGTAGCGTTCATGGTTCGGTGCCTCCGAGCTGTTAACGCTAAATACCGATCTTCATGGGCGTTGTTGCCCGTCTACGACCTTGCCCTGGTCTTCGGCCTGCACATCCACTCTCCAAAAAACGGTTCCAGATCCTGGAAATGACACTTTGTGACACTCCAATGGCTTGCGCTACTTCGGCTTGAGTTTGGCCCCCTTCTAACCTACCAACAATTCTCAAAGCTTCTGAATCTGTCAAATGACTTCGCTGAGACATCGTACTCATCGAAACAAAGCAATCACTGAATGCCGATCATCCTTGTCTTCATTCTCTTTTATCCAGTTGAAAGTCAAATTTCATTCGCTGCCGCTGAAGCGACGTTTTTGACGTCGAACTCAAAATTTGCATACTCCACAGTTTGAAACCAGAAAAATTTGCATTTGTGATTCTCTTCTTCTATTTTCGGCAAAAAAAATTTCGTTTATATCTTTATTTTACATAAAACTTCACATATCCTTTAATTGCTTTGAGCAGTGTACGTTGAACATTTATTAATTAGTGACAATTGAAGGAAAGGAGGGTTTCCTTGTTTATTTTATTTTATGATTTGCGAAATTAGTTTCCTTTTGATCTCTTTTTTTACAAAATATGTGCTCCCTTTGGTCCCCTTTTTTACTACACCAGTTGAGTGGGAGCTCTGGAAATATGAAATTATTAATTTGTTATAAATAATATAAGTACGATATTCAAAATTAATAATTCATTATGAATAATATTTAAAAGAAAAAATCCCGTTAAAATTGAGTAAACTTTTCTATACACTAAAGAGCGTCATGAGAACGATTGGGCGTTAGCAATCTCAACTTTAACTCAAGTATCTTGAATAGCGTGCTTGAATGACATTAAAATGACAACGTGCTAAAATGACATTTATTTTCACAGTGCCATATATTAAAATGATTTACAAATAGATAATAAACGCATTAATTTTAATATTTAGCGCTATGTACAAATAAAATAACACTATCACATCCCATTTCGTCAATTGAATAAGATATAAAAATTCTCATTTTAATCATTTCTAAAAGAATCTGTAGATCGGGAATGCAGATGTTTTTGATTTTTTTAAGAGGGGGGGGGGGGGGGGGGGGAGGGAGAATTAAAAAGAAACCTCGCACAATAATTCATCGAGAATTTTAAACTCATTTTTAAACGGAAAAGCATGGAATCTGCTGGCATATCTATCAAAGTGATTTGAAATCAAATGCGTTTTTCTATTTTCGATAAATATATTATATCTTAAGTTATAAGCGATTGCTATTTGATGATTACCTTTCCCGAGCTGTCTCATCTTGAAATTCAGTTAAAAAATCAACTTTCAGCATTTTCTAAATGTTTTGTGCCTTATCTAAAACTGAAAAACGCTGTTCGATTTTGTTAAGTATTAATAAATGCGGCAATAGTTTTATACATTTAAAATTAAAAATGACTTATAGTGAATGCAGCCGTTATTTATGTGTGTATGCGTGTTTTATAATAAAGTTATCAGAAACAAAACAAAACTTTTTATTTAATTCGAATCGGTTTTATTTAATTCCAATCAATCTGCAAGAAATTTCATGACCTACTTTTATTATTTCTTTGCACGTGGAACGATAAGGATTATAAACATTATATGATTCATGCTAACCACTACCAAAAGATATCACGTGCGATCCTAAAGCTATTTTCTTTTTTTTTTCCCCTTCTTCTATCGCTCTGTTTGGAACTTTTTAGCTGTCAGAATCTCAAAGAAATAAATATAGATTTCAATTAGAAGATTTTGCTTTAAAAGCATTTATACACGAAATGATTACCAAGAAAAAAAAAAAGAAAATACCATCACTGTGCTGTTTCTTAAATACAAGATGATTTATTTTATGGTCGTTTTTGAGAATATTTGGCGTTATTGTAGATGTTTTAAAAATACTTCTTGCATGAACATTTAAAAGTTATATTTTATATTTGTTTCAATCACTTGGTACAGAATTGAATCCTGCATTGGGTCGGGTAATTGGATAGTACCCGAACCCGACTAAAGTTCGGGTCGGGTTGGCGGGATTTTTTTTTTCTTTCTTTTGACGTGGGTCGGGTTGGAATTTGATTCGTTCGAGTTAACTTTTTCTTTTTCTTCAAAAGATGATGCTGAATATTTGTTAAAATGGTAAAAGCCGAAATAATTTGATACAAGAAAAACATAATTATAGACTACTTTTCTGTAAATGCATTAAAGTATGGATTAATTTTCCTTCATTTTAGTTTCTGGTTTTAATATTTCGGTTGACAAAATTTGTTCTTGTCGAGTCTCGAGTTGACTTTAAGTAGAATTTTCGGATTCGGATAGGATACAATCCGGACCTTGCAGTTCAGGTTCAGAGTAGAGTCCAACATTTGATCTTGTAGTCTGATTTTACCTGCTATTGTTTTGTTATGGATAGAGGGGGGGGGGGGGGGATGTATTTTTTCTAGAAAAATACATTTTTTACAAATAGATTATTTTCTTGTAGTTATATTTTCTTAGAAAATATGGAATATTAAGCATTTAAAAAAATTATGTCCACTAATTTGTTTTATGTATCCTATGAATATTGTTTTAAATCATTTTTATAGGATTTTCACCTAAAACGTACACATTAGAGATCTGCATGGACCTGGTTAATCTCTTTTTATTAGACTCGGGCCGGACCGCGATCGAGCTTAATTTTTATCTGCGGCCGCTCCGGGCCGGGACTGGAGAACTACATTTTTTTTTTTCGGGACCATGTTAAACCGGCAGGTTTTTGCGAAAATAACAGTGAAATTTTTCCTTTGTTCGACGAAATCTTTAGAAATTTATTTCATTTTATTAAATTATAGAGAAATATATTTAAAAAAATCTTTATAGAGCTTCAAAATTATTTTTTCTAAAATATTTTTCTTCCATTTTAAACTACATTATTTTTTCTAATGAGTTATCATTTAAATGAATTTCTCTAAGTAATCAATAATGTTGCCATTCCATATTTCATAGATTGTGGACATACTAGTTTAAGCTGCAAAATGTTTGCATGAGTAAGTAAAAAATATATCTTAAATAATTTTATTGATAGGATCCCGGATTTGATTTAAGTGATTTTTCTTGGCTGGGTGAGCCAAATTTTTAGCATAAATGGTTCAAGTTTAGCCCAGGCAGGCCCGTAGCTAGACCATACTTCCAGATAGGGCAAAAGTTTTTCTAGGAGGGGCAGATTATTTATTTTTTTTCCCCAGTCTCTTATCCGTAGTTCTTCAAAAATATGTATTGCAATTATAGAGTATATTTTTTTTCCTTTGTAACATAAGATCTTTCAAAATCCAAGATGAAACTTTTAAAGTTCCTTCCAAGACACAATAAAAATATAGCAAAGATAAATGAAATATTTGACATAACGTAAGAAAGTTGTTTTTCTTTTAATTAAATAATTTAAATATATGCATGTTTTATGTTCGGTTATGTTAATAACAAGCTGACACGCCCGGTGCTGCCCATCAAAAAATGGCACGAAAAAACTCCAAAAATCTAAAAAATCGTGCAAAATTTAAAAATAGCTGCACGAATTCCGAATAAACTTAATTAAAAAGAGAAACTATTAAGCTAGAAGATTGAAACCACATTCCTTTTACTAATATGGAAAAATTGCCGATAATCGTGAAAAATCAGTAAAATAAAATCGCAGAGGTTAAAAATTACTATTTTGGACTGAAAGACAGGATTTCTTCTACGAAATTCTAAAAATATCTTGGGAAAGCAAAAAAAAACTTGTAATAAAACAAATTTAGGAAAAAGTCAAAAATTGCTATACGAAATCAGGAAAAATTTGTTGAAAAGATAACAGAATTTTAATACACTAGGCCTAAAAATCGCCATAGATCGCAAAGAAACGTAAAAATCGGAAAAAACTTCAAAAATGACGAAGGACAGAATTCATATTAGGATGAAAGTTCAGAATGGGTGTCAAAAAATTGCCCGGAAACGTTAAAAGACGCTAAAAATCACGATAGAATGATCTAAAAAATCAAAAATCGCACAGGAGAAAACTTAATGTATTAGGTTAAAAGTCTAAAATGATATTTCTTTTATAAAAATTGCATTGAAAACCGCATTAAAAATCACGGAAGAGGAATTGACTAAAGTAATCTAAAAGTTTGAAACCAAATTAATATTGCTAAAAATTTTAAATGGAATTCCTTTTACAAATGCCGAAACCCGAAGAATTCATTTATTTGTTCGTATAAAAATTAATTTTTGATAAAATAAAATGTTACTGGTGGATATTATTAGATTTTTCGAATTTCTGAAATAGAATATTATTTTGTGTGATTTTCTGGCTACCCTCGCTCCTCACTCAGGGTCAAAATCTATCAGTTTTGGGCTTTTTCATTGTAAAAATATTGCATTTTCTTCGCAAATTGACAAATCATTAAAAATCGAATAAAAAAATTCGCGAAAATTTCAAAAATTGCTGTACGAATTCCGAATAAACTTTATTAAAAAGAGGACAAGAATTACGATATTGGGTTTAAAAAAAAAAAAAAAATGAAGCTATATTTCTCTTAATAATGTAGAAAAATCTCCTCAAAACACGAAAAGGCGCTAAAATCGCATTAAAAATAAAGAAAGAAATCTCATCACAAAATCTAAAATCGTGCTTCGAGATGCCAAACTTTATACATACGGGTATCTTCTTACCAAATACCGTAGCTCTGCCTCCAGCGTTTTCTTCAGAACACTGTCGACATACTCGCACACGAACTTTTTTACTTATTGTTATCGATACATTCAAGTATAATTTCTTAAATAATGATTCATTATGTATACATCATACAATAACAAGATGTTTAAAAAAAAATGAACAGAAGAAGTAATGAGGATTGCACTAGACTAAGCTTTAAAAGGAAAACCCTTTCTTTCACACACACCAAAGACTGATTAGCTACTAAAATCCACAGTGGTTGAGTTAAAACTGTAACGCACAAGTGCAATATTTTCAGAAGTGGGTTTTCAAGAGTCTCTAAAGCTATTTGTTGGAAAACGTCACAGTGTAGGTAATTTTATGTCCAACATCACTTCGCTTGTGATATGACAATTCCCTCGTGATACATGCAACGCGTTTCTTTTAGTTGTGAAATATGTTCCAAGATGGCGACACTTCCCTGAGTTATCGTAGCGTAAGGTCACAAACTAAAGAAGGATTGTGTAAAAGACTTGTGTTTCGAAAAGGCGTCAACAGATCGCAGCACCACAGAAATTTTCTGATAAACTGATTTTAAATAGAACCTTTTTGCTTATTAAGCAGACTGTATTGTTTCAAGTTTTTTTTTTTACTCTGTTTTAACTCTTGTGGGCCCCTATTACTTCTCCACTTCTAGGCCCGATTTCGTGAGGCCAAGACGCACGGTTTTTTAGTGCGTTAACTCTTTGTTCAATGGAAGACTTGCATCTCCAACTGGATTTTAATGTCATTACTTCTATAGTACCCACATTTAACCCTTTTATTTTATTCTTTTTTTAGTGTGTGTGTGTGTTCGTCCATGTAACCTAGAATTCGTCGTGCATTAAATAGTTTTTTCTCTACAAGTGCATCTCCATCATTCTAAGAAGATATTTTTTCACTATTTATAATACCTACTCAATAAATAAAAAATATAGCTTGTTTTCACATGAAGTAAACCAGCGTATGTCTGCTTTACCAGAAAGGTAAGAAAATAAATTTCTATCTTTCATTATTAATGAAAAAACTTTTGGTATAACAATTTTATATTTATACTGGGTCCTTAGCTTCACGCTAATCGCGAACTCACCCCTTCTAGATATTTTAATAGATTATGAGAGATGAGTTGAAGGGGAAAGTAAATAAATAAATAAATAAATAAAAAAAAAAAAACCCAGTAATAAAAATTTGTTTATCTGATTGTGATAAAATGATGAACAAGATGCACATATGAGATATGAAATATTGAAATATATACATGAAAATAAAAATAAATGTGCATGAATAAATAACGATATATATAATATCGCAAAAAGAGTATTATTGTGAACGAATATTGATTGATTATTGTGAATAACTGATCATTTTATTTATATTTATGAATATATTCTAAGAAATTATTTTAAGAAAGTCACAAACTTCTTATAGTAAATATATTTGTTATCAAAGAATTTATAAAACTTGAATAACACGCTATGTCTGCCACAAAAGAAATTACGGCAGTGGAGAAACTAAATGATAATAATTACAATCATTGGTGTTTCAAATTAGAAAATCTGTTAATTAAAGACGACTTATTCAAATATATAACAGAATCTCCACCTGCCACACCCGATGATACATATACTAAAAACGCGGCTAAGGCGAAAGCCATAATTTGTTTGTGCATTGAAAATACACAAATCGTGCACATAAGACATTTGACATCTCCCAAAGAAATTTGGGAAAGATTAAAAAGTGTTCACCAAAGGGCGAATTTATCATCCAAATTATTCCTTTTGAGGAAACTATATTCGCAAAGGCTCAATGAGGGCGGAGACTTAAATCTACATATCAACAATATTTTAACTATCCGCGACAAACTCGCTGCCATTGGAGAGCTCATAAATGATTCGCACATCGTGGCTCTTATGCTTTGCAGCTTGCCTCAGTCATATGCTCCTCTTATAACGAGCATGGAGGCTAGAGACGAAAAGGATCTAGACCTCGAGTTTGTGAAAAACAAACTCATCGACGAGTACTCTCATCGAATCGAATACAAAAACACCAGCACACGACCAAGGGACACAGCATATAAAATAATAAATAAAGGAAACAAAAAATATTGCAGCTTCTGTCAACGAGATGGGCACGCTCGTTCAGAATGTTACAAATTGAAAAACAAACAGAAAAACAATTACCAAAGAAGTGAAAATTATAACAGTAATAAATTTAACAACCATGCCAACTTTAAAACCAATTCGGTAAACCCCAAAAATCAACACAATGGTAGTAAAACAGACTCCTCGAATTTTTGCTTTAACAGCAAATCAAATATAGAGGATGAGGTCAACCAATCGATCATTCCTCTCTTCCCAGTGGAAAACAATTTTGAAATTGAGTCAGTAAAAATTAACCAAACACAAACAACAGATCCAAACACATATATCATTGACTCGGGTTGCACCAGGCACGTTGCATCAGCAAAAACAAATTTTGCTACATTCACAGCCGGGAATTTTGGGAATATAACAATCGCTAATGGAAAAAGGCTTAATTCGGAAGGTATGGGCGACGTAAAAATAAAAACAGACAAAAACCACTACATTACACTAAGAAACGTCTTATACTGTCCAGAACTAAAGGGCAATTTATTGTCAGTTAAGAAAGCCACTGAAAATAATATAAAGGTAATTTTCGAGAAAAATGCATGTTTATTTGTCAAAGATGATAATATAATCTTGACAGCTAAATTAAATGATAATCTCTACGTATTAAACCCTGAAGATGATTACGGCTATACTATAAGTACTCAAACTTTCTGTAACAATACAAATTGTATTTCATTGTGGCACCGAAGACTCGGACACAAAAATTTTGATGATATTAAATACCTTGTTAATCATGAATTAGCCAATGGGATAACAATTAACAAATGTAAACATGAAACGCGATGCACCAAGTGTATTGAAGGGAAACTTTCCGCTCTGCCCTACCCTAAAGTAGCCACAAACAGAAGCAAAGACATCGGTACCCTCGCACATTCCGATATATGTGGCCCCATGAATACTGAAACGATAGGAGGGAAAAGGTACTTTATAACATTCACGGATGATTATAGCAGGTACACAATAACATACTTAATCGCGCATAAGTCGGAAGCCGTTATCAAACTGAAAGAATACATAGCGCTAACAAAAAATAAATTTGGCAAGTTGATAAAGGCAATCAGGTCCGATAACGCAAAAGAGTATATCAGTGACGAATTTGAAAACTGCCTGATAGAAAACGGGATAGAGCGTCAATTGAGTGTTCCCTATTCTAGCCCACAGAACGGTGTTTCAAAAAGAAAGAATAGAACGATAGTGGAAATGGCTAGAACCATGTTGTCGGACGCCAAGTTACCTAAGCAATTCTGGGGGGAAGCTGTCATGTCCGCCACCTACCTCATCAACCGTCTACCAACAAAGGCTAACAAAAATAACATGACACCCTATGAACTTTGGCATAAAAGAAAACCCGATCTCTCGAACATCAAAACATTCGGATGTAAGGCATTTGCCTATGTCGACAAACCTAAAAGAAATAAATTAGATGAGAAAGCCATCGAGGGAATAATGTTGGGATATGATTTCAGAAGCAAGGGCTATAGGATATATACGGGTGAAAATAAAATTATAATATCTAGAACCGTAAAATTCTTCGAAGAAGGTATAAAAGATGAGGAAATTATACCCGCCAAAGAAAATCAAAACATCGAACAAACTCCCGCAGATAATATTGAAATTGATCTAGAAGAGCGCGACGATGATCAGAATAACACCCCGACCGACACATCCCTTGAGCCGAGAAGATCGCAGAGACAAAATCGTGGTGTACCACCTAACCGTTATGGAATAAGCGCAAACCTGTGTCACATTCAGGAGCCAAAGTCATGGACAGACCTACAAAATATCAATGACGCAGAAACTAAAGATAAATGGCTAAAAGCCACTAGTGAGGAAATAGATTCTCTGAAGCAAAATAATACTTGGAGATTAATAAAACCTATCCCGGGAAAACGCGTCATAGGTTGTAGGTGGACGTTTAAGGCAAAAAGGGGAGCGAACGGGTCTATAGAGCGATATAAAGCCAGATTGGTCGCTAAGGGATATGCTCAAAAATATGGAAGCGATTTCGACGAGACCTACGCACCCGTTGTAGCGCATACCACCCTACGAGCATTCTTAAACGCAGCGGTGTACAAAGATCTTAAAATAACTCACCTAGATGTCAAAACTGCTTTCTTACATGGCGATTTAGAAGAGGAGGTCTATATGCATCAGCCAGAGGGATACATAACAAAAGGGGAAGAAGATAAAGTCTGTAGTTTAAAGAAAGCGATTTACGGCCTTAAGCAGGCAGCTAGGGCATGGAACCAAAAAATAAGTAAATCTCTAAAAGAACTAAATTTCGTTGAATGCGCGTCAGACAAATGTCTGTACAAAAGAGTCCAAGATGGAAAAATCGCATACATAATAGTGTATGTTGATGACATCTTAGTCGCAGGAGACAAAACAGACACACACGAAATATACACTGAATTATCAAAGCAATACGAAATCAAAAATTTGGGTCAAGTAACACAATATTTAGGCATAAACATAAAGGAAAAAGCAAACGGTAATCTAGAATTAGACCAGGAACACAAAATAATACAAATCGCAGAAAAATTCAATTTGTTAAATGGTAAGCCTACGTATACACCCATGAATACTAACTACTTTAATCTAGATCCAAACGGGAAACTAATGGGAGATAACGTAAAATTTAGACAGGCTATAGGAGGGCTTCTATACATTGCAACTTTAACTAGACCCGACATAGCATCAGTCGTTAACATCCTGGGAAGAAGGAATGAATCCCCAAGGGAAGTCGATTGGCAAGCTATCGAGAAATTAATTAGATATCTGCTTACTACCAAAGATCTTAAATTCGTCATAGATAAAACAAAACCTCCAATCCTAACGGCATATAGCGATGCCGATTGGGGAAACGACAGAATAGACAGGAAATCAACCACTGGAAACTTGTTCAAATTAGGAAATAATATATTGGCATGGTCATCGAGGAAGCAGAGTTGCACAGCACTCTCCTCCACGGAAGCTGAATATATCGCTGCCTCTAATGCAGGTCAAGAGATTTCGTGGTTGTTAGACCTATTAAATGACCTCGAACTGTGTCAACAACTACCCGTAACGTTGTACGAAGATAACTTATCAGCCATAAGATTGACCGAAAACGAAAAGGCACAGACAAGGACTAAACACGTGGAAGTTAAGTATCACCACATCAGACATCTATGCCAGAATGGTATAATCAAAATAACTTATTGCCCATCGAAGTTAATGCTGGCAGACGTGCTCACCAAGCCGTTGCCTAAGCCTCATTTCGAGTGTTTGAGAAACAAGTTAAACATTCTACGCTCGTCGGTTTGACATAAAAAGCGGGGGTGTTGGAAAACGTCACAGTGTAGGTAATTTTATGTCCAACATCACTTCGCTTGTGATATGACAATTCCCTCGTGATACATGCAACGCGTTTCTTTTAGTTGTGAAATATGTTCCAAGATGGCGACACTTCCCTGAGTTATCGTAGCGTAAGGTCACAAACTAAAGAAGGATTGTGTAAAAGACTTGTGTTTCGAAAAGGCGTCAACAGATCGCAGCACCACAGAAATTTTCTGATAAACTGATTTTAAATAGAACCTTTTTGCTTATTAAGCAGACTGTATTGTTTCAAGTTTTTTTTTTACTCTGTTTTAACTCTTGTGGGCCCCTATTACTTCTCCACTTCTAGGCCCGATTTCGTGAGGCCAAGACGCACGGTTTTTTAGTGCGTTAACTCTTTGTTCAATGGAAGACTTGCATCTCCAACTGGATTTTAATGTCATTACTTCTATAGTACCCACATTTAACCCTTTTATTTTATTCTTTTTTTAGTGTGTGTGTGTGTTCGTCCATGTAACCTAGAATTCGTCGTGCATTAAATAGTTTTTTCTCTACAAGTGCATCTCCATCATTCTAAGAAGATATTTTTTCACTATTTATAATACCTACTCAATAAATAAAAAATATAGCTTGTTTTCACATGAAGTAAACCAGCGTATGTCTGCTTTACCAGAAAGGTAAGAAAATAAATTTCTATCTTTCATTATTAATGAAAAAACTTTTGGTATAACAATTTTATATTTATACTGGGTCCTTAGCTTCACGCTAATCGCGAACTCACCCCTTCTAGATATTTTAATACTATTCATCGAAATCTCTGACAGGGACACAAAAGCCTCCAGGGCGGCCCTGCACAAACACAAGTCCACAGTCCCCACAATCACAGGAATGACAAATTGCATCTATATCGTCCTACTGTAAAATTGTCAAAAACTAACTTTTAGAAAACATTTCACACTACCTCTTTATTTAAAAAATAGCAATCCTATAGGCAGTTTAAAGAATATTTCAAACGAAGGATAACGCCACAGGTGGTCCACTGATATAAAAGAAAGTCACTAAACAGTTCAATAAAGCTCTCTTCTATAAGCATCTCTTTTAGCCCTTTAGGACCTGACCTACACAATTGTGTAGGTGAGAATGTAGTTTAGTCATCAGGGAGAAGTCGACTTCGCTCAAGAAGTTATCACGGAAGATAATGAAAAGGCTATTGGATTGTTTAGAATATCAGTGAGGAGATTGGAAATTCGTGTATGGTGGGGGCATAGACTTTGGGAGGGAGGTTATTTTGTACGTGTATACATATTTAAAAAAAAAAAATTATATTTACACATACTTTTCGTTACTAAACAAGCTGTATAAATAGTGTTTATTCGTTTTAAATTACAGCACGGAATAAATGTATACACGGCTATATCTACCAAATATTTTTCAGACTCAGCAATATGAAATTTTTTACAAATTCTCACTATCATATTTATAGACAAAAAAATATATTTTACAGGCATTACTACTGAAGTGATTTCGAACTGAGTATCATTTTTCACTTTTCGATGAATGCATTATACTTAGAGTTGTAATCGATTTTTATCTTATGATGGCTTTTACCAGAAAACTGACTTATAATGGCAACTTTGACGACATTTTCGGAAAACTTATTTGCTTTTACGAGAAAAGGCAAAACACTATTTAATTTCTTTGTTTCGAATTAAGAGTACCTATAGAATTTTTTAATTTAAAAAATAAAAATGACTTTATGAATGTGCAAGTAAATAACCAATTTGGATTTGTAAAATCCTACCAGAAATATTATATTATTTAAATTTGAAATAATGATTGGCTTATTTTAGAAGCGCCAACTAGAAACACGGGCCGACCCGACTCATAGAAAAAAAATTCGGCCCGGCCCAGTGAAAATGTTAAAAGCTCGGCCCGAGTTCGGCCCGGCCCTGAAAAAAGTTAAACTCTCGGCCCGAGTGAATTTCTCCAAAACATTAATTTTTACGTCCATTTGGTTAAAAAATTTGTTTCGTACGAGGAGTTCTGACCAAAACTATTTATCTAAACTTTTCTTTTATGTTTATAATCTTCATTTTTATAGAAGTGTCGCGGGCTGCGATTTTTATTTTTTTTAATGAATTTTTATTTCTTGTATGTAAATGTTTCAGTTATCATTAATCCATATTCCATGTATGGAAGAGTTAAAAATCTGAAAAGTCTATACAGCAAAATCTTCTAAGGCTCAATTACATTGAAAAGAAAAGAAAAAATGCGTTATAGACAAGTTCCCTTCTTAGCAAGTGTAAATGTATTATATATTCTTTTCTTACGTATTAGTATATTAATTTTACATGGATCAACGCGTTTTCAGTTTAAAACAGATTCCGTCATAGGCAGGTTCTTTTCACACGCTTTACTACATTTTAATAAGTGTAGAAATTTACTATTCTTAAAAAAGAATAAATGTTAATGTTTAATTGCAGAATAATTGCGGTTTAAAAATGTATGCATTTTTTGCAAAAATCTTTAGGCCAGACTTAATTTTACTGACCTTTGAACGGACAGGCCACGCCAAGACAATGATTTTCTAAAAGAAAAGTAAGGCCCGAACGCGGCCCGGCCCGTAAAGTGTAGTCACTAGGCCCGGCTCGAACTTTCAGAAAAAAGTATGACCCGGCCCGTGCAGATCTCTAGCGCCAACTTTTATAACTTTCAGAGGAATGGAACAAGTAAAAATTACAAAATAGAAAGAAAAAAATCGCAACGCTTGATAGTTGTTGTTTCATAGAATCAGACCAAGTTTCCATGACACAAGCAGCTAACTCATGTACAGCAAATTCAAATTAAGGATACATTATTGTAGGCTGTTTCACTTTTAATTTCAGAAGCCTTTCGTTTCAATACCGAATTCTTGAGATAAATTTTGTATAGTGACAATTGTACAAAGAATGCAAGCTTTACGGAATAAGCTAAATACAACTGTATGGAATAATTTTTACAAAGGAAAAAAGCGAGGAATGCCCAATGTCGTAATCTCCGACCGGTCTGTTAAAGAGAGAAAGGAAAGTTTTAAAGATGAAATTTTTGTTCCCAGTCTAAATACGAAATTGAGGGGTAGCGGGTTAAGTGGAGGGGTTCTTTTTGGTTAGGGCTGGCATGAAAGAGGGAAAAAATGGAAATTTAATGTTGTATTACATAAAAGTTGTTTAAAGTGAAATAGTGGGCGATAAAGTGATCGGAATGTCAAGTTTTATGCTAGGTTGCATAAAAATAGGAGGGTAAAAAAAAAAAAAGTAATGTTGTTCTGATTGGAATGCACAGTCTCGTGCTAGGTCGGGCAAAGCCCGACTTGGCCCCCACCTAGCTACGGGCCTGCAGGCAGGGCCAATATATTTCGATCGCCTGGGTCTGAAAATTTCGGCTCGCCCACATTATTTTAAAATCTCATTAATATGAAAATTCTCATCTTTGGTATCTGAATTTTTGGGAGTGAAAAAAAAAATTTAATTGCGCGTAAACGCCGCATCGCTTGAAATTTCAATTTAAAAGACGTAAACGCCGCGGCGTTTCTTCCGTAAATTACGGTACTAAAATCTTTTTTTTAATAATTCCATAATAATAAAACCAGATTTTAACTTATTTATTATTATCATTATTTTTAATCTGGAAAAAAAGTCACTTTTTTTTCTCTTTAAAAATAACAAAATTATTGTCAGAGGTAATTCAAGAAATATTTTCGTTTTTCTACGCCCCACCAGTGGCCGAGAGGTTCTGCTCTCAAAAGCTGGTAGACGGGAGGTCCTGGGTTCGAACCCAACCGCGCCCGTCGGCCTAATCGTTCGGAGTTTTCTTCTAAACTTGGATTTTTGTGCGTAAATACGGGTTAGGTTCCGTTAGAAAGACCCCCACGGAGGGCATCCCCGCCTCTCCGGGCCCATTTCGTAGATAATTAGCTATCATAAGCAACACAATACACAAATTTTTCCACAATATTTTTTTTTCATGTCAAAAAGTAAATGTAATTATTGTGCTAATTGCATACATTTCTGGAAAACATTAAATACCATTTATCTCAGTTTAATTTTTTGAATTGCAGCAGCAGATAATACGTAAATTATCACAACAGTAACTTTGAGAGAACTGGATGTAATATACAACTGGAGCCATTAATGGCATTTTACCTCCTAGAAAATATGTTATTATTGTTTTAAACAATAATTACTATAAGTAATATAAAACTACTGTATAAAAAGGCACACAGTAATTTGCTCAAAAATATTTATTTTAATCACTGGAATCGGAAAATCCTTCAAAATCGGAAGTTTCCGAGTCCGTCATAAACAAACCAATAATATCTCTATTTTCAAAGACAGAAATAAATAATAATAGCATTTAAACAGTAAAAAAAATTACAAACACGGGAAAATTCTTTAAATTTTGCGGCATAGCGAAAAAAAATTACAAATTTCGACGATTTTTGAAATTTTTTCTGGTTTAAAAAATTCTAGAAAAATCACGATTTTCCGTTTCTTTTTTAAAAAAAATCTTTGTATAGTCCGCACCGTGTATAAGCCGCAGCGGCTGTTCCAAATGTTTTTTTCTTGTATAACCCGCGGGCTATACACCCGAAAATACGGTAATATGAAAAAACAGAAACAATGTGCGATAAAACTGATCGAAACAGTGTTTCCGATTAACAGTCACAGTTAAGCTATAAAATGGTAAACAAATCAGATTTCCCAACCACGTGATCACTTTACCCAACAAAATTTTCCCGGTAATGTGGGTTCCCCGAAATCCGGGTAATCCCCGGCTCTGAACGCTGCGGGAAACTCGGAAGAAGTCACGTGATGCCTGCTCTGAACGCTTCGGGTTCCCTACGGAGAAACCTGGGGAACCCAGAGTGCGGTCTGTGAACGCGCTCAAACTTTTAAGCACGTCGTAAAAGTACTACATCATAATAATTGCACAGTTTTTTAATATGTCATGTCAAAATATAGGGAAAAAATTCTTGCTGTTTAATTTTTAAGTAAACAACAAGCAAAAATTGACAGCGTACTTAGATATTTAAAAGCATGTAAAGAATATTAACAAATGTCTAATTTTAAACAATGTTTTGAAAGTTAAATGCAAAAAATTATTTTCTGTTTTAAGATTATTAAAGCGGTGAAAATGGATTTTTTTGCATTATTTCCACATATTCCTAAGTTTTGGCTCCAGGTGGGGGGGAAGATGTAATGAATGATGGTGATGATATGTAATAATTAATACTAATGATTCGAAATAACAAATAAAGTATAATAATACAAAAATGTTGAAACTTCTAAAAATGTTAAACTTTTTTTTTTGGTTGGGGGGGGGGGGGGGGTAAATTATATATTTACTCTTACTACAATTCAACAAATAGGGCTAAAAAAATCATTTTAAATGTTTTAAGTTTTATGGATAAGGGAAATTTTACATGATTATTATTGCCATTGCAATTTTATATGATTGTTAATCATTGCAAAGAAATGCAAAATGTCATTAAAAAATAATAACAACAAAAAATAAATAAATGCTTTAAGTTCTGTATATTAAACGGTGCAGTTTTGTTACACTATTCTGAATGTATTGAAAAGTGTTTAATAATCTATGCTTGATGCATCATCTTTTCTTTCTTGTTTAAATATATACTGTTAATCCCCCCCCCCCCAAACACGACAGAAAATCGTAAAAAAATGGGAGGGGGCGCTTACAGAGTATTAAAATTGTAGTAATGTTATCTATGGGTTGTGGGGTGGGAAATGGTAACAGCCGATCGTCGCAAAATATGCATTATTTTAATAAAGTGAGGAAAGAAAAACATTTTGAAAAAAAAAAATTATATACAAAATAGAAAAACAGTATAACTTTGCGAGTAAAGGCGATTTCAAATTATAGAAAATTCTGGATTTCAATAGCTTTGAAACTGGAATGCACTTAGATAAATAATAACACTAATATCTGTCATAAGATAAATAACAACACTAATATTTGTCATTAATACGGTTTAATAATTTAAAATAATTACAAAACACTAAGAAATTGTGTTTGAAAATGTCCTAAAATTCTTTCTATAATTAGTAACATTTTATGCGGTGTCGCCATCTGTTGTAAATTAGGGAGATTAAATAACCGTATTTTTTTTAGATTTACAGATTAGAGGAAAACGTGTCTACGGTAAGTTAGTGACCTACGTCATCAATGACGTAGGTCACTAACTTGGTAAGTTGGCGGTATTTTCAGTTTGGCTAGCGAGTGGCGCAAACAAGGTAACTAACCTACCATGTAAGCACGGGTTCCTCTAGGGAGGGGAGCAGACTCGTTAATGACTGTTTGTTTGACTTTCCTATAAAATTTAATCAATATTACCATATTCTCCTTAATTTCATGCTTATTAACATAATTATTTCATTGTTTTCCCTGTATTTATAATGTATGTTTTGTTAATTTATTTAATCACCCTGCACGTGCTCCTGTTTACCAATTTTCTTCAATATATATTTTTAATTTAATCTTTAGCTTATTTTCTTACTGTTATTAATACCTTAGGTTGAATCCATATCAACTCAGGCAGGGGGGTTACCTTCATACCTTACCTTCAAGTTTTTGAATTGAACATATGTTAAAATTTAAGAAAAAGTAAGATACCTGTATATTTTTGTTTTGTCCAAAAAAATTTCTGGCCCGAGATACAGGCCGCCAAAGATGGCATCCCATTCGCAATTTTCGATAAAAATTTTAAAGTGCTCTATCTCTTGAACGGTGCAAGATTTTTTGTTGCGGTATTTTTTATTTTAATGATAATATTCTTCTGTTTAAAATGATACACCCAATTTTGAAATATGTATTCAACTTTTCTTGTGGCAGCCCTTTGAAAAAAAAAATCTTTTTTCAAAAAAAATTTTTTTTTTAAAAATGCCAATCTCAAAAATTTTGATTTTTTTGCTGTTGATCAATACCATTGGGAACTACCTTCACTGTAAAGGAGAACTTCCACTTTTGAGTTTAATAAGTTTTAAAAACATTTAAAAAATTCAGAGAATTTTACAGGAACTGTATGTATACAGTTCCAGTAGAAGTCACTGAATTTTTGCTTATTTGTACCATATTTGTAAGGGTAAGCCTACTATATATCCTAAACAAGTTGGAAATTGCAATATCAAGTGTGGCAAATGAGGTGCGTTCGTACTATAACTAATTTTATAAATATTCAGATCTTGGTGCAATAAGTGTTACACCTCTTGTGCAAAAAGGCATGAATACAAAATTTATTATGATTCTATATATTAAATTCAGTACTACAGAAGTAATATGAATCCATCTAAAAAAGGACTTAATCACCATGGCAACCTAGAATCAATACCTATCATGGTATAACATTGAATCAATTATGTATTATAGGATTTTTAAATAGAAGGAAGAAATCTTTTATTAATATCTTTAAGTTTTAATTCGATTTTCATAACATTTGAAGTGATACATATTTTATTTTCACTACCAAACATTGCATAGTAAAACAATCTCAATAACATACATAATTACATAGCAATACAACCATATTAATGCAAGTTAGAGTTCAGACAGACAAACCGAATCCATAAAGACTTTCAACTATGTTGGAAGGTGTTAAAAACACATCAATAGGTTGGAATTTGACTTTTAGAAATTTATATCAATAGGTGGAACCATACTTGAATACTTTCATACAACCCTGTATTTTACATACTCTCTTTAAACACATGCCACTATTTAGCTAATATTTAATTAAAACTAAAACACGCTTAAAACTAGTGAAATCACACTTCCAGAGTTTATCATCCATAGTCGGCCATATATCTAATTCTTTGCGTGGACCTGTATATCATTTTATCTATATTCTACAAACATATCTTAGTATACTAAATGGAGTTCAGTGTAAAAATGCATAACTCATTTAAGAATCACCTTTAAACTACTTTTGTTCATCAGAGGCGGCGCCAGAACTTGCCCGATGGGGGGGCACAGTATCCCCGTCAGGGGGGCCGAATTCAAAATATATATTAGAGGTTTCCACGAGCCCTGGCCTATTCCGAACCCCGAACTCGGTAAGTTTCTTTCATTAAACTCGGGCTTGGCTTAATTTTATCTGAAAACTCGGTACGGGCTCGGGCTAAATTTTAGCTTTTGAAAAGTTGGTCCATGCCTAAACTTCATTATCCCCGGGACACGTCTGGGTCTTGCATTTTTTTCTGTAGATTCGGGCCAGAACGGGACTGTATTTATACTTCAGAATTTTTTTTGAGCAAATGAACAATAAAACATTTCTTTGTTTCTTTTTCCCCCCTTTTTTAAATAACAGGTGGAATATGTTGATCAATCACGTGAAAAACATTAAATTTTCGCGTCCGGATTTGGCATATCCCGAAACGCGCAGATCTCTAACACTCACACTGCTATTTAAATTAGAGATAAATTGCAGAGGGCCAAACGATTTTTACTCGAAACGTAAATTTCGAAGCTTGTCAAAGAATATTGTAGATAAATAAAGTGAAAAAAAAGCTCTTAAGAAGGTTATTTTTGAAACACCCCACTTGTCACCTAATCTTTATAGGCGGATGAATCCACAACAGAAAGAGTTTCCACACTTTTGAGCATTACCCGAAAGGAAAAACTCTGCTTTGTACTCTTCTTCCATACAGCAACCCCCCAATAAGCGGTCATTCAATATTATAGATTTTACGTGCACATATATGGCATATACACAGCAGTGTGTGAAAGACAAAGTATGGAGCAGTTCTCCGGTTATGAGTCGAACCAAAGAGTCGCACATCAGGTAAGGTAGGTAACGATTTTTTTTTGAAACGCGGTTCATGTTCCGGCCGGGTTGACCATGTATTTTAATGCCGGAGGTAACTGAAAATAATTAGTTGATGAATCCCTATCAAAAATGCATAAAGTGACCAAAAATTATTTTAAAATAAAATTATTTAAAATTGTTAGTGAAAGTGTAATCGTTAAAACTAGCAGTTAACACGTTGAATGCCAAGTCTATTTTGTCAGTCTTTCTGTTTAAGCCATGAAATGAGACTCCCGTTACAGAATCTATATGTCAGTCACCGATGACTGACGCGGCCTAAACGGAAAGATCAGTGTCAGTCACTGGTGACTGACGTGGCATTCAACGTGCTAAACGTTAGACCTAACTAAGGCCCTTCCCGGATAATAAATAAAATTTGAAGACCTGCAAATTTTATTTAAAACAAAGCTGCAACCCGAACCGCACCCAACCAAAAATATTCTGTCTACCCGCAACCCGATCGAACCCGAAATACTTAATTCCAATACCAACCTGAAACCCGGAACCAGAGAAAATTGATCTACAATATAATGTAATTATAAAAAAAATATAGTCTGCAATCATATCTCCAATATTAATGTTATATTTTATGTGGAAAAATAAACATGCAAGGAGTCATTCATATTCAAATATGTAGTTTTTCATCTGAAATGGATTCCTGCGCGGGTTGGGTTATACCCGACCTAAACGTTCAACTTAAAGTCAATCCGAAACCTAACAAAAAATTTCTGTTAACGCAAAACCCGACCTGAACCCGATAACTATTTTTTTTTTATTTACTTGTATTGGTGACTTTCAAGTTGTTTGATTATTAGTTCCTATCTATAAACACTGTTTTGATGAGGCCTTTAAATGTCTAGGATGGTTAGAGTTGCAGTAAAGCTAGAGATCCTACCTACACAATCCAGGTTGTGTAACAGTTAAGCGGAGCTTCTGATTGTAAAATAGTCAATGAAACATCGTCTTCATTTTGAAAGATCTATCCAATGATTTGCCACTCAAAAGGGTGCGTAAATTTTTTTTCGTGTCTACCGCAATTTTGTATTTTACGGCCGTCATTTTGAATATATAAAATCAAATCTAGCCTATAACTAATGGACGGTTAAGACGAATCGATAGAGACCTCATACATTAAAATCCATCCAGCCATTGGGATGTTTCGAGGGTATAAAGAAATCCACATACCTAGATACGCATGAAACACATAACCCTTCTTGGCAGTCTGATAAAAAAAGCCGGACAGACGCTTGAAAATCGAGACATTTTAATCACTACAATAAAACCTGTTAAAACGGAACCAGTGTAATGGAATAACGCTTTAAACTGAAAATTTTCACAATATCGGCTAAAACAAGCTAAGATTGTCTAAATTGGAAAGTTCTTCCAATTCTTTGTCGTTCTATCTTAACAGGTTGCTGTATTAAATAGTTTCCTTTCATCGTATTGAATGTAAGTGAATTATACTTTATCTATAAAGGAATGGTGTGAAATTAATTAGTCGAACTAGGGTTTTATAAATAATTAACAGTAATTTTATGACAATAATGTTCACTTTACAAATACCGCGTTTTATTATTTTTTCCATTATTTTGCCTTTCAGCCGTTTGAGTAAAAGCGCAATTATTACGTACACTCTCAAGAAAACATTTCGCCAAATGTAAAAAGCACAGGCAGCAAGTTGCCGGAACGCGCCTGTTGTTGGAACAGATGTTTCTATTTGAACAAAATTCCGTGTTTTGACTGGAGAATAAATAAATTTTAAAAAAAGCGCTTCAGTTTGCGAACTTTTCGTGTTTTGGAGGAAAAGAGACATATGTAAAAAATCAGTTTCTGAAACAAAAAAGTAACATGCAGCACAGTTACGGGAACACCCCTGTGAATTGACGAAAATGCAACTTCAGATAATTTTTACGTTAAGGCTGTGTTCTCAACTGCTCTGCTCAACAAGCGCAAAACGTTTTGACGCATTTACAAATTCCTTTTTTAATGAAAAGATATGAAATTGGAAAGCCTGACCAGGGAAGAGATTTGGAATCGAAGTGTGTTTTCCATTTTTTGATCCATCAATTACCTATTGAGTTAGAAGCGATTTGGATCACGTGACAAACACGTATTTCATCCTTTCTTGACTGGTTTTTCTCGTTTCGCGCGGAAATTCGGTTCAAAACGCCCACTTTGACACTCTTTTCTGAAAGATCTATTGCGTTTGCAAAAAAAAAACCGGATAATACAGCTCGATGACATAGTTTCTGAACATCAACACCTGCTAGTTGCGTGCATTTCCGAACAAAAATAAATTAAAACTTATGTCAGAAAGTTGCTCTTTTGGATTTGAAAACAGCCTTAAAATAATGAATTTTCTGTATTTGGGGGGGGGGGGGAAACGGGTAAATCAAAACAGGAATTTTCATGTTTTAATAAAAGCAATTGAAGAAACAACTTCAACTCACTTATTTTTTTTAGAATGTATATTGATCGAAACCAGACAGCATGATCCTCTAACTTCTGATAAGATACAGAATTTAAATCTGAGATTAAAACTGAAATACAAAATTCTGAAGAAAAATGTAAGTTAAAGGAAAACTTGTAAAATAGCTTAGAATGCAAAAAAAGATCATTAATATCAGCTCGATTATACAACAGTCTTGTTGATGCTAACAGGAAAAGTTTAGAGGTCTGCACGGGCTAGACTCGGGCCTATTTTCATTCATGGCACTCGGGCCGGGTCAGGGTTAACTTCTTTTTTTCGTTCCGAGATAAGGCAGGTTTCATTCTTCCTAAGTCTTCATAAGCCGATATTTTCAGTCCCGTCTCGATCCAGCCTGTATGAAATCATTGTCTCGGCATGGCCTGGTCCGTGCAAAAAATCAGTAAAATTTGGCCCAGGCCAAAAATTTTTGCAAAAAGTGTATATATTTTTAAATCGACATTATTCTACAATTAAACATTAAAATTTATTCGTTTTAAAGAATAGTAGATTTCTAGGCAATAATATTAAAATACAGTAAAACGTGTGAAAAAGAACCAGCCTATGACGGAATCTTGTCTTAAAAATTTAATTGATTCATGCAAAATGCATATAATAATACAGTACAAAGTCTAAAGTCCGGAATCCTCGAGACTTTACCAAGTCCGAACTTCGGATTTTTCCGAACTTTGGGTCATCGAAAATATTGATTTTCCAATACAAAGAAAAAGAAAATTCACTACTTAAAAATGCAAAACATGACGTTCATACATTAAAAATTGCATATAACAACTATTAATATTAAATTAAACAATCATTTTCATTAAATAAAGCATAACAAAATAAAAAGCAAAACAAAAACCTTTATTTAAAGCTGTTCTCAAATCCAAAAGGGCAACTTTATGACATAAGTTTTAATTTATTTTTGTTCGGAGATTCGTGAAACTAACAGGTGTTGCTTTTCAGAAACTATGTAATCAAACTGTGTTTTCCATTTTTTTTTTTTTTTTTCAAAAGCAATAGATTTTCCAGAAAATAGCGTCAAAGTGGGCGTTTTGAACCGAATTCCCACGCAAAAGAAGAATGACCACTCAAGGAAAAGTGTAAAACGTCTTTGTGACGTGATCAAAATCGCTTGTAACTTAACAGGTTATTTATCAAAAATTGGAAAACACAGTTCTATACCAAATCGCTTCCATAGTCAGGCCTTACAATTTGATATTTTTCCGTTAAAAAATGAACTTGTAAATGTGTCAAAACGTTTTGCGCTTGTTGAACAGAGCAGTTGAGAACAGCCTTAAGGCAACATACAATTTAAGAAGAAATTGTATTGTAACTTTCTTAACTATTGAAAATTTTAGTTAATGTGGGCTGCTTTATTTACTTAGGTATATCATAAAGAATTTTCTCTTTTATTTTGTACATAGACATGAGTTAAGATTCAGTAATGAAGCTTCTTTGCTCTAGACCTTTTTTTGTTTCAACAATTTTGTTTTTTCCCTTCTTTCTTGAATACTGCCGCTGGAAAGTCCGAAATTTGGACAATTCCGAACTTTGGGTGTCCGACTTTGTACTGTACGTGAGAAAAGAATAAAGTACATTTACACCTGCTAAGAAGGGAACTTGTTTATAACGCATTTTTTTTCTTTCCTATGCGATGTCTTAGAAGATTTTACTGAACAGCATTTTTCAGATTTTTAAGTCTCCAATACATAATTTTTTGATTAACGATATTAATTATAGCTGAAACATTAACATACAAATAGAGATTCATTAAAAAAATGTATATCGCAACCTTTTTTAAAAATGAAAATTATAAACATGAAAAACGAGCTAAAATAAGTATTTTTGGTGGGCTTTTAACGAAATCGACGTAAAATTCCATCAGACTTGGGCCGAGATTTTAACTTTTTTCCGGCCCGGGCTCGGACCGAACTTTTAATTTTTATACCGGGTCGGCCCATTACTGTTTTTTGTGCGGACCAGACCGGGGTCGAAGTTTTAACTTTTATACGGGGCCGAACTTTTCTTTCTAGGAGTCGGGCTGAGCCCGAACCTGGAAATTTCGGCCCATACAGAACTCTACAAAGTATAACTAAGTTATTAATTAAAATTGTTCAGCTTAACAATACAATCAAGTTTAAATTATCAAGTAAATCGATATTCTGTTTTACACGATTTTTTTTAATTTCTAAATACGAACCTATGTCCCTAAACACGAATTGTTAATTACAACCCTGCACGGTTCGAGTTATGCCCGACCCGAAATCGACAAAATATTTTTTCGAACCTGCAACTTAAGCCTAAGCATGAAATGAAAAAAAAATCAATCCTAAATGTAAAACAATTCTGGTAAATAGTTTGCAATCATATCTCTAAAATCAATTTTATACTTCAAAAAATGAATGCATACATTTACTTATTCATATACAAGTATTTTTTTTTTATCATTTGAAACAATAATCTGGACTTTTCTTTGAGTTGGGTTGATTTTTGACGGCTAATTATCTACTCGAGGGATATAGGCCCGAAGGGAGAGTGCCCTCCGTGTGTGTGTGTGGGGGGGGGGGGGGCTTTCTAAGAGAACCTAATCTGTATTTACGCATGGAAATCCAAGGTTCGAAGAAAACCACGAAAACTCCGAACGATTGGGCCGACGGGCGTGATTGGGTTCGAGCCCAGTACCTCCCGTCTACCAGCTTCGAGAGCACAGAACCTCTCGGCCACTGGTGGGGCGGACTTTTCTTTGGAAAAATTTGGCGTTCTCGAATAGACTCCCAAGATACAAAAACTGTAATCTGAGATGACCTGAAAATGGAAATACTAGTCAACCCGATCCACAGAAAACTTTTAGAGCCAATGGCCAACATGATCGGGTAGAATCGAGTTAACTGACCCGATGCAAGATTTTAGTAGTTGCTATATACACATCTTCCCGTAGTTTACAATGAAGTTATGTATGTATATATTTTTTTTATTTATACCTTCCATTTCTCTTCTATATTTTAAATAGAGATTAATATCTAGAAAATGAGACTCTACTCACTGTATATTGAAATTAATGAACAAAGAAGGAATTTTCAGTTTGATACTAAGTTTGCTTGAATAATTATACAAAACTCTCTTTTTATTTACTCATTCATTTATAAAAAATACATACCCTACACTTTTTAATGAGAAGATCGAAGCGATTTGATGAATTTAAACGTCCTGCCTCCTCTTGAAATCGTATTTCTTATAGGCACATAAGTTTGCGGTCAATCGAATAAACATAGAACAGGAGTGCACATGAATGAGCTCTAGACAAAATATATGAAGTTTTCGGTAACATCCGGCCGTTGAGACGATAGCCTTTAACCGACATGTGATTCAAGCCAATCCGACTTCCAAAGAAAAAAAAATCAGCACCGTGCTATTCCGTGGTCGCATTTTCTATAAACTAACCTAAGATTTTTTTAAAATTAACCTGCACCCCACTCGACACGACTCGGGTCGTGTGCAGGAAAAATCGGATTACCCGACCCGATGCAGGACTCAACACTCAAGTCAAAAAATTTTCCCCGACGACGATTAAATTTGACCCCGATGGGGGGGCCAGGTGTGCCCGACGGGGGGGGGGGGGGGGGCATATGCCCCCCCGGTCCCTCCTCTGGAGCCGCCCTTGTTGTTCATACTCAGTAATTCTTACGATTTCATTTGTGCACCCCTGTATATGATCTACAGCATTTATACACACAACGTAATATGGAAAAATTTAGTTAAACTTAAAAGCTCATATCACAACTAAAAATGCACTTCCAGCAATCATTACTAATATACAGTATTTTGTATACAGTAAAGTATTTGAAATCTTTTGTGTGCCCCTGTAAATACTATGCACTTTCTTTTTCACAGGAAGTAACTTGTTGTAAGTCTCAGCAACATATATCAATTTCATTATATGTGAAAGAGTTTAGCATAATTAAAATACACCGCAAACAATATTCCCCTTATACCATTATGTAATGGAATTCTTTTGTGAGGATCTGTAAATGAATAATTAATATTCTTTGCACTACATATTTTACAGAATGTATATTTTAATACACTTCATTTTAGTACCTAGTTAAGATATTTTGTTTCCATGTTTTGTTTTATGCTTTCATTCAGCGAACTTTTTAGACACACCTTGTATAACTTGTCAAAATCAAAAGTGGAAGTTCTCCTTTACAGGGAAGGTTGTACTCAATGGTATTGATCAACAGCAAAAAAAACAAAAATTTTGGGATTGGATTTTTGAAAAAAAAAAAAAAATTCTCAAAAGGCTGCCATCAATGGCGTAGCCAGGATTTCGTTTCGGGGGGGGGGGGGGCAGAATTTTTCCACCAGGTTATATATATAGTAAAACCTGTCAAGATCAAATCGTAAATACTGCTGAAAAATTCCGTTTTACACAGGTTTTCGTGTTATCAGGTGTATTTGTATAGTATTCTTTTCCGTAGCATGGAACATTTCTGTTTAAGACAGAATTCCGTCATAGGCAGGTTCCATTTTTACAAGTTTTGTGTATTTATATAAATATACTTATTTATGTCATATGAATAGAATAAAACTTGTCAAAATAGTAATTGTCTATAACAGAATCCTGTCTTTAACGGAAGCGTTACATGGTCTTACAAGGAGAGGGTCCGAGGTTGGTCTCACGGAATCCAGCGACCCTTTGTACATTGATAGAGTATAGTCAATACATAAACATATCAACAGGATAAAGTGCAATATTCAGGGGGCCCGTAAAAAACGAGCCCCAAAGTTGACCCATTATTGACTCTTAAGTATATAATCAGATAAATTACACTCTATTGCGAGAGCCTCGATAGTACAGTTGGCAGCGCGCCAGTCTTTTAATTTTCTCTGTCTATGTATCTTTGCGGGTTCGAAGCTCGGACGGAGAACTTTTTTTTTTTTTTCAAGGCAAAATAATGATCAGTTATTTTCGAACCACAATTAAAAATATATATATCCAATTATTTAAATATAAGACAAATATTCATAAAAATATGCTTCTGCATGCACGCACACACACATATATGCTTATTTATTTACAGAGAGACTTCAGTTTTATGGATCTAATGGGGGGAAAAGTAAAAAAAATTGAATTATTCAGTTGACAAAATTTTAATTTCATTCACAGATTTCATTCATTCACAAATCATTTCACAATTCATTTTACAGACTTTTCTATGAATAAATCCCTGTTGTTCTCAGTGAAATAAATTACAACACGCTACATAAAATATGCTATTTTATTTTTATCTTGTTAATTTAAAGGTTATAATTTTTCATTTTTTTTTTCTTTTTTTTAATTTTTAAAACAATTATTTTTTTATCATGGGATCTCATGTTTGGAATTAGAACAACTGTTTTCGGTTAAGAATCTTTTCAGAGACATTTTATTACGTAGATTTGCAGGTGGTTTTTAAGCAAAACAAGTACACTATAGAAAATAAGCAGGGTGGGTTTTGAATGTTTACTCTTCTTATATTGAAGTTTCAGCAGCCATCTGCTGCAGAGCAAATGAGAACGGCATTTTGCTTTTAAAGTTTTGCGGTTATTAGACGTTGTTCTTTATTATAGTGTCATAATTAAAATGAAAAAAGTTATTTTGTAAAAAATGTCTAGTGAAGAAGCTTCTAAATTTACAAATATTGAAGAGCGAATTTCAGAAGACTCAATTCATAGCGAATCATCCAAATTGAGATTAAAAGATGCAGTCGTGTATTACGAAAAGTTACTCTCTGAAAATAATTTAATTACATCGGAGTCTTCAGACACTATTTCTTATGAAGCCAAGCTTATCCCCGGGAATGAACTTTTTCACAATACTCTAGAACTACTTTGTGATAGAAAACTTATAGTTGAAGATGAGCTCATCCATATGAATGAAATATGTGAAGAAGTAAATTTTGAGGAGGTGGAAGATGATCAGTCAACAAATGAATATGAACCACCCCCTAAAAAAAGCAAAGATGCAGATTTCATTCCTTTGGATTATAAAATAAAAGCAGTCAATATGGCTAAAGAACATCCTTCTTGAAGTCTGCAATCATTGCAAAAAAGAGGTTGTAATCTCTTAAAAAGAAAACATCATTTATTGCAATGGGAAGAAGATGTTAAAAATGGTGGCAACAAATATGATAAATTTTCTGTCATTGATTCTTGGACATATGACCGTTTTGTGGAAGGAAGCTCGACAGAACTATGAACAAGTAACAACAAAAACTTTGCAAGAATGGGCTTTGGCTGCTGCAAGGCAATATGAAGATTTCGAATTTAAAGCTTCTGACTCATGGGTGAAAAAATTTAAAAGAAGACATGGAATACGGCAGCGAAAAATCACAAAATTTGTGTCACAGAAAGAGGTAGTGTCAATTGAAGAAACGCTAGCATCTGCGGAAAATTTTTGTGTCCAGACTTTACGCTTAATCCCCAATTTCGACGAAAATTATGTCATTAATATTGACCAGACAGGTATGTAAATTATTTTATTAATAATATATCCACGTACTTTTTGTGTGTTCAAAAAGAAAAATGAAAAATATATAATAATATTTTGTAAAATAAATTAGTTTTAATTTCAGGGTGCCAGTACCAATCAGCATACAATAGAACTCTCGCCAAAAAAGGAATTAAAAGTGTATTTGTTAAAAAACAAGATATGAATAAACTTTCTCATTCATATACGGCACAGTATGGCATAACTTTGTCAGGAAAAGTGCTGCCTCGTGTCTTTTTGTGTTTACAGGAAGTAACAGGTACATTTGGTCCTAAGATACAAATACTGATAAATCAGTATGCAAAGAAATATACGAATGTATTTGCTTTGTCATCGAAATCTGGTAAACTTACCTCAGATTTATACAGTGAATTTCTTAACAATTGTTTAAAAAATTACGTTGAGCAAGAAAATTTTTTGTTGATTATCGACTCCTGGGCAGGACAAACACAACCAGAAATATATGACGAAACCTTCCAGGATAAAGATAAACAAACTACTTGTACAATTAAAGTCATTCCTCCAAAATGCACAGCTTTGGTTCAACCATGCGACGTTTATTTTTATAGGCAGGTGAAAAATATGATTAAGCGGTTACAAAATTGTAATTGTTTAATTGAACAGAAAAGAGAAATTAATTCTCGCGAGGATTGTATACATTCAATTGTGCACCATCAACTCTCTTCACCTATATTTTGTAACATAATAAAATACGCCTGGTATGCGTCGAAACTTTCACAGAAAAGAACCATATTTATGAATGTCAATGAAGTGTGTTTTCCAAACGAACTTCTTAAAACGCCTTGTTCCTGTAAAAACACTTCTTTTATTATTTGTGCACGCTGTCGCAAAAGTTTCTGTTTCATATGTTTTTATGATAATTATCACCCCGGTTCCTGCCCGTAATCAGAACCTCAATTTTAATAGCAGACATTTAATTTTTAAGTACATAGTATAGACATAAATGTAAAATAAATGTAAATAAGTGTAAAATTAGTGTACGTAATTGTCAAATAGATGTAAGTAATTCTAAAATAAATATAATAATTCTAAATAAAACTAAATATAAAATTTACAAAAATGTTTAATGTAAAAAAAAACGTATATACTGCATAACATTTTTGTTTTATTTTTTACTTTTCATTATATCCATAAGTTGCAATTAAACTCTCTCTCTGTCTGTAAATAAATAAATATGTGTGAATGCTCCTATATTTATATTTGTCTTATATTTAAATAATTAGACAAATATTTTTTAATAGAGGTTCGAAAATAACTAATCATTATTTTGTCTGGGGGGAAAAAAAAAAAGCCTCGTTGGAGCTTCGAACCCGCAGAGATACACAGACAAAGAAAATTAAAAGACTGGTGCGCTGCCAACTGTACTATCAAGGCTCTCGCAATTGAGTGTAATTTATCCGATTATATACTAAAGAGTCAATAATGGGTCAACTTTGGGGCTCGTTTTTTACGGCCCCCCTGAATATTGCACTTTATCCTGTTGATATGTTTATGTATTGACTATACTCTATCAATGTACAAAGGGTCGCTGGATTCCGTGAGACCAACCTCGGACCCTCTCCTTGTTAATATGAATTGCGATACAATTAAATTTGCTGAAAACCTGTCTGATAGGGGATTTTCATTGTTCTTTAGTGGAACATAGTAAAACCTGTGTATGCGGAATCTGTCTATAACGGAATCCTGTCTGAAACGGAAGAGTTTCAGAATACCTGCAAAACGAACAATAGATCTTATTGAAGTAGTGTATCTTAGAAGCATAATTAATTACACTTCTTTCTATGGAAGCCTGTCTAAAATGGAACTTTTTACCAGTCCCTTTGAATCTTGTCTTGACTGTGTATGTATAATAGAAGTATTTCGAGTAACTTTAAGAATTTAGGTATATCCCTATTTAATTTTTTAATTTAAAAAAAAAAGCATAGATAAAAAATGTAAGTCCAATCTCTATAACTGCAACTAATAATACATTGAAGTTACATTAATATTTACCGATGAAAAAGATTCACTATGATGTAAAAAGCTGAGCGCATACTGAAGAGTTAAATTTAATTAACTCATTTGCGAGTATACTCGTGGCTTTAATTTATTAATTACTTTGTCACCACTATTTTAGAATTAAAAAAATTGCCTCATTTATTGGCAGAAATTTCGCTGTATTAGTAGGCGAAATTTGCCTTTCTGAATTTGTGGTAGCAAACGACTTTTAACAAAAAATTTGAAAATTATTACTTTATAGTTTTGGCAGTGAATGGGTTAAATCAAGTTTCATATTACATAACATTTGCCTACAATAAAGTTAGGGTCAAGTGGTTAAATTTAAAACAGCAATTTCCATGTTTAATTTCTTGCCATTGAATTAAAAACGTGTGTTGTAATAGATATTGGATAATGATTTTGCATAAGTGTCAATCGCATGAGCCCTTCATGCGATCCGCCGCGCTCCCCATGGGAGTTTTTGAGATAACTCACATAGCATGAACATTAGCAGCAAGTTTTATTTTTTCTGATATTATCTTGCCGTAACAAATTTGAATTGAGAAATTCGCAGCAAATCTCCCGCAAGATATACCATCACCCACTTGCATGAGTAGTTTGTTGTGAAACTGATGCAAGACTGTCTTTAATTCACGAAAGTGACAAAAGCAAAAAATCTTTCTGTTCAGAGAATTGACAATCAGCACATACACAGAAATTGCAGAAATTTTTTTCGGTAGGCACCGCTTTTTCTACGAGCGATACTTATTAAATATAAAAAAAATGCTCGAAATGAATAGTACAAATATTACCTAAACTTGTTTATGGCGATAAAACCGATGCATGCACCTTCTGACGGCACTTTCACATCAATAGACTTGATGCGGTCTATGGACCCCTTCGAAGGGATTAAACTTATAGTGTGACATGGAAAGATTACTACTTTGCAGTAAGTTTGCAGTATTTTTGATAACTTGTTTGCCATTAGTTTGCAATAAATTTGAAACAGTATGAATTTAACTTGCACGATAAGTTAGCTGCAAATTCAAAGTGTGGTGACTTCGGCGTTTGCGTTATCTTGCTGTAGTCTTGTTATGAACTTTCAGTCTTGTCATGCTGAGCTTACTGCAACTTTGGAGGTTTTGAAAGCAAAACTGTTGCAAATTTTCTGCAAACTAAAAATGCTATGTGGGAAGGTTTTAACTTTAAGAAAAAGATCTTGCATTTTCAGCTACAGAAACTAGTAATGTAAGAAGCACACACATCAAATATAGTTCATGCTGGAAAAAGCAGTTTTGTTACAATTGTCTTATTCAGCCATAATTCTTTTGGGTTTCCATGTTTCATGTCTCACCACTTTTGATACCATATTCGATCTAATAGTTGCTTCCGATATCTGGTCGTCGTTAAGGAAGTTAAATTTTTCTAATAAGTTTATTTGTGATGGATTAGCACTATTTTGGAAGTATTAGAATGCTTAAATATGGTTCATGGTGGTTTCTGTTTTTGTACTTCCCAGCCAATTTATTTTAGATGGTTCGAAACAGTTTTAGAACATTCTCCAAGTTCAGAAGTAAGCTTCGGATGGGTCGGATTTATGCAGCTCTAGAGGAGACACTTAGGAGTTCCGTGGAAGGGGGTAGCGCCCTTCTAGACCATTAATAATCATAAAATTTTGAATCTTCCGATTGCACCCTTAACCAACTTGACAGGAGCATCAAGAATCTCATCTCTGTATATTTCAGCATTCACAGTTGCACTGGTAAAAATGTGTCAGTCACTGCGGCCATTCAAAATGATGTCCGTTCATACCATGATTCCACGACCTTTGTATTGATGCCTTTTACGGATGTTTGCAGCCTTATTGTGTGTGATTTTCTCCCTCCATATGGTAACACGTCTGTATTAACTCTCTCAACAAAATCAGGATTCATCGGTAAAGAGAACTCAGCTCCAGTCCGTGGTACTCCAATGATGATGATCTCTGCACCACTTTAACCGGGCGCATTTCGCTACCGGAGTTAGTGGAACACAAATCATGGGTTTCCTTGCATGCAGCCTGTCACTCACAGTAAACCAGGATAGTCGAGTTCTTGTTGCTGCAGCAAACTCCCTACAATCTGAACTGACGTCAATTGCCTATTTCTTTTAGCAATCGTTGGCAAATTACAGTCCTGAGAGCCTGTTGTGGTGCGTTTTTTACCTTGACCTGGTTGTCTGTGGACATTACACCAGTGCCTTTAAACCGTTTCCAGATTCTTGACGTGACGCTTTTGGCTATTTACAAGTCTTTACAGACCCCTAAGAGTGTCTGTCCTGCTTCCATTCTCCCTATCGCACGCAATTTCTCAAAATCGGTCAAATGTCTTCTGGACGACATATTTCACCTACTAGAAGCGAAAGTTTTACCTAATTACACGTACAATCCTTAAAATTAGACTTCAGATTACCCACGTGCGCTTCTTTTCACACGTGAACCGAAAGAACAGGCTGAGGCTGAAAAATTTGCATATATTTCTGTAGCGAATGTTAATCCCATCGGACTACGTGATAACGTTGACATTGAGTTACCTTTCTGGAAGTTCCCTTAATAGAATTAACATAAAGCACCTTTTTACGGTTATTCCTTTAATTTTTCTCGCCAGTGTATTTTGAAAGCGGTAACAAATAACCAGTCCAAAAATAAAGTTACTTTTATTAATTGCAGGCAGCAGATTTAAAGTAATTGTTAATACTGTCTATGTAAAGTGAACAAAGATCAGGGTCACGAAACTCAACCAATGTACCGTTATTGCGTTGGTATGAACTCGTTCTTTCCCATAAGTGTCGACAACAGAACCCCATCGAAGTCCAAGATAAAGAAGTTTTACGTTTAATCTAGTTACAGTAAATTTGTGTAAACGGAATAGCAGGTATACTTGTATAGTTATCCATCCGTCTCGGGACATTAAAATGTTTTTGTTTATGAGAGGATTCCGTGTTTTCAGAAAACCTGCCAAGAAGGATTCACAATTAGAGGAAGTTTCATTTCAGATTGGTTTCAAATGTCAGCAAGCACAAATATATAGTGTTGTTTTCGTCGAACCTTGAATAGTTTTCCTTTCAGATAGGTCATCTTCACAGATTTTTCCATAATAGATTTATGCTCTTCAGAGGTGGTGTTATAGCAGCGGTTTCCAACTTGGGGTAGCATAACCCTAGGGGTACGCTGTGGGTCTGCCGGGGGTATGTGAAAATAATATCGGTAATGGCAGAAGTCACAAAAATGTTAGGAATATCAATGTAATTTGCATCGATTTATTATATGGTTGTGTTAAGAAGATTACTAATGCAAAAAAGCATGTTTTCGTTATCTCCTAGAGCGGAAGGGGGCGTGTTTATGAGAAATGGGGGGTACTCCGAAATGAAAAACCTAAGAAAGAGGTACATGAAAGAAAAAAGTTTGGGAAGTGAGTACGTTTTAGCAGTTTTAAGGGATACTGTGAAAACGGAAAGTGTTTGTAACAGAAACCTGTCTAAAACGAAAAAGTTCATAGTCCCGAAGAAAGACATACCTTTGAATTATACCTTCTAAGACAAACACCTCTCTAAAGCGAAAATTTTTATAGATCCTTTGTGATTCTGTCTCAGCAGTTTTTTCTGTTGTATTTGTATCCATGATTCAGTAAACCAGGTCTACTTTCGGGGGGGGGGGGGGGGGGGGGGGGTCCAGACCCCCTGGACCCCCCCCCCCTTGGCTACGCCACTGGCTGCTACAAGAAAAGTTGAATACATATTTTAAAATTGGGTATATCATTTTAAGCAGGAGAATATTATCTTTAAAATAAATAAAACCGCAACAAAATATCTTGCACCGTTCTAGAGATAGAGCACTTAAAAATTTTTATCGAAAATCGCGAATGGGAAATGGTGCTCGGGATGCCGTCTTTGGCGGCCTGTATCTCGGGCCAGGAATTTTTTTGGACAAAACAAAAATATACAGTTATCTTATTTTTTCTTGAATTTTAACATATGTTCAATTCGAAAACTGCTGAGACTATGAAGGTAAGATTTTTTCTTTGGCTGCCTGAATTGACATGCATTATACCAAAGACATAATTTTACTCGTCACTAGGGAATGAATTTTTTGATGGGGTGAGTGAATTACTTGTTTGTCTTTTAAAAATTGCAGGCTATAGGGATATGAAAAAGCTTTATTTATTTATTTATTTTTTTTACTAATTAGCTGTATTTTGCAACATTCCAAATTTACATGATGTAAACATGGTACAGTTGAACATCAAAAATCAGGAATCTGCAGTGATTTCGGATTTTCAGGATTTTGGAGGTCTGTTAAAAAATACTTTTTATAACAATATAATAGCATATAAAATGTATTTTTTTGCCTAGTGCAGATAAACGACGATCAAATTGCCAAATTAAATAATAAAATGAGAATGATACTCTAAAACATAACTCTTATACTGAAATTGAATATACAAATTAAAACACAATAAATAAAAAAAAAATAGTACACCATAGATAGTATAGAAGTGATTCTATTTCAAATATTCCAAAAATTTTAAGTCATTCAGTTTCGAAACTTTAAAGCAGACATAAAAAAAAAAAAGTCCCAGAAAAAAAATCTGGTAAAGAAAACAAAATTCTTAACATAAAACCTACTTAATGGATGTTAAAATACGAGTGAATTGCGTTTATGCAAATAGTTACATGACAAATTCTTTTCTTAGAAGGTTTAGTGCCATTTCAATAGTTTCTTGAAAGGTGGGGGGGGGGGGGGCAGGTTCTTTGAGATAATATGTAAAGTTGCTTGATTCTTACAAGATTTTTTTTTTTTGTGTACATCTGCAATTTTTTTTTTTTTTGGAATTTAACAAAATCCTTTCTTGAGTCGGTTGTGGGAACAAAAGTGTTATTCAAACAACCATGGAAAAATATGAATTTCATCACATATCTTACGAAACAACTAAAGATTTTCTTCAATTGATCACTGTAAAAAGTTCAATAATCAATTGCAGAGAAAAACAAAATCAAATTTGTTAATCGGTTGCTCAGATAAATCAGAAATTTTTTCAATCGGTTGTGGAAAAAAAAATTTGTTTCGATAAACAATCAAGGAAAAATATCGCAAATTTCGTCAAAAGATTGAGAAAATAAATAGCCTATTTTGTCACTGCGTCAAGGAAAAATAGCCTGAATTTTGACAAATAATCACAAAAAAAAAAAAATCAATTTTGTGTATAGATCGCAGAAAACATGGCCAATTTTGGCAAACGATCGCAGAAAAAGAAGCAAATTTTCAAAGGATTGCGGAAAAAAAAAAGAATTTTGTCAGAAAGACACAAAAAAACCTCCATCTTGTTTTCTTATTTTCCTACTGCATTCAAAGTTCTTTTCAACAAAGGAAAACTGAAACAAACTACATATCGGCATTGGCCAAAGTGCGTATCAAGGTCATAGGGCAATGTGTCACTAGATTGATCATTCTGTTTTAGAAGGAGCAGGAGTTAATAGAGTAAATATCAAGTGTGTTTATCTTTTACTTCAAATCAAAAGAAAATGAAATTGCATGCTTATTTCTTTAGTTATAAATACGTACTTGAGTGATTTTATTAGAATTTAAATATATGAAGCTTCCAGTCATCAATATATTAGGTAAAGTCTTCCTTTTTTATTCCATTTTTTTCCAGTTTTTGTAATAATTAAAGGTCAATCTTTATAAAAATATACTGATATTTATTAACTATTCAGTTAAAAGAATTTAACTGCATTCGATGAGAAATATGAAAGTTACAGCAGTCTTATTTTAAAAATAATAAAACCGAAAGCGAAAAAATGTCCAGAGATTTGTGAAAAATGTTTAGAAATTTCTGGAATTTGGATGTCTGGATTTTCGAGGTGCAACTGTGATAAGTTTTACCCTATATATTAAACTTTCCTTTGTACTATATATTTGTAATTTTATAGGGAAAATTAAAAAAATCCCGCATTATATTAATAGTAATGAACTATTTTTGCAGTCGTGTACATTTGGTCTTAACAATTTTCAACTGTATGTTGTATCTTGTTGACTGGTAAAATAAGTCGTTGGGTTGTAAGTTTTTCTGAAAATTCGCCACCCCTGTATTACAAATGTACACTAAATTACTGTTTTATGTTATTACAGCATGCTTTTATATTATTTACCTTTTTTAATGATGCCATGTTTTTATTAATTGCACATTAAATTACCAATTTGACCATGATTGGTGATTGGCAACAATAAACAAAATTGACAATTGGCAATCACTTTTGGCGATCTATATATCTGGCCCAGATAATATGCAAGTACAAAATTAACAGCAATTTTCTAAATATATTACTTTAATACTGCTCAAAGGGCAGGGGATTCCCAAAAATTTATAAATGATACCAACTGGGTCATTTTGAACTAATGTATCTATTTAAAAAATCATTATAGTACCATTTCAAACTTAGCATTTTATGAGATGATCTATCTATTTAAAAATGTGACATACCTTCAATAATCAGAGGTGGGGAATTTTCAGGAAATCTTACCAGCCAGCAACATACAGCTGAAAATAGTTATGACAAATTCGTACGCGACTGCACAAATAACTACTATTACTACAATGCATTTTCATAGTTTTTTTTTCTACAAAATTAAGAAATATGTACAACAGAGGAAAGCTGCATAGGATAGAAGTAGCTTATTAGCATGTTTACATTGCAATAATTTGGGAAGTTACAATATCTAGGTTTAAAAAAAAAAGTTTTGGTATATCTCTATAGCCTACAGTTTTTTAAAAATTACTTAAAAATTCACTCGCCCTGTCAAAAAATCCGCTCACCACTGGCGGGTAAAATGATGTATTTCCGCAGCCCTGTTAATAATCATTATTGGAAAGCTTATATGAATATATTTAAAATGCAAGATCACACATTCATAAAGTCTTATGTCATTCTTAATGATTCTTTGTTAATATGCAAAGTTTAAACAAGCACAAGACAGTGAAGGAAAAACACTTTACCGATTTCATTTTAACAGAACTAATGACTAAAAAAAAAGCTGGTTTAACTTAACATCAATGAATCATTACAAAGATTGGGGCAACAATGATTACATTAGTTGCCAACTTGTACAGATTGGTTGTACAATGTTCTATATGTGAAATTCTAAAGAGTGAACAGTAACTCTGTATGTTTTTGTGCAATGATTAGGGCACAGATATCTCAGATGCTCCAGGATTGACGCAAACATTTTTTTGAGCTACTTTGGGGAGAAAATACTGTTTTCATGTAGTACCTGTTACAATTAGCTTGTGGAAGCAGAATAGTAGTTTTATTTTATTATGAAACAGTTTATTTTATAGAAAACACAAGTTTATGATCAAACATACAAATTATTTTAGTATAAAACACACAATGCTTAATTTAAAATAAAAGTCACACAATATGTTTTACCCACTTACCACATGAAGCAAATATCACCAAAATCGCAGGGTTTCCCAGGGCTGCATAAAATTGCAGCAAATATGTATCCCAGTTATCTGATATATCTGTATCATTAGTTATGATGTATAACATACTAGAAAATCTGCAGACCAATGACTCATCGTCAGCTATTTTTATACAACTTTACATAATAATCTTATATCCTACAATCTGCTATTTAATTATTTTAAGTTGCATATATTTATGAACATTAAAATTTCGTCAAGACTCAGAGAACATAACTTTTAGAAACTGTTAAATTGTGTTAAACATTAAACACTAATTCAGGCAATGAAGTTCTTAAACTCCTTAAAAAAAGAAAAAAAAAATACATATATATATTTTTACATAAAAAGCACATTGTTAAGAAACTCTGCCTCTTAAACCTTGTATTCTTGCTAATTTTCTTTTAATTGTACTATTTCTTGATTGAATGAAAAGAAATGAATGGAGATTAGAAAAGCGAAACCGAAGAAGTATTAAGCAAATTTTCATAGAATCATACGTCAAAGAATTTTCGTGTATAATGGAATCTCTTGTATGGGAATACCGATCACTTTCTCACGGAAGTAGGAGTAATATAAAATAACATTTTTGCTATAATAAAACATTCAGGTAATTTGAAACTATACATTTTATATCACATATAATTTCCGCGTTACGTATTTTTAGGCACGTCGTAAATATGCATCGTAAAAATCTTACAGATTTCAACTTTATCTGGTTGGCAGGTATGTGATAAATAAACTTACCTTAAACAACCTATTTTGATAAAAAGTATAACATAAGATACTGCAACAATCTATTATACTGCTTTTCAGAGACGACAAATGTACGATTCAATGTGAATGAATCATATTTAATACAATGAGCATAGGATTTACTTCGAAAAAGCGCATGCGCGTTTTAAAAATCAATAATAAACTGATTTTGTTCTTGGAAAGTAAAAAGGAGATTGAAACATGTCGTGGTGCTGAAAAAACAATTTTTAGAAACGAGAAATAAAAAAAAATACTTTTGAATAAAAATTCCAATCTCAAAAATAAATCGATAGTTTAGTTTATTTAAATAATCGAATACTTTTACCTGCGTTTTCCCAGCTGAATCCTGACTGATTCATTCAAATTGAATCAATCACTTGGCTTCTCTTAAAAATATATTAGTGCAGTATTCGATGCTTTTATCAAAATATCTTTTTAAGGTAAGTTTATTCATCACGGCAACATATCAAATTTGGAAAACTGTGCGATTTGTACGATGTATTTTTATGATGTACTTTAAAACACGCAACATTAAAAGTATGTGCAACAAAAAATGTACAGTGAGCAAAACAAGTATTTGCACATCAGGGGAATTTGTTATACCACAAATAAATAAACTCAAAATGAATATCAAAGGGAAAATATTCATTAATAAATAAACGTACTTAATACTTGATTTAATATTTATATTAAAAAATACAAAACAGCAACATTTGTGTTGCAAAAGAAGTATTTGTGCCATAAGAGTGAGAATTACAATATAGTAAATTTTAAAAGTAAAAAAGCAGTATTAGTATTCCGTATGCATGACCTTTGCTTCAATTATAGAGTGTAAACGTTTGGGCATTGATTCGATACATTTTGCAATGATTTTCACTCATTTTTCTGGTGGGTAACTTTCCTATTTTATTTTCTACTATTCTAGTTCACGGTTTGATAAATAAAAACGATTAACATTGTAAAAAATTTTTTTATCTTTGCAGATTTTGATTTTCATAGAGCCTAAATATTTGTTAACAAAAACTAAAGCTTTGCATATCATCAATTCAGAAAGCAATGTTACATATAAAAGGTAACTACAAAAACAATACCACGAGCCATATATAATATAATGACAGGCTTTCGAGGAAAATATTTACAATAGTGAACTGTTTAAAAAAAAACATACATTTAAGCCTCTCATCTCAGTAATAAAGTTGCATTAAAATTTACATCGAGAAAAAATGTTAATTCTAAAAATAGTAGTGCACAAAAATTGGAAAATTCTGTGCTAATCTTGAAATTGCACAGCAAGATTATTCGTTCATTCTCTATGTGACTGTTTTTCAGGAAGTTTTTAGACTCGAGGATGTGAATCTGTGGTGATTTTGCAGGTTGTGTTTCTTTAGTTGTTATTTTGCAACAAAGTTTGGTTTTGCAAGAGGTATTCTGGATTTAATCTATCAACAGACACAGTGACAGTTTTGTCTTCGGTTTTAAGTTTTGCCAATTCAGAAAAGCAATATTATATAGTAGACTCCCTCAAATCCGCACAGCTTGGGACCAGAGGTTGTGCAGATTTTAGAATTTTGCGGATTTCTGGTCATTGATTTGTTTACATTTTTGAAACATTAATTTGATTGGTAGTTAAGCAAGGGAAATTATAAGGAATTCTTACAATAAAATGGAACATTAAAATAAGTAAAATATTAAATTAATTTATTAGTTTAAAAGTAAGTAATTATTAAAATAATTATGTAAAATAAAAATTAAAAAAAATATTAAATTATTACGGATGAGATCGATTTAATTCGATTCCAAATGTCCTATGCTGCTGGCATGTTCACAATACCTACTCGGTTCAGATTCGACACAGGTATTTCTCAGTATATTTTTCTGGTATTAAATTTTGAATATTTTGAAACACTTAGTTTTGTTATTATCTCAGTGTAATGATGATACTATCCTAATTCTAATAACATTAAAAATGTGAAATGCTGAATTCTGTGACAAAACAGATAATTAAATGCATTATGCATAGCTGCCAACATCTTACGCTTTTTTGTACCACAAAAATTTAATAGTAAATTTTACCTTTATTAATTGCCGTTTTCTGCCGATCAAATAAATCAAATATTTCTATTATTTTCTTCTGGTACAAGAAAGGCGTAAGAATTGGCAGCTATGATTATGCGTCACCTCAATTTTTTCCCAATGTTTAAAAATTTCACTTATGTTAAAAAAGTTTACATATTTTATTTGTTTGCAATATATAAAATAAAAGTTACAAGCAAATTAAAAAATATATATTTACTTTACAATGGAAATATTAATAGTGAAATTACAAAATATTTTTTGCTAACATAAAGTAAATACTTTCGCAATATTGACATTTTGTTCGAAATAGTTACAATTTATAGTTTTGATATTTCATTACTAATATTTCCAATGTAAATCCAATATTTTTCAATATTGGTATTATAGTTCAAATATCAGTGATACCGATCATTGCTTAAAATTAAACATATTTTCGTATTCAGAATACTAGTCCAGATGAAATGTACCGAAAAAAGGGGGTTACCTTGTAAAATCTATCTAAAATATTTTCTATCTTTAAAACAGTAAAACATAATATGTTATCAAAAATGGGTAAATAAAATATACCACTGTAGTGCAGAATAGAATATATTTTTTGCAAATTTTCATACCTATCCGATTGATACCTGGAAAAATTATAAAAAATATAAAAAACAAAAATTATTAAATTATTAAACTTAAACAAGAATTCTTTCTTAATAGAAACTATCGTGCAAATAAGTTACTAAATATTGAAGTATTCTTTAAAACAATGCTTTGATGTTAACACTGTATACACTTAAAATTACTGTCTTAATTATAAGAATTGTCTCATTCATCTACATTATGCCCTACTTTTTAATAATTAATAATTACTCATGCCCTACTTTTAAAATTATATAAATTTATTGAATATAAAATGTCTGTTGAGATGAATATAAAGACGTGAGTGTGCAAATAATAGATAATTTACTGCTACCAATTTTTAGAAGTTAAAATACGCGATTAAATTCGTGGGGAACAATTAGAATAATTGAAACAAAACTACATTTTTCACAGTTTTAACAAAATTGAAAAAAATGTCTTATTTTTTAAATGGCGTACTGCGCTTGCTATTGAGTGTATAATAAAGTTGTAAATATAAAGTTGTAGAGAATTTTATCCTCTTTAATATTGTATCTAACAAATAATGTGCTACGGCAATGGGTCTCGAGATATATAAAAAAAATCAAAAAAAGTCCCAAAATTTTGTTGTATTTTGCCCACAGAAAATTTAGCCTTAAGAAATGTTGTTAGAAAACTTGGTTTTTCCATGTTGGCATCATTATAAACAAGTCAGAAAAAAATTCTTCTACCCGATCTTTTGCAAGGCAAAATATACATTTCCCCTGGACTACGTATAGAAAAAGAAATTTTTAATACTAATTTTCGCTTTACTTAATTTTTGTCGATTGAATAAAGTGGAAAGTCTGAATTCGTCAATTAAATAAAGTGAAAAAAACTTTTTAAAAAGACTGATAGAAATTTTGAATTCAGAATTCCGCTAAATTGTTAACACTGTTATCGACGAATGCAGATATTAGCACAATATAACCAACATAACACTGGTTTTCAGGGTAATTGTGTTTTCAGATTTTTTATATCGCTATTTCAAATAGTAATCGTCGCATCTTTTAATCTCGTAATATATAAGGCGAATATTACTATTAGAAAGAAATAGTGGTTATAAAAAGTGCAGAAATACAATCACTCATGAATTTTCGCATCAGGTGCATTTTTATAAAGTTTAACCTTAGTGTACATGTTATTTCTTTTATGTCAAATCAGTTTTCATATTTTTTTTTTCTTTGAATTGCAAAATATTACAAACTCAAAAGAATATTCTTCAGTTACATTCAATTTAAAGTTGGTTTTATTTTTATAACTTTTATTTTATGTATTACAAACATATAAACTATGCAAATTTTATTAACTTAAAGGAAAATTTAAGTATTGGAAAAAAAAAATAACAATATAATTGATAGTGAATACAAAAACAATTAATTATTCGTGTTGATTCTGATTTTAACCAAGCATATTTAAATTTTCGGTTTTATAATTATTAGGATTAGGATATTCTTATTACTGCATTATGATAATAACAAAACTAAGTGTGTTAAAACATTCAATATTTCATACCAGAAAAATATACTGAGAAATACCAGTGTCAAATCTGAACCGAGTAGGTATTGTGAATATGCATGCTGCTGTCTAGTGGTAAAGCGATCGTAAGATAGATACGTCATTACTTGTTCTTAGCACTACATGGATGGTTTTACATACGGAAATTGGCAAGGCTTAACGATGTTTACGAAGTAAACATCCCAGAAATAAATTAAATAAAGAGTATTTAAAATTAAAGACTGCCGAGAAAAAGTTAAGTAAGTTACATATTTAAATAAATAAAGATGAATAAAAGTAAACTATTACTGTAACTGTAGTTAAATATAATATGTATAAAGTAAACAAAAGACCGGTATTTCAAACTATTGATGACATAAGGAATAGGGTAAGAAGCAAGGAAAACAGTGTTAATGCTATTATCAGTATATATAGCTTATTGCGCTCTCTGTAACTTTTTTCATTGTTATTTAGAGTCTTGAATGCTTTTCTTATAGTGCTTTGTATGTTTAGAAATAAATTTGCCTGAAATTTAAAAATAAAATCTGCGAATAATAATTTTAAAATAGCGTTCCGGTTCTTGGATTTTTCCATTTTGAATCCTGGAATTTTTGATACAGATATGCTAATTTATATCAAAATCAAAAGTAATGTAAATTTATTTAGTAATAAATCAGCTGCAATAGCCAAAAGAGAATGATTAACAAAAAATGTAGTAAAAAAAAAAAATTGCGGTAGTCGCTGATTTTGGCACCATCTTGAATTTTGTTCCTGCAACTTAACTGTAAATTTCATTGTTTATATATGAAAAAATACGTGGATTTTAGGCGTTCACAGATTTAAGGGAGTCTACTGTATTCTTAATATCTAGTGTTTTAAAGTATTTTATTAAAAAATATGACATAGATTATAATTTTAAATTATTTTTGTTTATTAATGATGTACAGTACAGGATCTGTTATCCGGAATCCTCAGGACCGAAGGCTTTCCAGATTTTGGATCCTCCTGAGGTTCTGAGTCCACCCTCCTTCGTGATCCAGAATTTTTCTAAAACATAAAAATAACAAAATTTAAACAATCTCATGTAGTCATCTTTTGAATTTTTTAAAATTACAGTACAGAACCATTTATCCGGAATGGTTGGAGTAAGATGTATTCCCGATAACTGGTTTTTACGATTAACTGGTTGGGCATTAAAGCAGCATCCATTTGATAAGTTTTGTGGAATATATCTGATTGCGGCATTATTTTGATTTTTAATTATTAGATTACTACTCAGATTAAAAATCAGATGCAAGAAAGATCAAAACTTAACAAGACTTTGAAAGGAGGTAATTTATGGGAATCCCTTGGGAACAAAAATTCTTCTGTTTCTTCTGCATAAAAATTAAAACATCTAAAATATAACTCAATATGTTTCCATTTCAAATACTAGATGTAGACTTCAAATTATACAATTGTTTCAAGCAATGCCTATGTCAAACTGGCAGTGTGTGACACTCTTTTCTGCAAAGATTCTGAAATCAGTCTATAAGAAATATCATTCCGGATAACTGGTTTTCCAGTTAACTGGTTTCTGTATAAATGGTTCCATACTGTATTTAAACAAATATTCCTCATTATTCAGTGGAAACAATGAATAATTAAAAAAATAAAATTGGCAACTAATATTTATTTTATCTACAAGCTCTATCATTTTTTTTTCTTTACAGCTAATTTACATAAATTTTGATCGAATTTTATAATCAATCTTATTTTTTAAATAAATGCGGACCCCCCCCCCTATCTCCTGAAATTCGGAATCCTGCCAGAGTTTTTCAAAAACATAAAAGTAGCAGAATTGAAACAATCACATTTAAGATATGAATAAAAACTTACCTTTTGTATTTTTTTTAAAATGAAATAGCAATTCCTGTACTAATCAATGATAACAGTGAAGAAATCGTGAAAATTTTCACAAAATTTAGGTGATTTTTCTGGCTGGAACATTTTTCCCATGATGATTTTTAACCGTTTTCATAAATTTCGCTGGGAAAAATCTAGAAACTGATCATTCTGAAATATGTGAGAAGGGAGGGAGGGTACAAAATAAAACTCTGCTATTATATGTGTATTCAAGATAACATAATAACATAGCCATAATATTTTTTCGGATTGAGGGTATGGGGACGAAATATCTGACTTTTTTTTTAAAACGAAAACTAGCATAAATATATTTAAAACTAAAATTTGAGCGAAAAATGATTTTTTTCTAATTTTGAGGAGAGAAGGGGGCAGGCTGCCTGTCCCCCCCCCCCCCACACACACACTTTTAATATTTGTGTCTTAAGAGTGGCAGTCATTTCAAGTTTCTGTCCCTAACAATCAGGGTTTGTGATTTTTTTGATTTTTTAGATTTATTTATTAGATTTATTTAGATTGGATTTATTTGATTTAAATCAGATTTTTTTTATTTAAATCGGATTTTTTTGATTTTTTTAAAAAATTCAAAATATAATTTTAAAGCTACACATTTTAAAGTAAATTACCCTTCACAAAATCACTAAAATTAATAATAATAATTAAAAAAAAAACTTTATTTGTAAAAAAAACATTCACTTGGTTAATTTGAAACAAAAACACTTGTATTTTATCAGCACTTACACTAACTGTAATTTAAAAAATATTCTACATTATATAAAATATCTTCTATATTACCTTAACTTACCCATTTAATAAAACAAAAAATCACATATGCATACTTCATTACTAAAAGCTAAAACTTTTTTTTTTTTTAATCAAATTTCTTTATTAAAATCTGGAAATATAAAAGATAATGTAAGCATGTTATTCAGAAGAAAAAATATGAATTTTGAAACATTTGATTGTGGAACTAGATACTTATTTGTATACATTCTTTTAAACAAAATATTTATTCTGGATTACATATAATGTACTCTGGAATGTATAAAAAACATATTTAATGAATTTGCAGTATATACTCAACACATAAAATCATCAGGATTATGTTATAAATTTCAATAAGTTTGAAAAAATTATTGTTTGTTATTAAACTGTTTGAACAGGAACACCAATTTTCCTGCTTTATCAGTTCCTAAACGATTACGGAGTTTAGAGTGAACTAAACCAAAAGTTGAGAAGATTCTCTCAACAGATGCTGAAGAAGCTTGTGCAGTAAATAACTGCGAAATCATTCCTATAACATTTTTTCCAGAACCATCATTCTCAGTAATTTGTGACTTCCACCAATCTATAGGATTTACTTTATTTACAATATCAGAATCAAAAAGAAATTGATGAAAAGGTTCTGATTTTGCTTGAAATTTCATTAAAGTAGGCACTATTGATTGAGAATATTTTTCTTTTGCAAAAATTAAACATTCTGATTTTTCAGCAGCACTCAATTTAATTCCTGCATAGCGTGGATCTAACAGATATGCTAGAAAATGTGGTGGTCCTAGTGCTTGATTGTAACGGGTTGAAAAACTCTCCAAGCATGTTTTATCAAGATTTACTTCTGTAAGTTCTTCTTGCAAGTTTTTCCAGATATCAACAGCTGTTGATATAGTGCAATCCTTCTGTTGCATTTTATCAAGAGCTATAGAAATTGGTTTTAAATGTTTTAGAAGGTCCTCGGCATTCCGTTTAATTCCAAAATTTGTTACCTTGTTATAAACATTGCTATCACTATTACAGCGATTTTCTTCGCAAACTGAAACAAGAATTGGCCAGTTTTTTAAATATGCAGATGCACAGTCAGCCATAGTATTCCAACGGACTTCTTGGGGTATTATTAATTTGGATCAACCAGCTTCTCTATATTTTGCATTTGCAAAATGATTGTTTCTGAAAAACTTAACAATATGTAATATTTGTTCCTTAATACTTGGAATATTTAAATCTTCTGCAAGCAAATTTAACAAATGTGCAGAACATCCATATGTGATCAAATCAAAATCTGGGTTACTTTGAATTTCAGTGCGCATACCCTTTACATTGTTAGCATTGTCTGTTACAACACTTCGCACAATGCATTTAAATTCATTTTCACATTTTATCATACAATTTTTTACAACTTCTACAAGGTATTCGATTGTATGTGGGCAGCCAGATGTATCAATAGTTTCTAATAAATAATTTTCACCTTTCTTATTGGTTACAACAGCACATAATATTGGTTCATTATGAACGTTTGACCATCCATCTATACTTAAGTTTACTATTTGTCCACTTAAATACTCAGAACATTTTTCTTTCTCTTGACTATAGATATTGTCAAGTAATGATCCACCTATTTCAACTTCATTTGGAGCTGTATATCCTGGTCTTAAAGCTGAAATCATCTTTTTAAATTGAGGGTGTTGCACATGATGAAAAGCAGAATTGGTTGCATAAATATACCTAGCAACTTCTTCATCTAACATCTGTTTTTGAGTTTTAGAAGTCTTTATCACATAAGAATTCATATTCTTCTTAGAATCATTTTCTATTTCAAACATCTTCCTCTTTGTGGGTTTTCTTCCAATGTCTAACACTTCAGTTTTCACATTAGTTGATGTTTGATGCACCAGTTTCACTTGTGATGATTTTTTCATATAATTGATTGTCATCATCATCCTTTTTATCATAGGATAAACATTGTTCCACATGCTTTTTTAATCTTGCCACTATTCCCATTATAACTTTTCCACAATTCTTGCATTTTGCCTTAACACCTTTTCCTGAAAATGTAGGCTCTTCATTAAAATATATCTAAATGTCATCCTTTTTTCTACCTGTAATTTTCTAGCTAACTTGTGCCAAGTAACTAACCCAACTACAGTCAACTACCCAACGACACTGAATCTTTCACAAACTAAAAACTTCCTTATCTGTGGAATCTTTTCTCAGACTATGAAATCATGCCTTTTGACCAACAATACAGTGCAGTCCAGGTATTCATTCCAGGATTATAAGAAACCTGTTTGACATGTTATCACAATAGCAATGGTATGCTATTTTCCCTATTCTGTTACTTATTCATTATTGAAAATTTACTTTGACTAAACCAGACATTTAGAAATCTTAAAATATGTGAACAAAAACAGGGGGGAAAAGGTGTAGAAAGAATTAGGCCAGTTAAACACTATAAGAAAAAGCACACTGAAATAACATATCTATGCAGTTTTTTCTCTACTAGGATAATGTCTTTGATTACTACAAAAATTTTAAGATTAAAAGTGTATTGTAATGTAATTTTAAATGTTATTTTATTTTAAAGCATCATTTGTGATTTACTTTTCAGTTAAAAAAATAAAATAAAAATAAATTTGAAATACAATAATTTTTACATTAATTTATATTTAAATTATTTTTTAAACAAATTTTTTGTTATTAAAGACTTTAAAAATTTTAGTTATTTTAAATTTATAAATAATTAAAATTGAAATTATATTAAATATATATGTATAAACATTCAGACTATTTCTACCATGAAATCATTTTTATTTTTGAAATATTTTCATAAATAAATTACATTGAAAATTGAACAATTTGTTATTTACATATGCTTGAGGACATAATGAGATACCTACATAAATATCAGTAAAAGTAATTTTGAAGGACCTATATTTAAATTTCAATGACCTATATTGAATCTGAAGTTTTCATATCCTCAAACTACACAGTCACCTTAAATACAGAAAGTCTGTTTCTGTATTAAAGAAAAAAAATAAGATTTACTTTCTAATAGGTGAATATATGACTAATCTTTTAACATTTTTCAGGTAATATTCTCTACTTTTAATTTAAAATTTAAAGTGTAATATTTGTTTTAAATAAATTAAAAAAGCATACATTTTGAGTTCTTAGTCATTTCTTAAATTTACAATGTATTTTTGATTAAACAAATGTTTTACAAACATCTTGACCTACGTTTGAAGTATTTTTTTAAAAGTTGATTTAAATCAATGATTTAAAAAAAAAATCAGTTGATTTAAATCATGATTAAAATCAAGCTGATTTAAATCAACGAACCCTGTAACAATTCCCTGGAAATCATTATTTAAAACGTTTTTAGAATGATTTCCGCTCACTTCACCCAAATTTCCAATATTTTTATAAACCATTCTCAGTGAGCATTTGTATCATAAAAGAAAACAACTTTATCAAACTTTGAGTTTCTAACAATTCCATAGAAATCCTAATTTAGAATGTTTGCCTCTCATTTCACCTTTTTAAATTTCGATTTTTTTTTAAAGCCCCTTATTAGTGAGTATTTGACTCCTAAATGTAACTGCCATGAAACATTTGATGTTTGTGGTCCCTTCAGTATAAAAAAAAATCTTAAAAACGTTTTTCCCCTACACCCTTTTAAATTTGGAATTTAAAAAAAACAACTTTTCTGTTCGTATATTTGCCACTTAAAAGTAGCAGCCATGGTAAATTTCAAGTTTCTATCCTTAACAATTCCATAGAAATCATCTCAATTTAGAATGTTTGTAAAATGCTTTTTGCACATTTTACCTTTTTAAATTTCGAATTTTCTTTAGAAACTGCATTTGTGTTTTAAGAGTAGCAGCCATGTTAAATTTCAAATTTTCATCCTCAACAATTCCATGGAAATCATAATTTCGAATGTCTTTAGAACATTTTCCACTCACTTCACTTTTTTAAATTTCAAACTTTTAAAAACCATTCATAGAAAGTAATAGATCTTAAATGTAACCACCACACAAAATTTAAAATTTCAAGTCCCAACAATATCACAGAAATCACAATTTTAGATTTTTTTTTTTTTTTGCTCCAGCACACCTTTAGGAGTTTTTTTTTCCAAGATAATATATATCCTACATTGGAAAAGAGAGGATCACCAGCATTTTACCACCATTATTTTTTTAATCGGTATGTTAGTTCTAGAGTTTACCCTCTATAAGCAAACACACAAATGTAAATAATGCTCATGGCTATTTATTAAACGCTATAGGCAAGATTTGTGAAGGCTAACATAAAAGTATTTCTGCTTATCAAGGAGCAAATGATAATCTGCCAAATATTTTTTCAATTTGAATCTTTAAAAATGAAACTTTTTTTTACTCCGCACAAACATTGCTTTCACGTTTAAATTAAATATTTATCTTTTATCGTGGTACTAATTTCTGAATAAAATTTTTCTATTTGTATTTTAATCAAAGTCAGTAACAGAGTTTTTCTTTTATTTTATTTTTTAATGTGTTTATAATTTTTTTTTTTTTTTTTTTTTTTTGCTGATTGATCTAGCCATTTTAAGTTTTTTCTCAAAAGAATTGATAAATAAAAATATTTAATTTGAATTTCTTCGTTTACTATAGTAACGGGTGTATTTTCAGAAAATGGCCATAAAAGTATGCATTATTTCTTCCCACCCAGGAGTAAATGATAATCTGCCAAATATTTTTTCAATTTGAATCTTTAAAAATAAAACTTTTTTTACTCCGCACAAACATTGCTTTCACGTTTAAATTAAATATTTATCTTTTATCGTGGTACTAACTTCTGAATAAATTTTTTCTCTTTGTATTTTAATCAAAGTCAGTAACAGAGTTTTTCTTTTATTTTATTTTTTGATGTGTTTATAATTTTTTTTTTTTCTGATTGATCTAGCCATTTTAAGTTTTTACTCAAAAGAATTGATAAATAAAAATATTTAATTTGAATTTCTTCGTTTACTATAGTAACGGGTGTATTTTCAGAAAATGACCATAAAAGTATGCATTATTTCTTCCCACCCAGGAGTAAATGATAATCTGCCAAATATTTTTTCAATTTGAATCTTTAGAAATAAAACTTTTTTTACTCCGCACAAACATTGCTTTCACGTTAAAATTAAGTATTTATCTTTTATCGTGGTACTAATTTCTGAATGAAATTTTTCTCTTTGTATTTTAATCAAAGTCAGTAACAGAGTTTTTCTTTTATTTTATTTTTGGATGTGTTTATAATTTTTTTTTGCTGATTGATCTAGCCATTTTAAGTTTTTACTCAAAAGAATTGATAAATAAAAATATTTACTTTGAATTTCTTCGTTTACTATAGTAACGGCTGTATTTTCAGAAAATGACCATAAAAGTATGCATTATTTCTTCCCACCCAGGAGTAAATGATAATCTGCCAAATATTTTTTCAATTTGAATCTTTAAAAATAAAACTTTTTTTACTCCGCACAAACATTGCTTTCACGTTTAAATTAAATATTTAACTTTTATCGTGGTACTAATTTCTGAATAAAATTTTTCTCTTTGTATTTTAATCAAAGTCAGTAACAGAGTTTTTCTTTTATTTTATTTTTTGATGTGTTTATAATTTTTTTTTTTTTTTTTTTTTTTTTTTTTTTTTTTTTTTTGCTGATTGATCTAGCCATTTTAAGTTTTTACTCAAAAGTATTGATAAATAAAAATATTTAATTTGAATTTCTTCGTTTACTATAGTAACGGGTGTATTTTCAGAAAATAACCATAAAAGTATGCATTATTTCTTCCCACCCAGGAGTAAATGATAATCTGCCAAATATTTTTTCAATTTGAATCTTTAAAAATAAAACTTTTTTTACTCTGCACAAACATTGCTTTCACGTTTAAATTAAATATTTATCTTTTATCGTGGTACTAATTTCTGAATAAATTTTTTCTCTTTGTATTTTAATCAAAGTCAGTAACAGAGTTTTTCTTTTATTTTATTTTTTGATGTGTTTATAATTTTTTTTTTTTTTTTTTTTGCTGATTGATCTAGCCATTTTAAGTTTTTACTCAAAAGAATTGATAAATAAAAATATTTAATTTGAATTTCTTCGTTTACTATAGTAACGGGTGTATTTTCAGAAAATGACCATTGTCGTGAATTTGATTAATGTTTATTAATATTCAAGGACAGAGGGCGGCACAATGCAGAGATGTACATGATTAAATGAAAAGAGAATATGTTTCCCCCCCGCGCCCTCTCTCTGTGGCAGTCTGTAAATTATGAGTGTGCGGTGAAGATGTGTCGAAATACGTCTCGGCACGAAAGCGGAAATAAAATGTTGTTGATTTTTACCTAAAATGATTTTCGTTTTCCTTCTAAGTAAAGAAATTATTTTCACGCGCTGATTTTTATGACGGTAAAGTTTTATCGGGTAGATATCATTTTATCGAGTCGCTGCTTGTAAGCGACAACTTGGCGCCCGAACAACGGACGCGTGAAGTAATTAATTAGTTTTTGATTCAAACTGGAACTTTTTAAAACACAAATTATGGATGCGTTAAAAATAAAGAGAACTCCTCTTAGAAGCGCATTTACGAAGACTCATAATGCATTAAATGATGCTTTAAATAATTCAAGCCCTGATATAAATTTGATTGAGCAAGCTTTAAATCAGCTAGAAGACAAAAGTGTTAGACTGCGTGCGGTGGATGAAGAAATATTAAATTTTATGTTAAATAACAATGCTGTTGAAAAAGATTACTCTAAAGAATTTGAAGCTTGTGAAGAGTATACGGAAAAATTGATTGCAATAAAGCAAAAGGTGAAGCAAATTTTTACTAAGCCTATCGAAGAACAGCGTTTACAGAATTTTATAGATGGTGAAAGAACGACGTCCCGACCTCTTCGCCTACCCGAAATAAACCTACAGCCGTTTGATGGCGATGCAAGACTATGGTTGAATTTTTGGAACTCTTTTAGAAAAATCCATGAGGATAACGTTTTAGATGACCATTCAAAGTTTGTTTATCTTCTACAGGCGATAACGCCGAAATCTAAAGCCTCACAAATCGTGAATAGTTATCCGGTTTCCGCGGACAACTATCCGAAAGTAATTCAACATCTTAAAGAACGATTTGGAAGAGAAGACACACTAATCCAAATATACGTGAGAGACTTATTGCAACTAGTGTTGACCAATAATAGAGCATCAAAAAGAGAATTTAATTTATCATCTTTATATGATAACCTAGAGACAAAACTTAGGTCTTTGGAATCTCTAGGCGTTACAGAAGACAAATACGCCAGTATTCTTTTTCCCCTTGTGGAATCCTGCTTGCCTCATGATGTGTTGCGTATATGGGAAAGACAGCGTGAGAAGACTGCTCAAGGTAAGAGTGAATTAAATTCTATTCTTGACTTTTTGAAAAACGAAGTAATTTCAGAAGAACGTGTTCTTTTAGCGCGTTCTAGTCTTGGCTTTGATAACACTAAGAAATTTAATAAATTAAACAATGAAAGCAATTCTGTGCCAACTGCTAATGATTTGTTTATAAGTGATAAGTCTAAGGATAAAAATTTAGTCAAAAAGTGTGAGGACACATGTATATTTTGTGACAAGTGTCACTTATCAGAAAAATGTTTTAAAGCTAATTCGCTTTCTTTTGATGAAAAACGTAGTTTAATTTTGAAAAAGGGGGCTTGTTTCCTTTGCTTGAAGAAGAATCACATTTCACGCAACTGTAGAGCTAAAATTAAATGTACAAATTGTGGGAAAAAACATAATTTTATATTATGTCAAAATGTTTTTAATGAAGAAGGTAATGCGGCGTTTGAAAGTCGCAAACATGAGTCAGGGAGTAGTAATACTGTTTTAACTACTCAAGGTTCGGATCCAACTGTGTTACTCCAAACTTTGAATGTACGTGTAAAGCACGATGGTAAAGAGAAAATAGTGCGTGGAGTTATCGACACTGGATCAGAACGTTCGTATTTATCAGAAGATGTAATTAAGTATTTGAATTATAAAAGTATTGGTGAAATTAATTTAATTCACACATTATTTGGTGGAGTTGAAACAAATGAAACAAAGCATAGTAAATATAGAATTCACTTGAGTAGTATGGATAATAGTTATAAATGTGATATGAATGTTTTAGGTGTTCCTGTTATTTGTTCTAAAATAAAAAAAGTGCCAAATGGGCCTTGGTTATCAGAACTGAATAAATGTGCTATTAAGATTTCTGATGTAGAAAATAGTGTATGTAAAACCGAAAATGAAATTAAATTATTAATTGGTTCTGATGTGGCGGGAAAATTACTCACCGGAAATATTAAAATTTTAAAAAGTGGTCCGGTTGCTGTAAAAACCCATTTGGGATGGACTCTAATGGGAAAAATTCCAGGTGTTAAATCTGAAACAAATGATTCTCTTATGGTTATTTCATCACTTTGGAACGATAGTTCCGTTGCTGATTTGTGGAAACTGGATATTATCGGTATAACTGATCCGGTAGAATCTAAAACTAAATCTGAGATTCATGAAGAAACTATGCAGCATTTTAAGAATAACATAAGAAGAGATTCAGAAGGGAGGTACGAAGTAGCATTGCCTTGGGTGCTAGATAATGCTCGCTTACCTAGTAACAGAGAATTGGCCGAAAAACGGCTTGCCACAACAAAGAAAAAGTTATCAAATTTGAATAAAACTGAGGTTTATAGCGAAGTATTTGATTCATGGATAAATGCAGGAATAATTGAAAAGGTGGTTGATAATAAACAAACTAAAGTACATTATTTGCCACACAGGCCTGTATTTAAAGAATCGAGTGAAACTACTAAAGTTAGACCAGTTTTCGACGCTTCGGCTCATGTTAAAGGCTCCCCCTCTCTAAATGATTGCCTGGATAAGGGATTAAATATGATTGAAATGATTCCTTCAATTTTGCACCGTTTTCGGAAATTTCCTATTGGTGCAGTATCTGATATAGAGAAGGCATTTCTACAAATTGGTATTAAAGAAAAGGATAGAGACTTTCTGCGATTTCTATGGGAAAATATAATTTATAGACATAAACGTGTAGTTTTTGGGATCAATTGCAGCCCGTTTTTACTAGCGGCTACATTGAAACATCACTTAGAAAGTGCTCCTGATGACTTTGCTTCTACAGCAGAGACTTTGAATGAATCTATGTATGTGGACAATTGTGTTTACAGTTTCAATACAGTTGAAGAATTAAACAAGTTTATATTTGAGTCTCAAATGTTACTGTCCTCTGCAAAATTTAATCTAAGGGGATGGCTGTCAAATTATCCCATTCCAATTATTTCTGAAAATTCAATAGTAAAGATGACACCAGTATTAGGTTTAAACTGGGATCTGGAAAACGATACCCTATCTTGCAAAATCGGCCCTATTGAGGAAGAACAAATTGTTCCTACAAAACGAGCTCTACTCTCATTGGCTCAGAAGGTTTTTGATCCTCTTGGATTTACCTCACCTGTGACTTTGCTCCCTAAACTTATTCTACAAGAATGCTGGAAGTTAAAAATTAAGTGGGATGAGTTAATGCCAGCAAATTTAGCTAAACAATTTTTAAAGTGGGTGCAGGGAATGAAACTGATTTCTGACATCAAATTACAGCGCTGGATGAATTTTGATAATTATGAACGTGATGATGTAGGTCTTCACATATTTTGTGACGGTAGTAAAAATGCATATGCTACTTGCATTTTTCTGAGAGTAAAGACCAAAGATAAAATTCTGGTGACTTTTATACAGTCACGCGCAAGAGTAGCACCCCTTAAGGACCTAACTGTACCACGTTTAGAGCTGTTAGCATGTTGCATTGGGGCCAGGTTGGGAAGTCGGGTCATATCTGATTTACGAATTCCAAATTTGAAGATATTTCATTGGTCTGACTCAACCACCGCTTTAAGCTGGATAAAACGAGACGAAAGATGGGGAACATTCGTTTGGAACCGTGTAGAAGAAATCAGATCCTTAACTCAAAAGGACCAATGGCGACACATTTCAGGAAAACTTAACCCGGCTGATCTCCCTTCTAGAGGTTGTTCCGTAGAACAATTCTTACAGCTAAGATGGTGGGAGGGACCAGCCTGGTTGGCTGAACCAGAATTTACTTGGCCTCAAAGTGTCGAAGCTCCAGATGAAGAAGTTATTAATGCTGAAAAACGGAAGAGTGTCATTTCAGCAATGAACAAGAACATAAAATCTGATGATTGGTATTATCGACGGTTTTCATCATACAAGAAAATCATAAGATTGATCGCTTGGATCCTAAGATTCATAAACAATGCAAGAAAACCGAATTCAAAAGAAGTGTCTGAACTTACGTGTTTTGAACTAGAACAAGCTGAAAGAAGATTGGTGATTTTGATCCAGAGAGACAGATTCGATGAGAAGAGTAATCAGAAGATTCGTAGTTTAAGACCAATTCTAGATGAAGATGGTATCATAAGAGTGAAGACGCAAGTTATTTATAGAGAAGATACTATCAATTTTAAGTATCCAGTTCTTTTGCCTTCTGACCATCCTGTAGTCCACCGACTGATCTCCTGGAAACACCAAGAGCTTTTACATGCTGGAGTGGCTCTTTTGATGACATCGTTACGAGAAGACTACTGGATCCTGAAAGCCAGGAAAACTATTCGAGCAGTAGTTCAGAAATGTGTGCGATGCAGAAGATTTAGTGCTCAGAAGACAGAGTCAATTCCTATTGCATTACCAGCTGATAGAGTTCAAGACGCTGCAGTGTTCCAAATAACTGGAGTTGATTTAGCCGGCCCGTTATACCTAAGGAATGAGAAAAAAGCATGGATTGTGCTGTACACTTGTGCGGTGTATAGGGCCATACACTTAGAATTAGTGACATCATTGTCAACTGATGCTTTTCTCCAGTCTTTCAGGCGTTTTATAGCCCGAAGAGGAAGACCAACCACAGTGTATTCTGACAACGGCCGAAATTTCGTCGGTGCAGACAAAGTCTTTTCAGAAATAGATTGGGAGCAAATCTCTGCCGTAGCAGCAACACAAAAGATTCGCTGGAAATTCAACCCGCCTACCGCTGCCTGGTGGGAGCGATTGATACAAATGGTGAAACGCATCTTGAGAAAAGTCCTAGGTAGAGCTTCATTATCTTATGAAGAACTGATCACTATTCTTTGTGATTGTGAACAAGTTGTGAATGCTAGACCTTTAACGTATGTTACAGAAGATGTGAACGATCTAGCACCGTTAACACCATCAATGTTCCTACAGGAAATAAGATCTTCAGATGTGGTAGATTTTGATGCAATTGACGCACAAGAATTAAATAAAAGAGTTAAGTATAGGCAAAACGTTCGAGAACACCTTCGAAAACGATTCCGTATTGAGTACTTAGGGCAATTACGCCAACAAAGTTCTATACAAAAGAATGAGTCAATCAAGCAACTAACCATTGGTGATGTAGTACTCATAGAATCTGGTAAAAAACGTGCATATTGGACTTTAGCCCGTGTGCAAGAACTTATTGCTGGAAAAGATGGTCATCCAAGAGTTGCACGGATAAAAACTGAAAGTGGTGAACTTTTAAGACCTGTGCAAAAACTGTATAATTTAGAGATCCCAAAAGAACTATCTAATGATCCAGTAGTGCGAACAAGAAGTGGCAGAAAAGTGACTGTTCCAATTCGCTACAAACTTTAAATATCTTTGAACTGAATAGACATTTTCCTTCATTTTTATTATTTAGTGTAGACCTTATTTTTAATTTTTAGTATATTTCATATGTTTCATTGTGTTAATTTGAATCTGTAATAATATGTTTAATTTTATTTGAATTTTGCAGAAGAAAATGTTTATTTGCCTGTTTTGAAAAAAGTAATGTTAGAATTCTATGTTTTGGCTGTGTACTGTAAGTATTGGTCACATTTTATTTGATGTAGCATTTTGTTGTACCCATTGTTGAGTTTGTCTGACGAAAACTCAAGGTGGGAGGTTGTCGTGAATTTGATTAATGTTTATTAATATTCACGGACAGAGGGCGGCACAATGCAGAGATGTACATGATTAAATGAAAAGAGAATATGTTTCCCCCCCGCGCCCTCTCTCTGTGGCAGTCTGTAAATTATGAGTGTGCGGTGAAGATGTGTCGAAATACGTCTCGGCACGAAAGCGGAAATAAAATGTTGTTGATTTTTACCTAAAATGATTTTCGTTTTCCTTCTAAGTAAAGAAATTATTTTCACGCGCTGATTTTTATGACGGTAAAGTTTTATCGGGTAGATATCATTTTATCGAGTCGCTGCTTGTAAGCGACAACCATAAAAGTATGCATTATTTCTTCCCACCCAGGAGTAAATGATAATCTGCCAAATATTTTTTCAATTTGAATCTTTAAAAATAAAACTTTTTTTACTCCGCACAAACATTGCTTTCACGTTTAAATTAAATATTTATCTTTTATCGTGATACTAATTTCTGAATAAAATTTTTCTCTTTGTATTTTAATCAAAGTCAGTAACAGAGTTTTTCTTTTCTTTTATTTTTTGATGTGTTTATAATTTTTTTTTTTTTTTTTTTTTTGCTGATTGATCTAGCCATTTTAAGTTTTTACTCAAAAGAATTGATAAATAAAAATATTTAATTTGAATTTCTTCGTTTACTATAGTAACGGGTGTATTTTCAGAAAATGGCCATAAAAGTATGCATTATTTCTTCCCACCCAGGAGTAAATGATAATCTGCCAAATATTTTTTCAATTTGAATCTTTAAGGGGACGAGGGACCGTAAAAAACCTTAAAATTCAAATGTTTATTTTTTGTAAATTTCACTTTAAATATTATTCAAGGGTACATTATATATGCATTATGGCATGCATTGAAAAAAATGGAGTTTTACGCGTAGTCTTAGAAATCTTCGAAATGCCCCCTGCGCATTCCATATCAATGAAAATCCCCAATATTTTTTATAAAAGTTGGGTTTATATATATAAGTAAAACTCTGCATCGAATTTTATATATTTGGATATAAAGGTACAAAAAAAATTTCTTTTGAAAAATTTTGATTTTTTTAAAATGTAGTACCTTTATATTCAAATATATAAAATTCGACAGTTTTATTTTTATATGTATAAACCCAACTTTTATAAAAAATATTGGGGATTTTCATTGATATTGAATGCACAGGGGGCATTTCGAAGATTTCTCCGACAACACGTAAAATGACATTTTTTTTTTTAATTTTTTTTTTTGTGATAAATGCATGCCATAATGCATATAATGTACCCTTGAGTAATATTTAAAGTGAAATTTACAAAAAAAAAAATTGAAAAATTTTTCAAATTTTTTTTTATTTTTATATTCAAATATGTAACATTCGATGCAGAGTTTTATTTATATATATAAACCAAACTTTTATAAAAAAAAATATTGGGGATTTTCATTGATATGGAATGCACAGGGGTCATTTCGAAGTTTTCTACAACGACGGGTAAAATGCCATTTTTTTCTCAAAAATAATTTTTTTTTTACATTTTTTTTTGTGATAAATGCATGCCATAATGCATATAATGTACCTTGAGTAATATTTAAAGTAAAATTTACAAAAAAAGAAAAAAATTTGAAATTTTTTCGAAAATTTTCAAAATGTTTCAATTTTTTTTTTTTTTTACCTTTATATTAAAATATATATAATTCGATGCACAGTTTTATTTCTATATATAATCCAAACTTTTATAAAAAGTATTGGGGATTTTCATTGATATGGAATGCGCAGGGGGCATTTCGGCGATTGATTTCTTAGACGACGTGTAAAATTCCACTTTTTTCTCAAAAATAACATTTTATTTATTTATTTTTTAAATAAATGCATGCCTTTATGCATATAATGTACCTTTGAATAATATTTAAAGTGAAATTTACAAAAAATATAAAAATTATTTTTAAGGTCCCTCGTCCCTTAAAAAATGAAAGCTTTTTTTACTCCACACAAACATTGCTTTCATGTTTAAATTAAATATTTTTCTTTTATAGTGGTACTAATTTCTGAATAAACCTTTTCTTTTTGTAGTTTAAACAAAATCAGTAACAGACCTTTTTATTTTATTTTTCGATGTGTTTGTCATTTTTTTTTTTTTTTTTTTTTTTTTTTTTTTTGCCAATTGATCACTTGTAATGTTAGAAACTTTGGTGCCAAAGGCATCAAAAAACTAGAAAAGTGTAAAATATCTCATTAACTATTGAACTTGGACGAATTTACTTCGTACCATTCTATTCAGCATGCAAAAATACATTAAAATATGTTAGCATTTGATACATAATTGCAATATCCCATTTTTAAGGAATTTTTTTTAAGTTTCTACTCCTTTTTACCCTTGTTAGGGGAGGAATTTTAGAAAATCCTTTCTTATCAGGATCCTATGTCATAAGAAGTATATTCCTCCCAATTTTCATGATTTTAGGTTCAGTAGTTTGTGCTGTGTATTGATTAGTCCCAAAATCCGAACTGTCTTTCCTATATATAGGGTAAACCGGAGCACATTTACATAGTTTTTTTTTCAATGAATTTTCTAATTTTTATGTTTGAACTTAGGAAATTTTAGACATTGTGGTTTTATAAAGCAGTTAATAAAGTCAAAATTTGTGTATTCAGTTTTTGCCCTATTTGTGTTTTTAACCGTAAAAAAAAATTTTTTTTTAGATCCAAGTCTTTTGTGTAAACTTGCCTCGTTCCCAGAGCAAGTTTACGCATCAAGTGGGGCACGTTTACGCATATTATAAGTGATACTAAGAAGTAAGTGAATTAAATATTTAATCAAATTGAAATGTTTTATTTATAACTTAAAACACTGTTTAAAAAAAATAAGAGAATTAATTAAAGAACATTTTGTAGGCTAAACTGAAAACATAAGGCTTATTGCTAATTAAAAAAGAAACGATTTAATCATCTTCATCATCACTGTTACAGTTTGCACAAACAAAAAACAAAGTATTTCCTTTTGCACACTTGTCATGGGACCACCTTTTGCATCTCAGACATTGAACCCAGTCTTGCCCTTTTTTACGTTTACGCTGTAAGAACGTGCGTAAATGTGCCCTGTCGCCATGTTTGGATTTGTTTTTAACGTGCAATGAAAATTAATAACATTTCTGTTCATACAAATACAGTTCTCAAAAAAGGATAAAATTCTGCTAATGTTCATTTATTTGTTTATCCTTAACTAAATATTATTAATTCACAATACAGTTCTCAAAAAAGTATAAAATTATGCTAATGTTCATTTATTTGTTTATCCTTAACTAAGTATTATTAGTTCACTATAAGTTCAACACAAAATTTACTCACCTTGACAGAAAACAGGTTATCCTTTCTGCATGCTAGACTGACGCTCAAAAACGTGTGAGAATAGTACCTGCTAGGGAGAGCATCAATCTGTCATGACTGGTGGCGCGCCAGTTATAACTTGTTTTGGAAAAAAATGCACTGTGTAAATGTGCCCCGGTCTACCCTACCGTAGATGACTGTATGAGCACCTCCCATAATTCGTGAATTGTCACATCAATGATATGAGTCATTCTTGGATTTGTTTGTGATACAAATCTTTCGACATTATATTTTTTATGTAGGGGAACCTGGGGAATGTTGACCATGTTTACAGAAAAACAATTTTATAAATTTTATTTTGGCAATAAAAAAACATATAGTAGTACATATCGAAGGAAATTTTGTTGTCAACAAATATATACTTGTATATTTCTGATAATGTAAATAATGTGTTTTTTCTGTTCTAATTCAAACCCTTTTTGTTGCTGTTTTTCTTTTTTATTTCGTATCTAATGACAAATGTCAGGCTTTTGCACTGAAATGTTAGAGATAATTTGCTGATACTTTTTTCATTCATATTTAATTAACTGTTTTTAGCCAAAAAAATGTTTTAACGAAATGTGAGTAATCAGAATACTGTTTCAAAACTTTTTGAATGATACCTTGTTAATCGATGTGTGTTTTGTATGCACACGGAAAAAGTGATGTTATCAGAAATAATATATGATCTAAAATCACTCTATTGTGTATTACAACTTGTATTTTAGTCATATGATTCATTCTATCTTGTGAAATTAAAAAAATATATAATTTCTCTGTAATATACTAATATTTAAAAAAGGGGATTTTCGATAACGATTTTTTTGTTTTATTTATTGTTAATTTGTTCAAATTGATAATCATAAATGTAATAAAATAATCATACAGTGAACTCCCGACTATCCACTCAAATGTGGTGGAAGTGTAGACCGGATAACAAAAAAGCCGGACAGGCCGGAGTTCTATAAATATTTACTCACTTTCTGCCCTCCCGCCCCCGCCATGATATTAAAAAGACCTGTTACACATTTTAAGATAAATTTTATATATACAATAAATACACTTTCAAAATAAACAAAAGGTTAATGTAAAACTTAAGCCTAATTCGTAAAAAAATAGTAAATGTTACTTTACTGTTAATTAATAAATGATTGCACAAATATGAAAAGTTATGGATAAGATAAGAGACTAAACCTACTGTTTTTAGCCTTTGAAAAAGTCTGTAATGTCACGACAACCGATGATGGCATCAGAAATTTAATATGAAAAGTTTATTGAACACAAAATGCTATATTTACAATATGTACACTTGCCGAGAACTATATACACTTTTCTAAAATTTATCAACAACAATATTTCCACTAAAACCAGACATATTGCATGTCAAAACGAAACCAATATTAACTCGGATGCATTCCGCAACCTACACATCTCCGAAGACATTTGACATTTGAAGTCCACCGAAGTGAAGATTGCTTTGGGGCCTATAACTACAATGGCTGTCGCCTCGAATGATCCTTATTATACATATAGAAACAAAAACAAGTCACAACAATGTTTATTTTCATTACATATTTATATAACTACAAAGAGGGACATTCACAATTACATCCATGTCTTACCCAGGGACTCGAACCCGGGCCCTCAGCATGACAGCAGCCTCCGCTTACTGACCACGCCACTGGGCGACCACATCTCCGAAAAATGACCACTACTCCTGGTCTCCTCTCTTCGCTTCAAATCACTTACCGTTGGGGGGAACAGTCTCTTCACTTCACTTTACTTTAGAGGTTAAAAAGAGGTTGGTTGCATGACCCCCCTATAAGATTATGCTACGTAGAGCTAAGCAAAATCTGACATATGGCAAACATATTGCAATACAGCATAAGGAATATATAATAAACAATTCAAAACAGATGCATAGAAGCCTTGTTATAGTGATATTTAACTCATATATATATATATAACCAAAAAAATACTAAATTAAACTCGGAAATATTTCACAACAGACGAAAAGATGGCTTGCTATAATATACTCAGGGTCATCGCGAAGACTTTTTATTGGTGGGGGAGACGACCTTAATTTGCCAAGTCAAATTTTAGTATTTGCCAACTAGATATGTAATTTTGCCAAGTTACCACGATTACAAAATGTAATATAGTTCTTATTTGTAAAAAGGGTAATTATATTTGTAATTTTTGGCAAATCTATCAGAGATAGAAAATGTATTATAGTTTTTATTGAGGTTTTAAACAAATTTGTCAACTAGGTTTGTAAATTTGCCAAGTGTAACAGCATTCGAGATCACTTTGGGGTGGGAGGCTCCCCCCCCCCCCTTAACGAGGCCCCTGATAATACTGGATACAAAAAAATAAACATAAAAGAAAGTATCCCTTAATTAATCTTTATACAGTTAACTAGTCTTTATAGACCATCTGCAATTTTTTAACTGCGTACATGGGCAATGTGAAATATTTATGTTATATCTTTGTAACGATAATGCCCCATCTTTGTAATTTTGCAGATTTCTGTCAATATACCGAGGGATTAGGGTCAGTTATTTACTTAATTTCAGCACCAAACACATAAACTTCAAATTTCTTTATTGACCATACCACAGCATAAGCTTCACGCACGATGGTTGACCAATTTTGTTGCGCGTTAGTGAACTTTTGGCTAGCACTAATAGGGTGCAAATTTTCTTTATCATCTCTCTGCGACAGACAAGCACCTACTCCATAAGACCTGGCATCACACTGAATAGTATAAGGCTTTTTAGGATCAGGTGTATAAAGCTTAGGGCTTCACACAACAAGCGTTTCAAAGTTTGAAAAGCTTTTTCTTCAACATCAGACCATGGAATGATCTCAGGAATTTTCTTTTTGTTAAGCCCGTTAACGGCTTAGCAATTTCAGCATAATTTTTTATGTAGTCACGATAATAATTAAATAAACCCAATCCACTTTTTAGAGATGTTTTGGTTTTAGGTGATTCTATCGTTTCAATGGCACCTAACTTTTCTGAGGCTGGTTGATGTTTACCTCCTCCTAAGAGATGCCCTAAATATTTAATTTGCGTTTTTGCGAAAGAACATTTTTACATTTACGGTGAATTTAAGTTCAGACTAGACAGAAGTTTAGACAGAAAAGCGTCTAGATGTTTAATATGAGTTTCCCAGTCACATGAAAATATAGCAATATCATCTAGATAGGCTTTGCAATATTTCCTGTGTTCACCCAGAGCATCGCTGATTGATTTCTGAAAAGTAGCAGCTACGTTGCGCAATCCGAATGGCATGACTTTCCATCGATATGAAGTACGACGAGTTTTAAAAGAATTGAGATTTCGACTCTGTTCTTCAAGAGGAATTTCCTAATACCCTTTTAATACATCTAAACTGGTAATTATGTTAGCTTTTCCAATTTCATTGATTAATTTAGTTGCATTTTCCATAGGGTAATCAAAAGGTTTTGTCACTGCATTCAATAGACGAAAATCTGTACATAAACACGTGCTACCATGCTTTTTTGCAGCACACACGACAGGATAAGCTATTTCAGCCTCACTTTTTTCTACAAGTCCTAAATGCTCTAACTCTTTAATTTTTTATCAATTTCATTTTTTAGTGATTCCGGAATTTTATAAAAATGTGGTTTCTCCCATTCCGCATCCGGTAATAAACGAATTTTATGTCCTCCGACATTTGCAACTTGAATTTTATCAGAAAATAATGGTGCATGTTTTTCTAAAAATTTACCTATTTCTAATCGTTTCTTATCCTCCAGATGACTAAGGTCTACTTCAATGTTAGTTTCATTCAAAGTATTAGCTTTATTTGATGTTGGGTGGATTTCGCCAAATTCAACATCATCTTCAAAAATGACTCCAACTCTCTTCAATAATCTATTGCTGAGCTGCTAAGATTTATTGGTAACGGTATTTCACCCAACCACGAAGACTTTAATACTGCCAAGGGGCCTCTAGCTTCCCGACCATACATGAGCTTGAACGGTGACACCCCACTTGTACAATTTGGTACCTCACGATAGGCAAAAAGTAAAAAAGGAATATGTTTATCCCAGTTAACAGGAGCTGTACGAATTACATGATGTAACATTCGCTTAAACACCCGATAAAATTTTTCTATCGCACCATTTGAGGCGGGATATGATGGAGTTAAGAAGCGGGGAAATGTCCCTAATCGGTTCTCAAATTCTTTAGTCAATTCAGATCTAAAATTGGTGGCCTGGTCCAAACATATAACTTCAGAAATTCCTGTAAGCATGAAAATATCTAATAAAGCATCACATGCTTTTTTCGCGGACAGATTCTCTAATGGAACAACTTCCGGCCATTTAGTATTTTGATCAATTAAGGTCAGATAATACTTATGTTTCCTACCTGAAGGCGGCACAATTTCACCACCTATAATGTCAATGTTTATATTATGAAAAGGATATGGTGGACGAACAACATGTGTTATGGGAATTTTATCAGTTTGTTTCTCGGGGCTCTTTAACTGACAGTTCTTACATGTTTTACAATAATTTTCTACATTTCTTGAAATATTTGGCCAATAAAATGACAATTTAATTCTTTCCCTAGTTTTCCGTATTGCTCAGTGATTTCCAAAAATTGAATCATGAGCTAATTATAATACTTAATTTCTGTAACTCTCTGCTAACACCAGCTGATAAATTTTATCTCCACAAATAGTCTCTGTTTGAAAAAAATAAATCATCCCATATCAAAAAATTATTTCTTCCTAAACTAGCGTCCTTGAAAGAATTACTTAAAGTTAGACATTCTTTTTGTGCGATACGAAATTTATTATATTCTGAAAGTTCTTTTTGATCATGTTGTATTTCATCAGTCGAAATAAAACAAACATTCGAATTTGAATTCCCCTCAGCGGCTGAGCTATTTTTAGATTGACCTTCGATCTGTGATGAACTATTACACAACTTTTCGTTTTGAAGAAGTTCGATTAAAGCATTATGAACATCGGGAGTGATTAAACAAGGAATATTTAAGTTTTCAGTCAAAGCAAAAAGTGTATTTAAAGAAACATAAATCCCGCTGTCTGGTGATTTATAATTTATGGGGATCGTCGCCAAATCTGCTTGTATTTTTTTCTTTAAAGGCTGATTCTAAAACAATACTTCCTTTAGCTTCGATTTTCAAATTGGGAATTAATGCTGCATTTAAAATATTTATTTCTGTTCCTGAATTCACGATCGCTCCAATTTCCTTTCCTTCAATATAAAGAATGATTTTTTTAAAGGATAAAAACTAATTTCGTTTAATTGATCATTAGTCTGTAAATGTATGGAATTAGTATTAGTGACTACTGCATTATCTTTGGAGTAGAATTTATTTGTATCTTCCTGCGGTTTAGACTTTCTCTGACCCTGCTTGTCATTTTGTTTATTAGGTTTATCATATTTATTTCTTCGATTTGGGCAAAATCTAGCTAGGGGAAAAGACGAATTGCAAATATAACAATCACGTGATTTTGAGAAATACTTGTTCTCAGATGCAGTTGGATTTTTCTTTAGTTGTGGCGGAACATATTTAGCATTTTCATGATTTATTTCACGATAAGTAGGCCGTTTCTCAAATTTTGTTTCATCAAAAGATCTGCCTTTTGCAGTAAAATAAATATCACAATCTCTTGATAACTGATCCGGCAAAAGCCAACTTTCTCCCTTTTTAACTGCAATATGAGTTGAAAGCTCACTATCCAATGTTTCGAAAATTTTATCCGATATTATTAAGTTAATAAGCGAATCAAAATCTTTAACATTACGAATTTTACAATAATGTAGAAAACAGGATCTTAATCGCGAAGCAAACTGTTGATGTATTTCACCAGGTAATCTTTTAGCGTTTCTAATCTAAAATTTTATAAACAGGAAAATGGGGCAGTTCGTATTCTTTCAAAATTAACGATTTAATTTTATCATAATCTTTCAAATCTTCATCATTAATGTATACAAGATCATTTCCTGCTTTCTCACCTATTAATTTCAATAAGATTTCAGATTTATATTCCTTAGGAACATTTTTATGTTTAAAAGCTTTTTCTAAAGAATCAAAGGACAGATTCCATGTTTCGTTTTTCTTAGGCACTGGAGTTGCCAAAACTTGAACTGCTTTAATTATTTTATCTAATGATACTGATGTGCTTTCCCCTTCATTACGGGACAAATTCTCGCTTCCCATTTGCTGTTGCAAACGCAATTTATTTACTTCCTCTACATTTTTCCGCTCTGTAACTGTAGTCGATAAAAAATCAGCTACAAATTCTTTATCATTTGCATACTCTTTAGATTACAATAACAAATCTTTTAATTCAGCTACTTTCAAACCCGAATCAGCTTCTTCGCCGATTTCTTGCAAAATAATAAGTAAATCTGCTTTGGTTACGTTCTTAAATATTTTAGAACAAAATTAACAGTACCTTACCACACAATTAAAAGTAAAATAAATTGCTCACCTCTATTTGGTAATCCAAACTCTGCGATCTAATACACACATTTTTATTTAATTCGCAGAAATATCTCTGGTTGTCGGAAGATGTGCGTGCTGTGATGGCACGACAACCGAGGATGGCACCAGATATTTAATATGAAAAGTTTATTAAATGCAAAATCCTATATTTACAATACGTACACTTGCCGAGAGCTATATACACTTTTCTAAAACTTATCAACAACAATACTTCCACTAAAACCAGACATATTATATCTCTAAACGAAACCAGTATTAACTCTGATGCCTTCCCGCTTCCTACACATCCCCCAAAAACCACCACTACTGCCGGTCTCCCCTCTTCACTTCAATTCACTTACCGTTGGGTAGACAGTCTCTTCACTTCATTTTACTTAAGAAAAAGGTTAAAAGAAGGTTGGTTGCATGACAGTATCTATACTTTTCGAAGAACCCTTTTATATGTTTTTAACACAAAGCTTAATCAAATTATTTTTACTACATTACTCTAATTAGATTCTGTTTACATTGGGAAGACAATATTTATTATATCCATTTTACAAAATTATGACTGCATCCTGGGAGTGATATTATTTCTTACAAAATACTCATTATCAGAAATTTTTATCACTAACGGGTAAATATGAAGGAATTATGATGCAAGGTCTTTGTCGCTGCTTTGAATAGATAAATTTGGTAGCTATTGGTCTATAAATACTGTTAGAGAAACGCTCATGCAGAAATACTCTTCTATCTGAAAGATGATGACTCTAATGTGATAAAATTAAGTCATCTGTGGGAGATGTGTAAAAATTTTTGAAATTTCAACGAGTTTAAAATATACATACATTCAACAATATAGATGTTCAACAATATTGTAAAAAGAAAAAAAAAAGATTTATTGGAATAAGTTAATAAAAATATATACAGTTCGCAACTAACTGAAAGTATAAAGCAGTATGGTAATAAAGAGTATTAATAGAAGATATGAAAGCAATGACAAAATAAATACATGCTTATATCTATACACTGCTCAAAACAATTAGGGGAACACATGGTTTTAACGAAATTACGCAAATATTTACACCGATAAGTAACGTAAAATAAAACATCCATAATTTAAAGTGTTGTAGAAAACAGATAAAGAAAACTTCACATGTAAATTAAAGTTTATGACGTCAAAAACTAGAAAAAGGAGATAAGTACAGAAATCAGGATTTTGTAGAAACGTCTGTTTCACTACCTCAGTTATAAAATTCAATTGCTCAGCTTGTGTTTTAAGAAAATGTGGCTTAAAATGTCACAACAACATGATTTACCGCAATCCATGATTTGGCGTGTTATCAGGACAGTTGAATTTGGGGAAACACAACGAAGTGTAGTGGACGCTATTGGAGTCGCAAGAAGTGTCCATGAAAAGCTGTGGAATCGATTCCAGGACAAATGGAATGGTAGTTATCGACAAGTGCAAGGTCGAAAATGTGCTACCACAGAAACTGATGACCGATATATCCTGTTAACAGCTCGTCGAGACGGAACGGACAATGCTACTGAGCTGCAAACGCAGTTGTTCTTGGCCACAAGACGAAGGATGTCCAGCCAAACAGTTCGAAATAGGCTTCATCAAGGTGTTCTCTATGTACGTAAGCCAATGCTCTGTATTCCGTTGACATCAAGCCACTGTGCGGCCCAAAGAAGTTGGGGAACTGAATATCGAGTTTGGAGGCAACGTTGTTGGAGTCAAATTCTGTTTACAAATGAGTCCCGATTCAGTCTTGATGTGACATCTGATGTGTTTTGGCATGGGAAGAAAGCGGCACTCAAAATAATCCGACATTCGTTCGTGAAAGATCACGTTACAGACGAGGTGGGTTGATGCTATTGGCTGGAATCAGCATAGGTGGACGTACGGGTCTGCATATCATTCGGAATGGCACTTTGACGATCCGAAGTTATACAGACGAGATACTGAGACCTCATGTCGTATTTTATGTTGCAGAAATTAGTGACTTCTTTTTTTCCATGCATAATAATGCCAGATTTCATACAGTTCGTCTTGTGGTAAACATGCTTGAAACGAAAACAATATAGCGTGTGGAATGACCAGCATCCTTTCCTGACCTAAATCTGATCGAGCATGTTCAGGACATACTCAGACGACGCATTGCTGCGAGACCGAGGCCTCCTTTTACTGTCCGGGACTTGGAGATTGCAATTCTAGAGCAGTGGAACAGTATTTCCCAAAATCTTATCGATAACTTCATCGCATCCATGGAAAAGAGGTGTTCAGCAGTCTTAGCTGTTCAAGGAGACTACACGCCATGTTAAAAATCTTGCATCATTTCTAAACAATAACTTTTTTATCATTTACATGAAACCAAATTGTTGTCCTAAACCATCTTTTCATATTTTTTTTTCATCTTTTCAAAGAATAAAAGTTCCATTACAATTTTTTTCTGTATTGCGCATTGATACACGCGTACTATCCATTTTATGCCCATACATAGCTGTCTCTTCACTTTTTTGCTTGCTCCCCTACTTTTTTTGAGCAGTGTATGTATGTAAAACTAATTTTGATTAACTGCCTGTATTAACTGATTTGTTCTTGAATAAAATATTTATTTTTTCCCTCCCATCCGATGTTCTGTTGTAAGTACTATACTCTCTACAAACTCTATTATAACATGCTCTGTTCTAACTCTGTTTAATGATTGTCTTCAAACATTTCATCATCACATTTTCATAGACAGATCCAAAATTGAAAAAGAAGTAAATATTTTTTAACCTATAATCTGTTATACGGAGTTTTAAATTCGGTATAAATGCTGATAATATATTGAATTATTGCAATATAATGTAAATTGCATTAAAAATGCACAGTTTTGTCCGGATCGCCATTTATCTTAGATTGAAAAACTTCATATTTCTGGAAGAATTCTGACTAAACATTTCTATGTATTGTAATTCCCTTCGCCATAAAAATAATTTCTTTTAGCCTCATTGCTTATAAAATGTATTATTGTTTTCGTAGATGATATGAAATTATGGAATTTTCTCCTTAAATTTTCTTTATTTTTTATTATAAGAGGACTATTAAAATGCTTTTACTTATCAATGCTTTCTTTATAATTATTTCATTAATTTTTGTATTATAATATCTATAAAGTTTTGCTAAGTCTGTATATGTTAGCAATGGTTAGCGAAATCTACCGCATGTATAAGGCTGAAAATTTGTGTGGAGATAGTTGAAAGACTCTTCTGGTGCACCTAAGGCTCAGAATTTTTATTATTTTTTGATAATTAGCAGAGTTATTAATTAAAAATTTATCAAATGTGCATTCTTTTTTGTGAAAATCAGAAGCAAGCCTGCACATGCTCTGTTCGATGCAACCCTTTTTATCTGAAAATGAAGTATCTGCTTCCATTTGAAATGGCAGATGATGGAATTTTCTAATTTGTACTACTACTTTGAGAAAATTAGGAAAAACATATTTGAGGAATCGGTTTGAAGCTATGTATACATACACACTTTGTGCAAAGAACAAAACATAATTAACAAGAACAAAATATCATGCATACAGCATAGATTATGAATTTTCCCCCAACACATTGAGACTACTGTAACACCTATCATTTTCATAATTTGCATTAATTCAACAATCCCATGCAAAGAACAAATCATAATTATTAAGAACAAAAAATAATGAGTACAGCATAAATTATGAAACGCTATTCAACAAATCCTACTGCAAGCATTGGGGACAGGTGTTGGATGTTCATATAAAACATGTTGTGCCTCCTAGCACTATAAGGTGGGATAAAGGGTTTTCCAGTGCATGCCCAGCTTGCCTGCTATACAGCGACGGAAACAGTGGGAACACGTATTGGAGTTTCGTTAAGAAAGTGGATGGTTTAGAATATTGTGTGTCCCTGGCGGTGGAAAGTAGAACTAACAGACTTTGCGGGGCGTGCGCAGCATGCCTGTTATACGGGGCCGCAAGGCAGCAAGGACTCTTGTCGGAGGTTTATTTAGAACATACTGCAGCCCATGGCGGTGGAAGGTGGGAAAACAAGATTTGATGCCTAGTATACAGTGCCGTAGGCAGCAGACACAGTTTGTTTAGAACGTACTGTGTAGTAATCTTAGTCTATGCTGTCTGAGACAGCAGGGACCCATTCCAAATGTTCATTTTTCAGATATTCTTTTTTTTATTTCAGGATGAATCCAGAATTTAAATATTAAAATTTGTTTGGAGGAATCGACAGACCTGAGTATCGCCAGGTAGGTCTGCTAGTTTATTTATAATATTTTACTTATGATAGGTTATTTATTTTATGATGGAAGCTGTTTATTTTATTTATTTCAATTTTATTTACAGTTTAATATTTATAAAATTAGGAAATTCATCTGACACAGCATTGGTTACACGAGCATCAGATAATTGGGAATTTACTGCAGATTTTAATACTATGCTTCAAATTTTATTTCAACTCAGTTTTTTGTCTTTATTTAATTTTACACAATAAGTTTATTTTTTCTTAAATTTCTTTTTCAGGAATCTTAAAGAGTGATAGATTAACTTCTATTTATTACAGATGCGGAGAGCTATAAATGTAGATGCACACCACGTAACTTACAACTCTCTTTAAAGTGTGAACTATGCAGCAAAATATTTCTGTACAAGACCTGTTTGGAAAAGAAACTTTTGACCTACAGCAAGGAAAATTGCTTGCTTGTGAGGTATGCAACAAAGGATTTTCTCGAAAGAGTCATTTAAGAAAGCATCTTTTAATTCACACTGGTGAGAAACCTTTTGTGTGTGAGATATGTAAGAAAAAATTCTCTCAAAAATGTGATTTAAAGCAACATTTATTAATTCATACTGGTGAGAAACCTTTTCCATGTGACATATGCAACAAAAAATTTTCTAAAAAGCAGAATTTAAGTACACATCTATTAATTCATACTGGTGAGAAACCTTTTGTATGTGAGATATGCAACAAGAAATTCTCTCGAAAGGGTAGTTTAAGCCAGCATCTGTTAATTCATACTGGTGATAAACCTTTTGTGTGTGAGATATGCAAGGAAAAATTCTCTCATAAGAGTACTTTAAATGGTCATCTGTTGATCCATACTGGTGAAAAACCTTTCGTGTGTGAGGTATGTAACAAGAAGTTTTCTAAAAAGGGTGATTTAAACAGGCATCTGGTAATTCACACAGGTAAGAAATATTTTGTGTGTGATATATGCAACAAGAAATTTTCTAATAAGCATATTTTAAGTACACACATGTCAATTCATACTGGTGAGAAACCTTTTGTATGTGAGATATGCAGTAAAAAGTTCTCTCGAAAGGTTGTTTTAAATAACCATCTATTGATTCATACTGGTGAGAAACCATTTGTGTGTGATATATGCAACAGGAAGTTTTCTAAAAAGAGTAATTTAAGCAGGCATCTGGTAATTCACAATGGTGGGAAACATTTTGTGTGTGATATATGTAAGAAGGAATTTTCTCATAAGCATAATTTAAGTACACACATATTAATTCATGGTGAGAAACCTTTTGTATGTGAGATATGCAATAAAAAGTTTTCTCGAAAGGTTGTTTTAAATAATCATCTATTGATTCATACTAGTGAGAAACCATTTGTGTGTGAGATATGCAACAAAAAATTCTCTCAAAAGGTTGTTTTAAATAACCATCTATTGATTCATACTGGTGAGAAACCATTTGTGTGTGAGATATGCAACAAGAAATTCTCTCGCAAAAGCAATTTAACTTCACATTTATTAATTCATACTGGTGAGAAACCTTTTGCGTGTGAGATATGCAACAAAAAATTCTCCCATAAGAATAGTTTAAACAGTCATCTGTTAATTCATAATGTTGAGAAATCTTTTGTTTGTGAGATGAGCAACAAAAAGTTCTCTCAGAATTAAGCTTTAAGCAAACATCTTTTAATTCATACTGGGAAGAAACATTTTGTGTGAGATATGCATCCAGATATTCTTTCAAAAGAGGTCATCATGTGTTAATTCCTACTGGTGAGAAATCTTTTGTGTGAGATATACAGTAGACTCCCTAAAATCAACAAGCGCCTAAAATCTGCACATTATCCCAGATGTAAACAATGAAACTTTAAGTTGAGATGTAGGGGCAAAATTACAATTTTTTTTAATGTTACATCATTCCGTATGTGTTTTAATATGTAATTCTTGAAAATATGATTGAAGTCGTGTTTTTTCATGAAGGAAGTATAAATTTATTTCTGAAAAAAAAAATCAAGATATGCTGATATAACTGGTAATCTCATTCTTTTTACAAAGTATATTTATGTACTAATCAAGCTTTTTGGTTATTAACCCTTAAAGCTCCGGCTTCTCTTACACAAATTTTATTCGATCGGCACCACTTTTTAAAAAACAGTTTCCTTCAAGTACACAATTTCAAAAATGCTCTGATTAAATAAGGTGAATTTTATTTTCCTTTATTACTGGTACCAAAAACTAATTTTGCGAAGACTAAGAATGTCTCCGCAGCGGAGCCAACGGAATGGGAAGGGTTAATACTGATTAAATATGAAATAAAAACTTCCTTACTTTATTATTTTGATGTGAATTAACAGAAAAACTTTATGACGAAATTTTCATTGAATAATTCAACAAGCATGTATCTTATCTTTATTATGCGTATTTAATTTTAAATTATTAATTATTTGCTTGACCTTTACTTTTAAAACTTTAATCACTTTTAAAATGATCTTACTTTTCATCATTTTAGTTTATTACTCGACTTAATTATTTTAATATTTTACTATAGTGCAAGCCTTTAATATTGACCGCATTATTATATTCCAATTACTTTTTAAAATATGTAAGCAAAGGAATGGCCAGAAATCCACAAAATTCTAAAATCTGCAGAACCTCTGGTCTCAAGCCTCTCTTTGAAATACCGTTTGCAGAAATGTGTTACTGAGCACGGTGACTCTATAGGAAAGGACTCGTACAATGTAGCAATTTCATAAATTTCACTCAAGTATTTCTATGTGAGGGCAAAAATTTATTGATACACCCTCGTATGGGATACTGAGGTGTACTAATTATTGAAAAGGAATTTTGTAGCATTTATAGTTTCTTCAGAGAGACTCAAAATAATTTCATTTTATATTATTGTCTATCGGGAAAATCGTTTGTGGTTTATCTTACACTATTTCATGAATTTATTGAACGAAATTAATACGAATTTCTGAGATTGCCCAAAACATGCTTTCTGTAAAATAGGGAGTACAAAGTATTTATTATGTATTACATACTGTAAACTGCTGCTCGGATTTTTTTTTTCAAACAAAAGCAGTTCAATTTAGAAGAAGAGCTTATAATCGGGATTTAAAATCAATCATTAAAACCCCCATTTTTATCATTAATTTAGAAATATGAAAGGTTAATACTGTGTGCGAATCTTAGGTCTTTCAGCTTATATTAGTTATTTTATTTTAACAATAAGTAATCTATCATCTAAATCCGCCCTCCTTAAATTATTGTTTCCCCCTTTGCCCCTCTAGTAACAAACACACATTGTTTAATCTTTATAACCCTTTAATTTTAAATTCATTTATCGTCTTACTTGTTTAATGAATAAATAATAACACTAAAAAATAAACATATGTGTAACAGTGTATATGTATATATATATATATATAACAATCAATAAATAATCTATCAACGAAATTGTCTCCACGTCCTAAAATCTCTTTTTCTCTCCCATTGCCCTCCCCTCATTTCTAGAAGATCTCTCGCTCCTACCAACATATTTCATAAAGTTTAAAATCTTAAAAAGTCCTTTTTTTGCTGTATTTGTGATTTTGTTGTAACAATATTTAATTAATATTCTAAATTCCCTCTCAACCCTTCCCCAAAAAGTCCTGTTTTTTTTCTACCCCACCTCCCAGTAAACACAGTTTTTTTTTACTTGATTTGTAACTTTCTTATAAGAATAATAAAATGATAATTTAAATTACCTCTTCCCCATCCAAAAAATTCTGCTTCTTCCTCCCCGCCCCCAACATACAAACTTTAAAAGCTTAAAGGCAGAGCGACATTTTTAACCTTTTCTTATTGTTCTCACTCCTGATAATATATTTTGCTAGCAGGGGGGGGGGGGGTGTTAAAAAAGATATTTATTTTAAAACCTAGGACATACATGTGATTCAGAGATGAAAATAGCATAACTGCAAAAAATAGGAAGCTTGTTGCTTTTCCCACACATATACAGAAATCCTATCTTTTTCATTGAGGAGAAAAGATGCAGCAAAATTTTTAATCAGGATGAGGATTTTACATGAGTCACCTTACTACAAAATAAGAAATAGGGCAGAATTTTTTTAGAAACTTAATATTAACACTTTGCACTTCGTTGTCGCCGCTGCGGCGACATGGTACAGTAAGTGAAAAACTCCGTTGTTGCCGCTACTGCGACATCACCTTTCCTTGAAAAATTCGTTTTTGGTACCAGTAGTAAAGGAAAATAAAATTTGCCTTATTTAATCAAAGCATTTTTGAAATTGTGTACTTGAAGGAAACTTCTTTTTAAAAAGTGGTGTCGACCGAATAAAATTTTTGTGTAATGACGCAGAGTTGCTGGTAGCCCACAGTCAAAATGACGCGGAGTGCAATTAATCTATTTTCTGTACGGAAGGATAGAAGGGGAAGTGGAGCTTTTGGAAAAGGGAGGATAATTTACACGAGTGATTATTCATTTACTGTTACCACAGAGCAGCACATTATTTTAAAACAGTTTTAGACATTTTAAATTCAGGATGTGTGTGTGTGTTGAGGAGTTTCATGCAATTTGATGTTAAAGAGATAATGTAAGCGGCAGATCATCTAGTTATTTTTACTAGAGAGCAATAAATAGTACAGAAGATTTTTTGTAATAAGTGATTTAAAAATTTATAACTTTGTATTTTGTGGGTGAAATATCAATTCAGAAGGAAGAAGATTTATAATTTAGATGAATTTTTTATTGAGAATTGTTATAATTTGAGTTTAAAAGATTTTTTTAAAGCGAATGGTAAAGGGGAGAGGCGGGCATTTTGGAGATAGAAAGATCACTGAAATGGCTGATTATTTATTTATTTATTGCTACTAGAGATCAACAAATAGAATATATATTTTTAAATAGTTTTAAAGATTTTAAATTTTGTATGCTGTGAGAAGAGGGAGGGAAAAAGAAGTGTAAATTTTAGAGGAGGGTGGTGTAATTTAAATGATGCAGTATCGTTCGCATCGTTTTCAGAAAGGTAAAATGGCATTCAGGTAAATGTCCAAATTGCTTTAAAACACAAAGTCAAATGCACCGATATGTTTCGTTTGATTTGACATTCGTTGTAAACATCGACTGGAGTATCGGACGATGTCTGCTATTATGTATATATATATATACATACTGTACATTAAAATCATTTACGCTAAAAGTTGCAGAAATCTGATGCTACCTTCCGGAATATTAGAAAAGGCGGCCTGTCGGTTTTTTTCCGTGATAGCCCTATATTTTCGGTGTCCGAAAAGTAGTCTAAAATGTCCCGGACTTTAACTAAACCTCTCAACCGCATCGGTTCCAACAAATTCAATTCTAAAAATTTAATAAGCTACGATATTTTGATAAGCAATAGTGGGATACATAAAAAAATATATTACACTTCCAATAAAAGCAATTAATTGTAATATAGAATTTTTTATAAACTTGAATACTTCATATAACTCTCATATTTTATTTTAGAAGTATGGTCGATTTTCGAAAAAGCAAAAAAAGTGGCATCCTTGCGAATTTCAGAGGATGATTGGCAACATTCCCGAGTTATTTAGAGATTACACTATCGCAATTTTTTTCAACGACTGATTAACGAAATTCGCAATTTTCCTTCATGTCCGACTGACAAATTCCTGATTTTTTTTCTGAGACTATTTGACGAAATTTGAGTTTTTCATCATCAGATGACATGATGTTTCACTATTTTCTGGCTCTCCTATGCACCTATTAATTCCAAAATACTGATTTTGAGGAATATTGCAAAAATAAATGGTTCTCGAAACTCCGCGAAAAAAAAATATTCGCAGAAAAAACATAACTGTTAGTACAAAACTCGTGAAATTTCAGGAATTTCTGGGCATTCTATTTCAGGACGTTTTTTCATTTTTCAGGACAAGTACGACCCCTGCTGATTTTTTACAATAGTTTCTTCTTCTTTTAATACGTTTGCAATAATATACAAGTATCGTCATACATTTATTATTCGCATAGTTTACTGATTTAAATTAAGAAAAGAAGTTAATGAAATATCACTAAAATATATGAAATAATTTTACATCCAATGACACTTTCAAGAGCTACTTACTATTTAAAAGTATTTAGTAATAGCTTTTTTGTTACATAATACATTTAACAGTAAAATTGTCTTCTTGCACTTGCCCTTTGAAGGGGGGTAAGCAGAACGTCTTATCAACAAAACAAGTGGGCAGCATTCTTCCACATTTTTTACTAGTAAACATGACAAGCATCATTTCGAAGCTTGTTTCTCTAACAACGAATAGTATGCGCATAGGGCAGAAGAATAGAAATGACAAAAGTTCGGATATTAAATATTATGGAAAAAATTATTTTATAATCATTTAATGGTTTTAATAATACCATTGTATTTTCATAAAAATAGATAACATACTAAAAAAATCTACAGTCTATATCAGGGATGGCGAACCTATGGCATGCGTGCAGAGCTTGGCACGTAAGAAAATTTCTCTGGCACGCAAAAATAAAACAAAAAACTTATAGATTATATTCAGTTTATAAAGAACAATCCATTTTATGTTTTATTACAAAAAGAATAGTTTTTTGTAACAGGTATATAATTTACTTTAAAATAATCCTTTACTTTTGAATAAATTAAGGTATTATAAATCTCAATGAAAGTGCCCTGTAGCGTCATTTTCTCGCCAAATCATTAAATATACAGTGTTTTCCAAATCATTTTGCTTCTCTATCAAATTTCAAAGGTTTTATTTTCGAAAATTGAAATTTAAGAGATAGTTTGCATAGCAATATACCTAATTGATCCTCTTTCTACTTCAGATTAGGTTTTATTTTATTTAGGTTTAGGGTTTTAAGCTATTGTAGGTTTTGATTTTGAAAATTGAATTTTAACTGTTAGTGTAAATGATTATGTAGCTATTGAACTTGCTTCTACCTGAAGAACTAAAAATGATCTGATTCGGAAGTATACAATAGAAGAAAAAATCATTTATAGATTATTAATACGGAATTTGATGCGACATGGCTATATGATTGAATAAATACAGCATAATAAATAAGTTAGGAATCAAATTTAGTATAAGTGAAAAAATATTTAAGTAAAAATTCTATAAAATTAATTATTGGATTTTATTTAAGTTAAAATGTTTCTGGCACGTCAGAATGTTGGTACATAATAATTTTGAAATTTTTGGCACGTATACTCAAAAAGGTTCGCCATCCCTGGTCTATATTGATGTAAAAAAGAAAGTTACCAAAGAAAAGTAAATGTTGGTTGTATCAAAAATGATAACGATATCGAAAGACAAACCTCCCCTCCTCCCGGAGATATCTAACGATATTAAGTGCCAGTCCCCCTCCCCTCTAAAGTGACAACGTTATATATGTACAGCCCTTAAAGGACAATATAGTGACAGTGAAGTCTTGTTTTGTTTATTGTCAAAACTACATAACTAATTTTGAAATTTCCATTTGCGTCAAAACTAGTGTTGCCAGGTAAACACTTTCACAAAAAGCGGAACAGGGAAACAAACAAACAATGAAACAAAAAAAAAGGGAGGGCGGCAAGGAGATAAAAAGCAAAGAAAAAAGAGGGCAAGCGCTTCTAAATCGGGACATAAAATTAAAGTGAATTTTACAAAAAAGAAACTGTTTTTTACGGAAGCCTGTCTTAAGCATAACAAATTCATGGTATGTACTGAAAAAATACTGCACATTTATATCTGATAAAACGGAAACCTGTTTAAAACGAATCTTTCTTCATTAATTTTCCCGTTTTACCATACTAACTAGACACATCAATCTTATACAATTTTAGTTGTATTGTATTCCTTCCATTGATGACTATGAAATTTATACGTTTAAGATTATGATACTGTTTTAATTCCTTAATTCTCGCTCCCGTGATATTCACGGGCTGTGTTTTTGTTCAGATTGTTTGATTCCCACCAGTTTTATAAAAAAGTAGTGTAATTGTCGTTATTATGGTATCATTTTACCTGTCATTAAATAAGGTGACTATTTCTTTTTCAAAAAAGTGATGCCAATAAGCAATTTGAATTTTTAAACCGTAATTTAATGCGACCGTTAAGGGGTTAAACAAATCCCGTTTTCACAAATTTTTATTAAACAAAGTACGATAAAAAACTTGTAAAATTAGAATCTATTGGATCAGAAAAATATTCTATCTGAAAAAGATTTTAGTCTTAACAGATAGATTTGTAAAGTATTCCTTTCGGCGGTATCATAAAAATTTCGCTGTCGAGGCTCTGTTTTCCCAGGTTTTACTGTATTCAGTTTTACTCACTGCAGTCTTAACGAATACCATGGCACGAAAAGAAGTTGTGCATCCTAAAAAATCGGGACATTTGACGTCCCGCGCAGTGGCAACGTGGGACAGGTTTCGGAACTCCTAAAAATCTGGACCCCTGGCAACACTAATTATCATGTTGATATATTGTGTCTTAAATTTCCCGATTCCATATCTGCAGTTTAATATTTTAAATCCTTATTTTTAATTATTCAATCTTCAATTTTAATATATCATATTTAATCCATCTTAAGTATTTCTCTTTAGTATTCATTACTTTATGCTTTGATCAAGCGTTCAGCTTTAATCGTTTTAACTTCAAGAATTCATTCATAACGTAAGCTCTCCTTACAATATCACCGTTTTGGTGAATTGCCAACTTCTTCCGTGTCTTCTACTACTGCGTACACTTTGACGATCTAGGTAGACAAAATTATTTCGTTGAAGTTTAATTAGTTTTTGCTAATTTTTTGAATGCATCATTAATAAAATACTCAAACAGTAATAAATATTTGGTTATTTAACAACGTCTTAAAATGAAAATACAGGGTACCCAATAAAGTCCGTTCCCACCCTCTTAACTGCCGAACTACTGCATCTATAGTCATAAACGTAGTGTGTGTTGGCAAAAAAGCCACCTCTGCTTTGCACAGTAGTCACGCGCATTGATATTTAGATATTAAATCAGTACGAATCTGGCCTTTCATAGTAAAGCAATTAAATATAATGATATAGGTAAATTTCTTACCTTTATGTTTCTTCTACAGCAATCCTCACATAGAGCTTGGCCGTATAATCCAGTATAGGTGTCCTTTCGTCCAGAATTCCTACTTTGTCACTGCACTATAGTGTGTTAAATAAAAAAGTTGTGGTTTAATATTTTTTTCTTATGTGAATTAATTCCATTGCTGAGACTCATTTCTTTCCTTATTAAAACTTATATTAAAATCATTAGCTTTACAGATTTAGATTAACTAATTATACATCTCTATAACGCTGCGTTTTGCAGCAGCAATTTTATACATTTTACATATTCATAGATTAAAGTCAACAGAACAACTAAATTAATAATAATAAAGTTTTTCAGTCATTTTGAGTTCTTTTTTTATGATGACGTCAAACTATTGCTTCATGCGTGGGATAATATAAACATCTTTTACTGATGGCTGAAATTGTTCATTTTCGATGATTATTATTTAGGTAATGTATAACGTTCGCTGATTACACAATAATGGATTGCAGTCAAATCTATTTTTATAAGCGTTAAACAGTTTGCGTCCTTGAAGATTAAGACTTTTATTTCCTGTTTCGAAATCAATTATCATCTGAGAGCGGATATAAATCCATCACCCTTCTTTAACCATCTTAGATGCATCATGTAGTAGTTGCATGGATTCCCGGTGTTTGAGAAATTGAGGTTTGGCCAGTGGTTTGGTCAAACAATCAGCTATGTCTTGTGTCGGACAGTAACGAAGATCTAATATTCCATCTTCTTTCGTCTCTCTTATCGCATAATAACGTACATCAATGTGCTTAGTACGTTTTGAGAATTTTTCATTCTCCACCATTTTTATGCAGCTTTGATTATCTTCGTACAGCACCACTGGTAATTTTTGCTTTAGCTCTAAGTCGGACAATAGTTTAATTAACCAGGCAATTTCCTGCCTTGCACTAGCTGCTAAAACAAATTCAGCTTCCGCCGATGAGTAGGCAATACAATTTTGCCGTTTGGTGTACCACTGTATGGGACTATTTTCCCGCTTGTCGATTTTCTCGTTTTTGTGTCCCCTGCCCAGTCAGCGTCAGAAAATCCGATAAGTTTTGGTTCTTGATCCATATTTAATGTGAGATTGAGTGTTTTTGTAATGTTAAGGTAATTTATAATCCGTTTCACAGCGTTCCAGTCTTTTAAACGAGGAGTTTCGCACCTTCTACTGAAGATGTCCACTGCGGCTAATATATCTGGGCGTGTAATGGTTGCTATATATAATAGTGATTCGATCGCTTGTCGGAATTTCGTATTGCTTGGCATTAAATTTTGTTCATCTTCTAGTTTGTAAAAACCAGCATCCGTGGGAGTGCTTACTGGTTTCGCGTTTTCTAAATTGAATTTTCTTGCGAGTTCTTCTATTTTTAATCTTCGATTCAATTTGTACCCGTTTTGTGTTTTTCTTATTCCCGTCCCTAAGGATACTTCCCCGAGATCCTTCAACTCTTATTCTAGCTTTAAAGCTTCTATTATACCTTCGTTTCATTTTCACCGCCTATCAAAATGTCGTCGACGTAGACTATTATATAAGTAGAAATGTTGTTTTCTTTTCGTGTGTATAGCAACGAGTCCACGGAAGCTTTGTTGGAAGTTTAGTTTTTTTTTAAGGATTGTCCGATTCTTTTATTCAATGTTCTGGCTGCCTGTTTGAGTCCGTAGATCGATTTCTTTAGTTTGCAGACTTTATTTTCTGAATTTTTCTCAATGTACCCCTCCGGTTGTTTCATGTACACTTCATCTTCTAGCTCACCATAGCGAAAAGCTGTATCGATGTCAATGTGTCTGACGTTTAATTTCTTATGTGCGGCTGCTGCCAAAAATGTTCTGACAGTTGTCTGTAACACTACGGGGGCGAAAGTCTCGTCATAGTTTTCCCAAATTTTTGACTAAACCCTTTGGCTACCAAACGTGCTTTGTACTTTTGAGTGTTTCCGTAACTGTCTAATTTCTTTTTGAATGTCCATTTGCAACCTATAAACTTTTTGTTAGGTGGAGGATCCACTAATTCCCATGTGTTGTGTTTTCTCAGCGAATTGAATTCCGCTTGTGTGGCTTTAAGCCAATTTTCTTTTTCTGTGGGATTATTTATTTCCAGTATTCCATTCCAACTAGTAGGTTCTATCATATCATTGTTTTTTACATAACAGACATATCTGTCTGGTGGTACCTCCCTGTTCGATCTTTCAGATCTTCTTGGTTCATTGGTCGGTTGTTTGGACGCGGTTGGCTCTTCGGTTGTGTTGTTTATCTCTGTTTCAATGTAATGTTTGTCGTCATATGAGTTTTCTGTCTCTTTACTTTCTTTTAGGTTAATTTTGCTATTTTCTATGAATTTCACTGTTCTGCCAATTACAATTTTGTTTTCTTTAGTGTATATGCGATATCCTTTTGAGTTGTTATCGTATCCTACAAAAATCCCTTCCTGAGCCCTGTAGGCAAATTTTCCTCGATGTTGTTTATTCACGTATACGTAAGCTTTGCACCCGAATGTTCGCAAATTGTGTAAATTCGGTTTGCGATTAAACCATATCTCAAATGGGGTTTTATTTGTTGATCTTGTTGGTAAGCGATTTTGTAAATGATTCGCAGTGTTAATTGATTCTTCCCAAAATCTCTGTGGTAGATCTGCTTCTCTGAGTAGGCTTCTAGTCATACCTATTTTTTCTTTCCGCAATGGCATTTTGGCTCGGACAATACGGCACGGTTAATTGATGTTTAATGCCCCTTTTTCTTAGATAATCCTCTATCCCTCTATTTATGTACTCTCCCCCATTATCAGATCTTACTGCTTTCGGATATTTCCCGAACTGGTTTCGAACCATAGCTATGTAGTCGATTAATTTATCCTGTCTTTATGTTTTAATAAGTATATTACAGTAAATCTAGAGTAGTCATCAATGAAAGTTACAAACATTGTTTTACCACCTATTGTGGGGGTATTTTTATACAATGTTTTGGGATAGGGAGCATTGCTTGTTTTTGTTTGTATGCAAGTTTCGCATGTTGTTCCATGATTGCAATTATTTAGTTTTATGCCATAGGCTAAATCGTCTTTAACCATTTCCTTTATGGAATTATAATTTCTATGCCCTAGGCGTTTGTGCCGAAGTTCCAGGCAATCTTTATTTTTGCATGCATGTGCCATGTTTACTATATTCTTATCTGTATTTTCTAATAATTCAACTTCGTATAGGTTATTTTTCCTTTTTGCCTCCAAATAGATTTTCCCATTTCGGGACAACGTACATTTATCTTTATCAAATAATAATTTATACCCATTCTTTGTGGCTTTACTGACTGAAATTAAATTACATTCTAGCTCAGGTACATATAACACTTCTTTCAACGTAATTTTATTTATGCCTTCATCGGATGTTTTTGTCGTGAATGTAGTTTTTCCGATACCTAGCGAGTTTAGAGTTTTGCCGTTGGCAATTATGACAGTTGTTTTTTCTGTGTCATTTAATTTAGTAAACTCATCTTTATTGTTTAGGATATGTGAAGATGAACCAGAATCAATAATCCAGGTTTGTTTTCCTGCTTTGTCTATTAGAAAGGCTGCGTCACTGCTTTGATCTGGTTTTGTTTCCCTATATTCTCTCTTGTTTACTAATTCGCGGTCAGTCTTTCCTATCTGGTTATGCGATTGTTGATAACACAACGATGATGAGTAATTTTTTTTTGTATGTTTGTTGTTGTTTTTGTGTATTTGGGTGATTATTCCGATTTTCCAGATGCCAACATTCTCTATACGTGTGATTTCTCAATTTGCAATATATGCACTGTTTATCTTTTTAAAAATTATCATTAGGAAATCTTTTCTGCATTTTAAACGCTTTTGTTGAATTTTCACCCTGGTCTGCGTTTTCACCCTTCTGTTGTATCCATCTGTTAATTTACTTTTAATAAACTGTGGTGTAAGCTCGTCCTCATTTTGCGATTCAAGAGCAATGATTAAAGTATTATAACTAGGGGGAAGCGAACACAGCAATAAAGCTGAAAGATGGGAGTCGCTAATTGTTTCCCCGATCGCTGAAAGCTTATCGATTAGTTCTAGAATGTATGTTATATGTTTGATTAAGTTACCGTTCTCTGGGATCTTGGCTCCATAAAGCTTTCTTAACAAAAATAATTTACTATGTAGGTTTGCCCTTTCGTGTATTGTTTTAAGCGCGTTCCAAGTGTCTCTGGCTGTATTAAGCCCCTTTACATGAACGATCTGAGAATCTTCAACTGATAGATTGATGATGGCTCCAGCCTTCCTGTCTTTCTTCTCCCATTCGGTTGTGATCGGCGTGGGCCTATCTTCAGTAATTACATCGAATAAGTCCTCTTTAATTAATAACATTTCTGTTTTAAATTTCCATGTACTATAGTTGCCAGTATTAAGTCTCTCGACTAGTTGGATTTCGCGTGATGCGGCCATTTTATTAGTAATTTAAGTTTTGTTAGTAAGAGGAATTGCTGTTATATTAAAACTTGTTATATATATTTAGTTTTCTTCAATTCTTAACATTTCATGTATATCATCAAAACACACAATATTTATTTCATCAGAACGTATCAAACAACTAGCGTACTATATTTTCAACAATTTTCACACTTTTACGACCAGTAGTTTTTTTCTTCCTGCTAAAAGTATTTACTAAATATCAGACTTTATCAGTCTCAATGATCAATTTATGTTGGCAAAAAAGCCACCTCTGCTTTGCGCAGTTACACGCACGCTAATATTTAGATAATTAAATCAGTATAAATTTGGCATTGCATAATAAATCAACTAAATATAATGATATAGGTAAATTTCTTACCTTTATGTAGTCGCTCAGCAATTCCTCACATGATGTATGGCCCGCATTTATCCAAAGTTGTAAATTTATTCAAGAGTGATTAATTGCTTCTAAGCTGTGGAGAAAATATTTTTTGTTTATATAAATTCAAGAACACATGAAGAATTGAAACTGATGAGGCTTCTGTGATTATTATACTGCGTATAAAATATATTTTAATATAATATTACGTGTATTTAATGATACAACTTTTGCTGCATCTTACGGCAGCTTTTTCTTATATATTCTTTCATGTTTTAGGTACAACAGCTAACAATACAACTAAATTAATAATAAAACAGTTTTTCAGTCATTTTTAGTTCTTTTGTGATGATGACGTCAAACTCTTGCTTCATGCGTGGGATAATCTAAACATATTCTATTGATGGCTGTAATTGTTCATTTTGAATAGCATAATTTAGGAAATGTAGAAAGTTTTGTGATTACACAATGCTGCTGAATCTATTTTTATGAGCGTTGAAGAGTTTGCGTCCTTGAAGATTACGGCTTTTATTTCCTGTTTCGAAATCAATTAATAACTGAGAATGGTTATAAATCCATCACTTTCTCATTAATTTAACTGAAAGAAACAAAATCACAGAATGAATATTGGGCATTTACATAGTGTTCACATCTGTCCAAACTAGTCTGTTCTCAAGTGCCCAAAATGGCTGCTAGAGTTAAATTGATAAATCATTAAAATTTTTCAATTTTAGAAGGAAAACAAACTTTATCACAAATATTTATTAGTACTCATAGTATATGTTAAAACCATAAAATTCAAACAAATAAATAAATAAATTAAGTTATTCGCGTACAAAGTTGGAACTGATATTTTACTTTTGAGATTTACAAACTGTGTTTTGGCTACTAAAGGCAAACAAATAGGCAAAGAACTTCAAAAATTTATCATCAAATGTCTATTAGTGTTGCAGCTTTGTTAATTTTTTCAAATAAAAAAAACGTAAAATAACTATTGAAAAATTGTGATGTGCTTCCCCTCTAAAACACAAGGCTTTTTTGTAGTCATCTGCTCTGAGCTTTGTACTGAACCAATTTTAAAATTTATTGTTTTTAAATAAAACCTATTCATTTGTAGATGCGCCTGCACTAGCTATTTTTAAAAGTAGTACAGTAGACTCCCTCAAATCCGCACAGCTTGGGACCAGAGGTTGTGCGGATTTTAGAATTTTGCGGATTTCTGGTCATTGATTTGTTTACATTTTTGAAACATTAATTTGATGGGTAGTTATGCAAGGGAAATTATAATGAATATTTACAATAAAGTGCAACATTAAAATAAGTAAAATACTAAAATAATTTATTAGTTTAAACGTAAGTAATTATTAAAATAATTATGTAAAATAAAAATTTTGAAAAATATTAAATTATTACCAATGAAATTGATTCAATTCGATTCCAAAAGTCCTATGTTGCCATCTAGTGGTAAAGCGATCATAAGATTGATACGTCATTATGCTATTATCAGTAGATATAGCTTATTGCACTCTCTGTAACATTTTTCATTGTTATTTAGAGTCTCGAATGCTTTTCTTATACTGCTTTGTATGTTTAGAAATAAATTTGTCTATAATTAAAAAAAAAATTCCACGAACAATAATTTTAAAATAGCGTTTCGTTTCGTGGATTTTTTCATTTCGAACCCTGGAATTTTTGATACAGATATGCTAATTTATATCAAATCAAAAGTAATGTAAATTTATTTAGTAATAAATCAGCTGTAATAGCCAAAAGAGAATGATTAACAAAAAAATTAGTAAAAAAACATTGCGGTAGTCGCTGATTTCGGCGCCATCTTGAATTTTGTTCCCGTAACTTAACTGTAAATTTCATTGTTTACATCTGAAAAAATACGCGGATTTAAGGGAGTATATTGTATTATCAATTTTTAAACCTTTGCAGCACAGTTGAAAAGTGTTTATGAATTGGGTTTGTCCGTCTGCTAACTGGCGTCAGTAGACTCGGATTTCCATGTAATTGATATATATGCGTTATTGAGGTTTACCTTGGTACGTTCGATATTGAAAATGAAGTCTGTGCTATTTATACTTCCTTTCAGTGGCCTATCCAGACCATGGAACTATTAACAAAGAGGAAATTACATATCCTTAAAATAATGAAGATTCAACTGTAACCGCATTTGCGGGGCTTTAGTACTGCAGGAGAAAACTTCCACCAGTAAATTTAAACAGAAATTTTCTCCTTATGTAAATCCTTTATGAATGCAAAATTGCAGTCAAAAAATAATGGAAAAAACAGATACTCTTTTTTACTGATAGAAGTTTACTTTGGCGGTCATCAGGATCTGCTCTTCTGCCTTATTTTGACAACCTAGAGAATCTCCTGTCTGTGTCAGTGAAAAAGATTATAATATCTTGGCAATCTGACACCAGTAAAAACAAATAGAAATTTTTACCCTATTTGTCAAAAAATACTTCAATGAATAAAGCGCTGAAATAAGATAAAATTTCCTATTTAAATTTACCCGTGGGAAGTTTGCCACTGTGTCAATCAGAAACTGTTAATCAGATTTAACAGCCGCCATCTTTTGACACTTCATTCTCAATTGGTACACTGTATGTCTCCTCCTCTTGATTCCTAACTCCATTATCCAGTCTTATCATTTTGGAGGGGGCTGAGATATAGTAAAAGTTTGTAAGAGGGAGTCACAAGAATAAGGAAAAATACCGCTTTAAACAGGTGCTTATCATAGCAGGTAACGCATCTATTATACAATCAAACCTGATAAGATGGAATCGTATGGGACTGGGAGTTGTTTCGTTTTAGGCAGGTTTTCGTCTTCACAAGTATAATTCAAAGCTAAACCACATTTAAACAAGTAAGAAAAATCATGCATACAGCATACATTATGAAGCACTTTCCAGCAATCCTTGAAAGCTTTTATGAAACTTCGTTACTTAGGGAAATAAGGTAAATAAGTAAAAATTTAAAAATCTGATTTCAGTAGTTACCGCCCATAGCCAAATATGTATTCCAATTCTTTTGAACAGCTCTGTATTTTATCTGTATGTTGATATATATACTATATAATGGGAAAATTTAGTTTAGCAAGAAAACGTATAACAGGTTGAAATTTCTTTTTCAGCAATTTATACAATTAATTGAAAAAATACTTGAATACTTTTATACAGCCCTGTAGTTTACCTAGTGCACCTTTATTACACTATTATTTAGCTAAAATTTAATTCAAACTAAAACACGCTTAAAACTACTGAAACCACATTTCCAGATATTATCATCCATAGACGATATGTATCCAATTTTTTGCGTGACCCTGTATATCGTTTTATCTATATTCTACAAACCTTTTTTTAATAAACTAAATGCAGTTCAGCGTAAAAATGAATAACTCATTTAAAAACCACCTTTAACTAATTTGCGCTCATACCCAGTAAACCTTACGAATTCTTTTGTGTGGCCCTGTATATGAATTATAGCGTTTATACACACCATATAGTATGCATAAATATAGTGAAAGATAAAAGCGCATATCAGAATTAAAAATGCATTTCCAGCAATCACCGCTAATGTACAGTACTTCTGATACAATATACTATCTGAAAACATTTATGTGTCTCTGTAAATGCTATGCACTTCGTAATGTACATGAAATAACTTATAGTAAACCTCAGCGACGTATATCAATTTCATTATATGTGAAATAGTTTAACATAATTAAAATACTTCTAAAACAATTCCGCCTTTCCTCCCTATATCATTATGTAACAGAATTCTTTTGTGTGGCCCTGTAAAAGAATAATAATTATTCTTTTCACCTCATATTATACAGAATGCATGTTTTAGTGCACATCATAAATGCATATTCATTTTCTATTGATTATGTGCGTGTTATGATTACGGTTTTTACTATTAAACCGAAACATGTCAACATATTTTGATTTTTATTTGTGACACCTATTTAAGTAAAATAAATGTATGTTTTTATTTGTATAAATTTTTTTATGTTTGGATGCGTGTAACATCATCAAAAATCCTTTTAAACGATTTCTTCCCATAGGCCCTAATGTAACGGAAAACTTTTGACTGTCCCTGTAAATGAGTTAAACGCGCTACAAACTTCATTTGAAATAGGGAACGTGCTATGGTAAACGTCAATAACCTCCAAAAATTGCAGGGCAATCCGAGTGTATTTACGGGAGTTAGAGCGCGAACAGACGGCCATACGGACAGACGGACAGACAGACCGAAGTCATAAACACTTTTCAACTTTGTTGGAAAGTGTTAAAAATACTGAATGCTTAAAATTATCTACTAAAAGATATCTTAATAAACAGTAAACAAAACCGAAGTAAACAGAAATTTAAAATTATTTAAGAGCGTTCTCATACTACTCCCCCCCCCCCTACCTCTGTCAACACATTCTAGGGCTCATTTTGGAGCATACATGGACGATATTTGCAATACTTAAGTATTGAATAGCGTTTTTCATTTTTTCGTAAGGATACATTTGAATAGCAACTACCTGATGATGATTTTTCCGAGACTAACACGACCTGAAAATCGGCTTAAACTCTCAAATTTGACGGTATTTTCTGAATTCTTTTTATTTAAATTGTGGTTGATAGAAAGCTTTTTGTGAATTTGAGATTCATAATCACTCAGTTAGATTTGAGATGTATTTTAAATGTAAATAAAGCTTATTTCTATGAATATTTTGTAATTCTGTGGAAATAAACACACCATAGTGCAGTAAAGAGTTTAATAACAAGTCTATAACATATCAAGAATTTACGTAAATTAAAAAATCAGGTTCAAGGCTTTGCAGTTCATACTGAGAAAATGTCTTAATCTATGCATTACCTTAAACCACAGATTTTCAACTGATAAATAGCAAGTGTAACCCTTTTATTAATATTTTTAAACTAAATTAAAATTAATAATGCACATTTAATCACCACATATCACGTTTTGCGTAATAAAACGCATGTAAAGAAAGCTTGTGTATAACGAAAACGTGACTGAAATGGCTATTTCGTGGTCTCTGTGAAAAATCACACTTCCTAAGATGAAAACCTGTCTAAAATGGAATATTTTTATTCTTTTTCATTTCATCATAGCAGGTTTCATTCCATTTTGCGGAACTTTCGTAAATAAACTTGATATTTTCTAAAATTTTTGGAGGGAGCTGAGCCCCATTAGTTCAACCCCTGTATACGCCACTGCTTCATTTACAAGGCATTCAAAAGTATTACGTATCATGATGTTCTTGGGGGAAAATCATTGGGGGCGTCTTTTAAAGGTTACACTATATTAAACATAACGAAATATACACACCTTATTGAGGTGCATTAGAAGATGGTATTTATAGAATATGTTATGTGTCTAGCAATTACAGTACGCGTACAGGAAAACTCAAACGTATTCTTTTATATCAGAGTCTTTGAAGAAAAATCATTTTCGGCATATTTTAATGACGTTTATTTTTTACAAACATAATGAAACTGATATGAATTTATGAGGTGCACTATAACATGTTTTTTTATATAGAATATGGTTGCAAAGCATTTATCTTTCATTTGCAGGGTCACTCAATAGAGTTCAGGTTTATTATGGTTTACACACAAAAAAAAAAAAAAATGCTTGCAGAGTACTTTAATTATGTTGCACTATTTCAAATAAGATGAAAATGATATGCGTTACTGAGGTTTACAGGAAGATGCTTATAGTAGAATAGGATATGCATCGCATTTAACCCATTAGTGCCTGAATTTTTTTTTCAACTCAGTATTGTGCTTACTTATAGTAAATGGTGTAAAATGAACGTAAAAAATAATAAAAAAATTTTAATAAAAAAATAATAAAAAAAATCTTTGAAATTTTTTTTATTTAACGTACAAAAATATAAACGTCCCAATTTTGGGACGCTAGGCACGAAAGCGTAGGGGTTTTCTCCGTTACTGTCTAAGCATTATATCTATGTTTTATGCCATTTAATGTGTTTCAAAAAGGTTATATATTATTCAGGTTATTATTTGATAATAAAAAATTCTTTATTATTACTATAAGGGGCGGGGGGGGGGGGCGATGGCTGGGGTCGGCTCAAGAACAAGACCCCCTTCCTCCTCACCATTAGCTATTGGCATAGTAAAAATTTATATAGTAACAATTTATAATAATCAATATCTACAAATGGAGTATATACACCGTATATACTTGCATATACGCCGACCCATTAACTTTTGAACGCAAATTCTGCAAAAAATCAAAAACTCGCGTATGTCGACCTCCTAACTTTTTACTTCAATTTCGCACAAAATCAAACCAAAGAGTTCACTTACTAATGCGAAAAATTAGTAAGTAAACAAAAACAAATCATTGAAAATTTTTTAATAATAAATTATTATTATTTGTATATTTTATATATTATTTTATTATTTATACACATAAAAAAGCAGACTTTTGCAGTATTCGAAGTTTTTTTCTTTTTTTTTTTCTTCTTTTCGGCTTTTGTAATTGACTCGCGTATAAGTCTACCCCCCCCCCCCCCAATTTACTTGCAGAAAACTGTCAAAAATTCTTCGTTTTACACACGAGTATATATGGCACAGTAGAACTTCGATTATCCGACCCTCGTGTAACCGGAACTCTCTGTAAACCGATGTCGATTTCCTGATTTTTTTTCCAACTTATTTTTTCTTTTTTTTACTTTCACATTCCTTGTATATGCAAGTGTTCCTTTCCAAACCACGAGTAGATATAAGCATTTTGGTTCCCCTTTCTTCGAATTCCATTGAAATTAGCTTGAGCTCCCGCAAGATCCGATCCCGGGATAATTATAAACTCCCCACCCGCCTGTGTATACGTCCTTGTTCTAAACAAATAAAATTATTTTCATGTATAATTTAAATTTAGATATTTATTAAGCAGTTTAAATAGTCCTAATAGCAATTCGATGACGATGTTGCATATTAAACTAGATGATTATTGATAAATTCTCGATTATCCGGAAATTTGATTATCCGCTGTCTGTTCGGTCCCAATTACGTCGGATAATCGAGGTTTCTACTGTATATATTTTAGTAACCTCAGAACGTCAAATGCTAAACTAGTACAAAAAATAAAAGTATGATATACATTTTTACTAAGCCAATAGCTAAGGGTGGGAAGGGGTGGGTGTCTTGTGTCTTGAACCGAGCCCAGCCCCTGTTCTACCTATAGTAATAACAAAGATTAGTCAAATAATAATCCGAATAATAATTTTATAACCAAATAATAATCCGAATGATATGTAACCATTTTGTAACAAAATAAATGGCATAAAACATACATTTAATGCCTAGACAGTAATGGAGAAAACCCCTACCCATTCGTGCCTAGCGTCCCAAAATTGGGACGATATATAAAGGTTAAAATTCGAACAAAAAAATAGAAATCTGGAAAAATGCAAAAATACGTATTCTAAAATAATGTTTTGTCTTATAAATAATACCACTTATAAAATGATTGATAAAAAATAAAAGAAATATCTTACCTTTTCTTACGCGCTATTTTATTTCAAGAAAATCCAACTTTGCGCTACAACAAACATTTATTTCACCTTTTTATTCTTAAAAATTCACTGCCATTTATGGATAAATATTGAAAACAAATAATAAGGATATATTTTACTAAGTTTTGAAAGGATATCATAATTCAATTTGTAATGGAAATTTTTTTAAGAAACGCCAGGCACAAATAGGTTAATATCATTTACAGAGACAGATAAAATATTTTGGATACAATATTCTATACGAAGTATTGTCTATTAGGTATGATTGCTGAAAGTGCGAGTTCAGATATGATATGTTTTTAAAATTAACTAAATTTTTGCATATTACATGACGTGTATAAATACTACAGACCATATACAAGGCTACACAAAAGAATTCGTAAGCATTACTGAGAATGAATGTGAATTACTCAATTCTTTTTTTTAATTGAGTTATGATTTTCAGCCCAACTATATTTAGAAAAATATGTTTGTAGTGCTCGAAAAGTCACGCAACTCAAATTTTCAAAAAATTAAAAAAATCCGAAATAAATAATAATGGGATTATTTTTTCGATAGATGGCATCAAAATGAATTTTAAATTCATTTACCAGTAGACATTTCCGTTTCGATTGATGTTGTGACCTGTAAGAGCCATTTGTTCATTAAAAGTGGCGATGATGGAAGTGAAATTTTCCAAAGCACAAAGAATTTTTATGGTTAAACATTATTTCACTACAACATCTTTCGTTAAAGTTATTGAAGCGTTTGAAGAGACATATCCAAATGTTAGTGTGCCAAATAATACAACGATTTACCATTTGGTAATCTGATTTCACGAAACTGGAAGCGTTCATGATAAAAAATGAAGCGGCCATCCATCTGTTCTTAATTCTGGCAAAATAGAGGAAATCAAGAATAAGACTGTTGCAGTCATCGCGAGAGAGTTTCAGAAAACTTTCCATCGTTGACGTGAAAACAAACATTGAACATGATACTCAAAAAATAAGTGTTGAGAAGAGTGGCCTCAAATTTGAAAAAATGCGTACGTATTTGTGATCGGGAAAAAGGGTCACATTTTCAATATTTTCTATAATAATGTTAATTTTCGCCCAGTTTTGTGTCTCAGTACAGTTACTCTTCCAATTTAGTTTAGGTTTTTAATTTGAATCATGTTTGTATTTCAATAAATAAAATATTTTTCAGGGGTTGCGCGGCTTTTCGATCACCTTGTATAATACTGTACAAGTCCATGAAAAGAAGTAGATACAGGCATGCCTGTGGATTATAATTTCTGGAAGTGCGATTTTCATAAATTTAAACATGTTTTTATTTGTCTGAATTAAATTTCATCTTAATACGTGGCGTGTATAAAAATTTGTTAATAATGCACAGGGCTGTACAAAAGAATTCAAATTAATGGGTAGAAATGACTGAAAGTGAATTTCAACTGTATTATGCGTTTTCTTACTATACTAAATTTTAGCATACTATGTAGTATATACACTGTTAAAAATCTGCAAAAACCTGACCAGCAATTCGACCGTTTTTATCAAAAACTGTTATATAACCATAATTTAACTTCATTCTGACAATAATATTGTCAATAATATAGTTAGCTGCGCTTAATAAAATGGTCAAGTAACCGTTATTTTTAAGAACGGTTGAATTGCTTGGCAGTTTGCTGCCAATTTGGAATAATATATACATATCTATAGATCATATTAGACTAGGTAATAGAGACCGTATAGGGACTCTACCAAAGCAAAATTCAGTTCTTGGTAGTTCTGGAAAAATACTTACTATATGTTTTTTGGGTCGCTGAATCCGAATTTTTAACTACATGCGTACAACATGAACAATTGGTTATAGGCCTTTCCGACAATATGTCACGTGAGGGTTGTCGGCAAAATTTAGAAAAGTGCGCAAAGTGGTCGGAGGGGCATCAGATGTGCATAACATGAATAAGTGGTCACAGGCCTTTCCTACAATATGTCACATGAGGGGTGTCAATAAAATTTAGAAAAGTGCCCCCTCAGGGGGAGCAAAGGGGGGGCAGGGACATCGAGTTGCATAACATGAATAAGTGGTCACAGGCCCTTCGAACAATATGTCACATGAGGGGTTTCGGCAAAATTTAGAAAACTGCCCCGCAGGGGGGAATAAAGGGGGGGCAGGGGCATCAGATGTGCATAACATGAATAAGTGGTCACAGGCCTTTCCGACAATATGTCACATGAGGGGTTTCGGTAAAAGTTAGAAAAGTGTCCCTCTTTGGGGCTAGTATTGTGCCCCCCCCCCCTTTTAAATTTTTATATATTACAAATAATATTTATCGGAAGGCTCCGTAAAAAAATTCAAACTAAAATGATGAAAATACTGCAATTTTAAAAAAAATCTGAAAAGTAAGACATAATGAAATTCCCCAAAGCAGAATATGCTTATAAATGCGACATACATTGACTTCACTGCAGAACATATCAAATTTTCATTTTCAAGAAAATTTAGCATTCAACTGTAGGAAAAATCGTGAAATTTGTCACTCAATGGCAAGGGGAAAAAAATCGGCAAATGCTTTAATTGTTTATTTAAAAATATTGCGAAATTCATCAATTCGTCGCAAGAAAAACTCGTGCAATTCGTCAGTCATGGAGAACAATTCATGAAATTCTTTAGCTTGCTGCGGAAAAACATACAAAATTCGACGAACAGTTGCGAGAAAAAAATCTATGATTTTTGCCAATCGGTTGCAGGTAAAAAACTGCAAAATTTGTCAGTGCACCTCTAGAAGAAACAGCGAAAAAAACCCCGATCTTCTCTAATCGGTCGCAAGAAAAAGCCTCAAAATTTGCCTATATTACAAGGAAAAATTCGTGAAAATTGCAAATCGGTTGCGGTTAAAAAAAATCGTGAAAATTGTCAGTGGATTGTCTGAAGAAACTGCGAAATTCGTAGATCAGTAGCGGAAAAAAACTCACGACTTTCTCCAATCGGTCTCAAGACTTGCTTACTGGTTCAAGAGAAATATCTGAAAATTTAAAAATCGGTCACAGGGGGGAAAAAAGGCGAAATTCGTCGGTCGATTATCGAAAAAAAATGGAAATTAGTCGATCAGTCGTGCAAAAAAACCTCGAGATTTGGCCAATCAGTCGCAGAAAAGCGACAAAGTTTACCAGTCGACAGAGAGAAAATATCACAATATTCAACGATCTGTCGCAGTGGAATGCGAAATTAGTCGATCGGTTGCAGAAAAAAAATGTGTTTTTACCAATCGTTTACAAGGGAAAAAATTTGCCAATCAGTAAAAAGAAAATATAATGAAATTCGCTTATCTGTCGCATGTAAAAAAAACTCTAAAGTCGTCAGAAAATTCCCGAAATTCTTCGATCAGTCGTGGAAAAAAACAACGATTGTTTCCAATCTGTCACAAGAAAAAATTGTAACAGTTGCCAATCAGTCGGTAAAAAAGCAAGAAATTCATGGATCAGTCGTGTGAAAAAAACTAAGATTTTCACCAAAAGGTCAATGAAAAATATTACAAAATTCGCCCACCAGTCGTGGTTAAAAAATGCGAAATTCGTCAATGAATTGTGGAAAATATATCGAAATTCTTTACCCAATCGCAGGAGAAAAATTGTAAAATTCAATGATTTGGTCAGAGATAAAACGCCAAATTTGCCAGTTGACAGAGGGAAAAATCTGAAATAATTCGAAAATCGTCAATCGATTGTTGGAAAAAAAAGAGACGAAATTACCATTCGATTGGGGGGGAAAAATCACAAAATTCGCCAATAGTTTCTTTCGTGTGAGTATGTCAGCGTTTTACGAAATGTCTTTTGCATTTCTATAAAAGATGCAATTGCACTTTTTCATATATAAGAAAATTTTCCTGTGACTTTTTTTTTAAATTCGCACAGAACATTGCAAAGTATTCAACTTTGGGAATGAAATTCTTTGATCAGCCACAGGAAAAATCTGTGAAATTCATTCAGTGACCATATGAAAAAAATTATCCTCTGAGTTTTGCTAATTGATCGCAAGGAAACATCTGCAAATTTTGCCATAGTCGCTAATATAATTTTAATAGGACGCTAGCATCCTATTAAAAGAATATACTTTTCATTGAGTGTTGTTGAATTCATAGAGTGTTATCTTAACGATTAGTTTTGTTATTACCTCCATGTAGTAATGATAGTATACTAATCCTAATAATATTATAAATGTGGAAGCTTGAAAATGTTTGGCTGTACTTAACGTCAAAACAATGATTAAATGTCCTTGTATTCATTATCCATTATATTCATTTCTTTCCATTAGTGCAAAATTTTCATTTAAGTTTAAAAAATTTACGGCTTATGTTAAAGCATTCTGATGTAGCATTTAATTGTATTATGAATTAAAAACTGTATTACTAAAAATTTTCTTCTTTTTTCGTGAAAGAACGTAGTTGTGTTTGGGCCGAATGTAGCGGATTAAAGTCTCGTATAGCCACTGTTTTTCAAATCAAGCTATAACATATACTTTAGGAATTAATGTATTTTCTTTAAAGATCTTAGAAAATTAAAAGTATCACAAAAAAAAGTTTATTAGCAATATGTATAAAATATATATGCTTTTACTGATTTATATGAATGAGTCCTGGCAAGGAATTAATTTAAAATATTTAAGTATTTAATATGATTTTGGGAAAAAAAAAATTCTAAGTAAATTTCTATCAAAATTATTTACATTAAAAGTTTTTGTTATTTCAGTTTTTTAATATAACGTCATCCTTGCCTAGGGGAGATAACAGATTCGTCTCATTTTGGTACAAACTACGTATTTTGGATCAATAAACACATTCATATTAAGGCTAAAAGGGGTCTATATTTCGTCCAAATGTGGGTGGTGTTTTCGGATGTAATATGGACAAATTTTGGACGCCTATATTACAGCCAAAATTCGTGTGTATTTCGTCCGGATGGAGGTATTTTTTGGACGTAATATGGACAAATTTTGGCCGATCCAAATTTCGTTCATTTTATGTTCATTTCATGGCCCAAAAGACGTACTTCTTACGTAAAGGGGGGTGACATTTGGACGTAATTTGACGAAATTTAGGTGAAGTCCGGAGGACTTTTAGACTTCAATTGGACACGTCCATTCATCCAAATTACGTACTTTAGGCGAAAATTGGACGAATCTGTGTTGTGTGGAACCTGGCAACACAGCTCGTAAGTATCAAAACTCAACCTCAAACCCATCCGAATCCGAAACCGACCCAAACCACAACGAAAAAAGTTGTCCTCAATCCGAGCCGGGTCGCGAAATTCTAAAATGGAGGGCCAAAAGCACAGTCAAGGTAAATCCGAACAACTCATTGGTCATCGAGTCGCGTCCTTTTTAGAGGGGTCCTTCTCTAGCCCTAGGGGAAACGTCGAATACTGCCTTTTCCGAGAAAAAATCATGTATTGAAGCGAATTTTTTCTGTTTCGTTTAAAATAAGCCATCGAAATTAACTCAAGATATTTTGATGACTTTTTATAAAATGTGAATGAAATATTTCGATTTTTTGCTGTAAAAATTTTTAAATAATATGGCAAGTACTTTTTTAGTTAATGAAAATTAAAAATGAAACTTGCATTTTTTTTCCTTATGTTACTTTTAAAATGCAAAATAAAACAAATATTCGCACTTTTCTATAAAAAAAATTTAATAACTAACTTAGAATACCAAAAACTTTCAAAAATGTTTACCTAATGGAAAATAATTTTTAAAAATGTCAGTTTTTAAACTGATTTTAATCATTAAGAATAATCAGAACAAAAAGTATTACATGAACAATTTTGTAATAGTATTTACAATAAGTTATTTTGTTTCCTGGTTCGTGTATTTAAATCTGAAATTTTTAAATCGATTTTTCACTCACTTCCTGGTAAGCTAAGGTTATAAAAATTATGAAAGCAGGTGTGTTTTCGATGACAATATAACATTTTAATATTTTGAGACTTTAATTATAAATTAATAATATGTTTCCTTAAGGAGGGTCCAGGTGATAAATTGCTAAATATTGTTTATGATTATAATTATATAAGAGTTACAAGAAGAATGGAATTAATTACGTGCCAAATCATGCACGCTAAAATATGCCAATTAGCTGTGAAACTGCAACAATAAAATATTTTAAATATTAAAATGTAAAAAAATAAAATATAAAGAATGTAATATATATTTTTAAATGCACTTTTATCATTAATTAATTAATTAATTTATTTATTTATTATTTTATGTTTCAAAAAACAATTTAGAAATCTTGAAAAGTTGTTTAAACTATGCTTTTTTTTTTTCCTATGTTAAAAAAAAAAAAAAAGAGAAAAAATTGTGATTTTTAAAATAAATGAACAAGTTCATGCTTTTCAAATCGTAAATGAAACGAGGAAATTTCTATAATCTGGGTCCACGCCAAATTAACACATTGTAGCGGACTTGAATAGCAGGCATGAAACTAGGCTTGATTTTTAAGATAAACATTGAATGTCTATAAAAGAATGTTTACCTTTTATGTCCCAAATTATGAATTTATGAAAATTTCATCTTCTAAAGTATATTTTGTGAATTTTTGAAACTACATTAGAAGATTTACACAATCATTTAATAAATTTTAGAAGGATTTTGTCAAAATTAATTAATTAAATTGAATATATAGGGATTTTGTGCAATAGTTGTAACTCCCCTCAAATCTTTTATTTAAAATCTTTTTTTTTTAGTATTTTGTGGAATTACAAAATATACAAATATAATTTCTAACAATAGAAATATTTCTGAACAGAAACTTTCACCTCTCCTTCCCCCCCCCCCCCAATCTGTCAACGTCAAAAATGCTGAAAAAGATGCAAAGGCAAAAGAAATTAGTGGGTTTTTTTTTCTTTTGTGCAACCAATAATGTTTTTTGGAACAAGATAAAGTAAAATATCTATAATTCATTCTAAACAGTATAGCTACTAATCGATGGATTAAATTAGTTTTATAACAAGTTATTTTAATGGCATTTTAATGTACCGTCGGGCATAAAGGCTTAAAATCAGAAATTTTTTTTTACTTTCATATTTATTTTATGGGCAGAGAAACTGCACCGACTTAAAACAAAGTTTTTGGATTTATTTTTAAGGGTTTTTTTTTCATTTAATACTAAAACATTAAATTCTGTATTTTTAAAATTATTTGTGTAATTTTTTTTCATATAATTTTGTTAATTTAAAGTTTCCTATTTAAAGGCTAGAAAAAGGTCTTTTTTTTTATAGTTGTTGACTTTTTCTAAAATAACAATAATATATATATATATATATATATATTGTGATTTTATAGATTTAAATGGTGTGTGTGTGGGGGGGGGGGGGTTAGAGGAGAAAATTTATTGAGAATTTTACCATACGGAATTTATAGACAATTTTTAAATGATATTACAAGTACTTTTCAATGAAAACTAAATTTTTATTAAAGAATACTTGTCATGTCATATCATTTAAAAATTGTTACAACTTATAATCTAAATTATTCACTCTCATTGTATAAAATGTTATCAAAATATCTTAATTGGGTTAATTTCGATTGTTTATTATAAATAAAAGCGAACAAAATAATAAGGTAAATAATGCATAAATGTAAATAAGGTAACAATCGCTTCAAAATTACTTTTCCCCTCACTCCTTTCAAAATTCAAATGGAGAAAGAAACAAGTTGGTGATCCCCTCCCTTATCGCTCTTAAAACCATGCGACCATACAACCAGTGGGGTGGCTGTATTTCACCTGACTGTGATTCTGGCCCTCCATTTTAGAATTTCGCCTCCGGTAAAAGTCACGTGATGTGAACTGCTCTATGCAAAGTACTTGCTTCATTTTCATTGGCTGCCGTCACGTCGCTCGCATTTAAAGGTCCGCGATCCTACGAGTAGGTTGTGCTTTTAGTTTTTCTTGATGTGCTGTGACTTCTGTTGTATCCAGTATCGTGTGCTCCGTATCCTGATGTATTTTTAATGAAGTGAATTACTTGAACTTTGGATACATTTTGACAAAAGTTTAAAAGCATTTTGTAGTTAAAGTTAAAGTGAGGAATCTTCGAAAGTTGTGAAATGAATCGTTATGCAATGAATTCTGCTTGTGTCGAATATTAAAAGGGTAAAATCAACATATAGAATGGGGGAGTCCAGTATTTTCTTCAGATGTAAAGATGATGAGTACCGTGAGACCGAGATGGTTTTGTTCTGTTAATTTGAGAACCAATAAATATATGTATGGGCATTTCCCTGTATTTTCGAAGTCTATATACAACACTAGTTTCTGTAAGTACTCTTTTATGTTTCCTTTATTACAAAAAGATAATACCAACCTACCACCAATGAATCCTCTGCTATAGAAAGTTGTTTGCAACTAAATATCTAACTGATAGAATTACTTAGAAAAACGAACAATTAAACGCAAACAACATATTTGATAAGTTTTGTTAGTAAAACTTTCACAAAGTGAGACACATTTATCATTAATTAGTACTCAAATATCAAATGTGGGCACAAAAGGGAAAAACGAAATACTGGTGTACTGCATCTTGGTCAAAATTAGACCCTGTCTATAAGTGACACAATTGTGCAGGATGAACTTTGTGGTTCAGTCACGGTGGATATAATGGTGGCCTGCATTATCCCTTTCAAGGGCGAGTAATGCTGAATTCACACCAGAATTATCTAAAAATTTTATTTGAAAATAAGGAAATGCAATTTTACAACTTTTTTTCAATAAAGTTACAAAAGTAAAATTTAATTAAAATATTCCTCTGCTAATCTTGATTAAAATTAAGTGGGATATATTATATCCTACCATCCCTAAAGCTCATAACGTTAGAAAGCTAAGTTTTAATCATTATTTGATCTTTATGCCCTCAATTTAGAGCTTAATTAACAGCACTTTCTATCTCAAGGAATGCAGTATAAATACTTTCAATACTTCTTTGTTATAGTGGCAATTAAGGATAAATGGTAAAGTGAGCAAAACGTATTCCAAACTCATTTGATTAATATAAAATTGCAGTCATATGACTAAGATGTATGATACATATGATGAAAATATTATAATTTTATGTACTTTTATGTTAGTTGGGTACTGATGTCACCAACAACATATTTTTCTTGACAATAACTTTTAATTTTTATGTGTGCAAATTACAAACACTATTTTGATGATAAAATAAAATGTTTTGTTTTATGGTAGTTTTATTTCTTATTCTCTTTTTTTTTCTGCATTTTAAATGGACTGAGCGAAAGGTACAGATGACTACCTAAAGGTACACACTTTAAATGTATATAATATAGGTATTTGAAATGAAAAGAATAGTATGCAATTGATGACAATAAGAACAATATTTTGTGATTTATCACTAGTGTCTGGCTAACATAAAAGTGTCCATTTTGGATTTTTGCAAAAAATCAAATTTGGGTACAGAAGGGGAAAACAAAATGCGGTTTCATGGGTTCAAACACAGTCAAAATAACCTATTTGTAGCAGATATTTTTGTTAGGCAAGGAGATTGGTGAACCCTGTATATATATTATATATAAGAGTCAGTCAAACAGTTCACAGATTTTCGTTATAATTTTTTAATACCACAATATAATTAACCCATTACCTGCTGACGTTTCATTCACGCAACATTCAAAATAATTGATCTTGCTTAAATTAATTGCTTTGGCACCACTATTTTAGAATTTAAAAAAATGACTTATTTATTCACAAAAATTTTGCTATTTTATTAAAGCGAAAATTACCTTACCGAATTTGTGGTGGGAAAAGACTCCCAATAGGAAATTTGAAAATTTCTATTTTATAGTTTTGGTGGTTAATGGGTTCATTTATTTTTTTTCTACCAAAATTCATAAGGTGTGATGGGAGTGTAAATGAAGGTAGGTGTGTGTGATGATCAGTTGGCACGATGTCGAAGTTTGCGAATGTCAAGTTCATGTGCAGATTGAAGAAATTTGCTTCATAGATTTTGTTAGCCTAACAAACAGTTTGCGGTGACGATTCTTTAAAGAAAACTGCCGTTTATGAGAGTTTTATCAAAATGGGCCTCAAAGGTAACCGTTTTGACACTGTAGGAGACATCATAACCAACGTGACAACTGAACTTGGGAAGAAACCAAAACAGGACTTTCATCGTTGTTTCCAGCAATGGCAGAAGTAGTGGAGCAAGTGTGTGTGTTCTGACGAAACCTACTTTGAAGATGAGTAAATAAATGTGTACATATATTGTGGTAATAAAGAGTTACAACAAGATTCCAGGAACCTTTTGATTGTGCCTCATATATAAATGTATGGCATTGCATTTATGTATCACACATGATGGTGTATATATATTAGATTGGTGAAAATCATAATTAGAAGAACATGGCATATTTGTAATTACAAGGGGGTGCTAAAACAAATTAATACAATATTTTGTGATGCTTCATCATTATCACAAAAGAATGCAATATCAAATTTATCATTCTTAGGTAAGTGATACTTTTTTGTAAGTAAGTCTAATACCTAGCAAAAATAATTTCTAAAAAAAGCCCTTTTATAACCTTGAATATTATCTTCAAAATTAAGCCTAATTTTATGACTATAGTTCAAACTACCATTATAATACAGTCATTTGCCATGGGCAAATAGATTATTGAAAATTTCCAACTTGAAATACTCTTGATAAAAAGCACAAGCCAGTAAATTTATTAAAACAGATACGACATTTTGCTTTTTTTTTTTTTTTAACAATGCAGTAACAGGAAAGAAATGTGAAACTTAAACTATCTTTTAGAATATCTAAATTATTTTTTCAATGCATAATCACATTTTTAACTAATATTAAACTATTGACTGATTAAAGCATATTTTATATATATATTACACTCTTTATTTTTCTTTTATCTTTTACTTTCTAATTTTTATCATTTCAAATAAATCACTGCTGCAGTTTCACTACCATATGGCATATTTTGACGAGCATGGTTGGGCACTTTATTAAATCCATTCTTGTAACTCATATACAACTGTAAAATTCAAGAATATCTGATGATGTATCGGCAGTGGCAGGCTAATAGAAAAATGCATTAAATCTTATGTATTAATTTATAATCAAGCTCTAAAACTATTAAAATGTTGCATTGCCATTGGAAACTCGTGTGTAGCTATTTTTTATAGTTCTAACAAAAGAAATTGAAAAAGTATATTTTATGCACATGGAATTAATTATTGCAAAAATGACATTAAAAATGACAAATGTTACTTTAAAACAGTAACAAGAAATTGCTTTAAAAAGATAAACATTAATATCACACCTTTAAATAGGATACCTTCAAAGGAAATGTTGCTTAAATGGTGTTTCTTAGGCCTAACACAGTAACTGGTATCTTTCTTTAAACTTTTATATTTCTCTGATAATGTAAGAGATCAAAATAGACATAAAATACATCATACATAGAATATTTTTTAACAGAGAAAGTAAAAATACCACGCGAAATTTGTGATCAACATGCAGATAGTATATAAGATAACGAACAACGGAATGGTATTTTCCGATTCTATTTCTGATAGAGGCGATTTGAAAAAATTTTCGATCCATGCTCGATTAAGGGATTTTCCATGCTGCCATCTATCTTCTGAAATATCATCAATCTGTGTTGCACATTATATGCAAGAAGATTAGGTTAGAGATTTATGTTTTGCCTCTCAAAAGAGCCCCAAGCAGCCGCTCCAATAATTTTATTTTAAAAAATCGATGTTTTCAAAGGTCAGTGTAATTAGATAAGCCACAATTGTTAACAGATCTGAAGAAAGAGAAATCGGGCTGGAACTTAGACACATGGAAGAAACAGAAATATATATTATACATAATATATTATTATCCTAACTTTTATTAAAAATTGAAATTAGTGAAACATAATATAGACATGTGCGCAATTAAAATATCTTATATATAATGCATTAATCCTGTATTACTTATTAAATCATAATTTTTGAAAATCTTGTAATATTTTAAATAAGGAGCGACCAAAATAGTCTTTTAAGACCGAAACGGATTTTCGGTAATTTTCCTATTTTCAGCTGATAACGAAAACGTTCTAAAAAAATACTTAAGTAATTAATACATACATAAATGTACATAATCATTAATTCATTTTATGCATATAAAAACACATTTCTAACAAACAAACATATACATGTATGTATCTTACGATTTTTATGTTTTATGACAACCAACAATCATAGGTATTTATCGATAATTAATTAACAATACAATTAAATAATGGAGAATAAATTCAATACTGTACATTTAATTTTTAAATATTTTATATACATATTTCCAATTCTTTAATATTTGACATTTAAATGGTAATTGAAATAAACTACTTAAAAGTTTGTTTTTGAGAAAGTAACATTGAATAAGTTTAAAAAAATAACCATTTTATAATTAATATTAATTTTGTAGAGATTTAAATGTAGATACTTTACACCTACTTAAATTTCAACATTCTCAAAGTGAATATTTAACATATATATTTATCATATTTAACAATATTGAGCATTTTAACAAATTTTAAAAGTATACACAAGAATAAAAAGATACCTTTTTTTTTTTTGAGATGTGCACAAAAAAACCAAAATAAATATTATTTCACCACTCCCCCCACCCCAATAAACTTTGCCACCGCCACGTCTCCATAAGGAAGTTTTTAAATGGCACCCCTGTTGCAAAATTTTATCTCTGCATCCCAAGTTGGATCTCTGTACATTTGGCCTCTTTATTTTCATATTAAGTAAAATATAATTAATTCATCAACAACACAGAACAATTTTCTAATTACGTGAATTTCATCTCATTAAAAAATGTTTTAGCTATACATGCTTTGATTAATCTTCTATAATGATTTTTATAAATGATCATCTGTTATACTAGAATTTTTCAAAGTGTATTCAAAGCACTTCTGTGGTTTCAAAGTAAAAACTTTTTATCATTGTTAAGTCTGCAGTTTTTAATATGCATGTGAAAAGCATTTTTAAAGTTTAATCATATACTACGCATTTCTTACTTTATAATTTGCACTAACGTATTGAGTCAGTCATGACTGATAATTAATAAGCAGCGAAGCTCATAGCAATAAATAAAGAGTATCTCACTTGAGCCGATAGAGCTGAAATCAATGAGCAAGATGTTGAAAATTTCTGAAGGAAAAAACAAGGTTTTTGAAATACAGATAGTTTCGGTCGAGGTTCGGTTGCATTTCTATTCGATTTCAAATTGTTTCAATTAGTCAGGGCGGCCAGATTTATGCCTTTATATTTAAAAATAAGTCTGAGAATATGTTTGAAAGTTTTGTGTTGGTGAGCAGGGTAATTGAAAGCCGCCTTAAGCACAATTTTAGACAGCTTTCTCTTATTTAGCCCATGCTCAGCAAGAATAACATTTCCATACAATTTTCTCTGAGAATAATTTAGTAATATAGAAAAATGTACGTAAATGTATATGGTAATCTAAATGGACTGCTTCCTTAATTAATGTTGAGTCTAATATTGTTACCAAGTAACAAAACAATAAAGATTTGGATGAATCATGACAGGACCAAAAAAGAAAAATAGAAAAAAAAAATCAGGCTATACATTAATAACTCATTTTTATAATTTAATCATGTTTTTCAAGATTTTTTATTTATTTTTTTACTTTTTCATTTAATTGAGAAAATGTACAAAATTGCTTTAAAAAAATGAATTTTAATATTAAAAAAAAAAAAAAAACTCAATTTATATTCATTTTTTCTGACTACATTGATGACAAAGTGAGTACAACTACAATATAATTTTTTAAAAATGTATAATATGTATATTCACATAATATATGTGTGTATATATACAATATGTGTATATGTATATATATTTATATTTACATATATGAATGTATATAAATATGTATATATAACACTGGTGCCCGGCTAACTGAAAAGTACCAAAAAAGCTATTCTCAGACTTGTATTTTTATATTTCTTTTTGACCTAACCCTAACACCCTTCTTTTCAACATTTCTAAATTCTCTTGGTTAATATTTTTTATGTCATTAAACAGATATACTTGTATCCGCTATACACTAGACTCCCTTAAATCCGCGTATTTTTTCAGATATAAAGAATGAAATTTACAGTTAAGTTGCAGGAACAAAATTCAAGATGGTGCCGAAATCAGCGACTACCGCAATGTTTTTTTTTACTAAATTTTTCGTTAATCATTCTATTTTGGTTGTTACAGCTGATTTATTACTAAATAAATTTACAATACTTTTGATTTTTTATATAAATTAGCATATCTATATGATGATGTATCGATCTTACGATCGCTTTGATACTAGATGGCAGCACAGGACTTTTGGAATCGAATTAAATCGATTTCATCGGTAACAATTTAATATTTTTCTAAATTTTTACTGTACATAATTATTTTAAGATAATATATGTAATGGAAAAATAAAAAAATTGTTGTGATTTGTTGTTGTTTCTATGTTATAATAAGGATCATTCGAGGCGACAGCCATAGTAGCTATAGGCCTCAAAGCATTCTCCACCTCGGTGGACTTAAGCATTCCTTATAATTTCCCTTGCTTAACTACCAATCAAATTAATGTTTCAAAAATGTAAACAAATCAATGACCAGAAATCCGCAAAATTCTAAAATCCGCACAACCTCCGGTCCCAAGTTGTGCGGATTTGAGGGAGTCTACTGTATATATATATATTATCCTGTCAATTTGTTTAATTTAAGGGAACTCGTTATCACTAGAACAATTTTTTTATTTGAATATTTTACAAAATCTTATTGAGACATTATTGGGTGGTTTTATGAAAGGAAATGAGTTCATACAGCAAAAATGCCAGTTTTGTAGTAAAAGTTGAAATTTTAATTTTAAAATAATTACAAAAAATTTAAAAGCACACTTCTATAATCCTGGACAATCTGAAATAGCTTTTTCCTTAGCATTGTGTTTTGTAACACAGTGCGCCTTAAATATTACTAAATAACCACAGCAGGTTTTACTTTTAAACATGAAAGTTTATTCTGAAGAACACAAAAGACGACACGGAACACAAAACAACAAATACAAAATCCAAACTACAACTAAAATTGTTCTACAGTTTTGGGACGGGATGAAACAGGATACGCACGCATCTCAAACGATTACGATTACATATCGACTCACATATTTCGATTGTACTTCAAACATCCTCCCTCAATCTAAATATGCCCAATATAAAAATCATAACATTTAACATACAATACAATATATATATATATATAAAATTATATATTATACATACAACATAAAAAAAAATTAACCGAACATTATTTTTCTGAATTTTTCAAACAATACTTTACTTAGAGGCTTAGTTAATAAATCAGCAACCTGTTCTGTAGATGGAATGTAATTAACTGAAACAGTTCTATCTCTTACTTTTTCTTGCATAAAATGATACTTAACATTTATGTGCTTTAATCTTTTAGGTTGTTCACATGACTTGCTGATACGAATAGCTGACTGATTATCCTCATAGAGAGGTATAACAAAATTTCCACAACCATTTAAATTTAATTCAATTAATAAATTTCGAACCCAGCAAGCTTCACTTACACATAGGCTCAAGGCAATGTACTCCGCCTCTGTAGACGATAAAGCTACACAAGTTTGTTGTTTAGAACACCATGAAATTGTACAATTATAAATTTGAAAACAATACCCCGTTGTAGATTTCCTGTTAATAGTATCACCCCCCCCCCCCCCCAATCAGCATCAACAAAACCTTTCACTAATTCAGCATTTACATTTTTTCTATACACTAACTTCAAGTCAACTGTACCTTTAATATAATGTAACACTCTTTTTAAGAACAACAATAACTTTTCACTTGCATAGTTTTGATATCTACTCAAAATACTGATAGAATTACATAAATCAGATCTGCTTCCTAGCATTGCATACATGATACAACCAATTAATTTTCTACATTTATTTTCCACATTTACATTTTCTGATTTTTCATTAATTAAACATAATTAAAGTTAGTGTCCATAGGAGTAGAGATACTTTTACATTCAAACATATCAAATCTTTTCAACACATTTTCTAAATAGTTACTCTGATCTAATGTTAAAATACCTTCATTTACATTTTGAGAAATAGATATACCCAAATAATAAGAAATAGGACCAAAATCTTTCATTTTAAAATTTCTTTTCATTTCACATTTAAAATCATTTATTTGCTTGCTATCAGAACCCGTGATAATCAAATCATCAACATATATCAATACATAAAGTTTACAATTCGGAAATTTGAAATACAACCATTGATCATTTTCAGATTTTACAAAATTTTGAGAAGACATGAATTTCTGAAATTTTTCATACCAATATTTTGGTGCTCTTTTTAACTCATATATCGCCTTTTTAAGCTTGCATACTTTCCCATCAGGTAAATTACAATTATCAGGTAAATACATAAAAACATCCTCTTTGATTTCCCCATGTAAGAAAGCACTGCATACATCCATTTGATATACAACCCAATCAAAATTTACACTAATTGCTAACAACATTCTCAAAGTATTTAACTTAGCTACAGGAGAATATACATCTTCAAATATTAACCCTTTTTGTTGATAACCCCTAGCAACCAATCTGCATTTAAATAATGAAATCTTACCTTTATTGTCCCGCTTAATTTAAAAAACCCACTTACTGTCTATTTTATTACAGTCATTTGGTTCATCAACAATGTCCCAAGTGTCATTTTCAGAGAGGGCTTTCAGTTCAGCATTTATGGCCTCTTGCCACTTTTTCGATGAACTTGAGTTCATAGCTTCTTCATAAGTGATAGGTTCTTCCACATCGGTTATACAGTAGACTCCCTCAAATCCGCACAGCTTGGGACCAGATGTTGTGCGGATTTTAGAATTTTGCGGATTTCTGGTCATTGATTTGTTTACATTTTTGAAACATTAATTTCATTGGTAGTTAAGCAAGGGAAATTATAAAGAATGCTTACAATAAAGTGAAACATTTAAATAAGTAAAATAATAAAATAATTTATTAGTTTAAAAGTAAGTAATTAATAAAAATTTAAAAAAATATTAAATTATTAGGAGTGAAATCGATTAAATTCAATTCCAAAAGTCCTATGCTGCCATCTAGTGATAGCAAGGAGAACAGTGTTAATGCTATTATCAGTATATATAGCTTATTGCACTCACTGTAACTTTTTTCATTGTTATTTAGAGTCTTGAATACTTTTTTTATACTGCTTTGTATGTTTAGAAATCAATTTGTCTATAATTTAAAAAAAAAAATTCCGCGAAAAATAATTTTAAAATAGCGTTCCGTTTCGTGGATTTTTCCATTTCGAACCCTGGAAGTTTTGATATAGATATGCTAATTTATATCAAAATCAAAAGTAATGTAAATTTATTTAGTAATAAACAAGCTGTAATAGCCAAAAGAGAATGATTAACAAAAAATGTAGTAAAAGAAACACTGCGGTAGTCGCTGATTTCGGCGCCGTCTTGAATTTTGTTCCTGCAACTTAACTGTAAATTTCATTGTTTACATCTGAAAAAATACGCGGATTTTAGGCGTTCGCGGATTTAAGGGAGTCTACTGTATATATATGTATTATTATTATTATTATTATTATTTTTTTTTTAAAGGAAGCATTAAATATGCAAAAATTATTTGGATTATATCTTGTTTACATTGAGAATTGAACACTAAGCCAAGATTTAACTAATCCAATATGATTCAAATATCTCCAAGTTTAGTTATATTGTTCTGCATTTTAATTTCTATAGCTCTAAATAGCACTTGTATCGAGAATTAATAGTTTTTAAATGAGCTGTTAGGGTCCATTTTATCACGTCATAGGTGGCTCCTTAAAATATTCCAAGATTTTTTAAAATTATAATTTGATAAATAATGAAGGATTAATACATTATATATAAGTTATTTTAGTTGTACACATATCTGTATCATGTTTTAATAATTTTAATTTTTAAATTGAGGATAAAAATAAAAGATATATATCAAAAGGATACCATGTAGTTAATGAATACTTATCTTAAACATTTTCTAAGTTCTAGCATGATTTCCCTTTATTCAAATTACTTAAAAATTGTGACTTATCTAATCGCATTGACTTTTAAAACGACCAGTTTTTTTTTTTATTTATTATAAAATTCTTGAAGAGGGAAAACACAGACCTCTAATTAACCTAATCTTTCATGCAATTTGGGAAACACCAACACAGATTCCTAAAATTTTCTGACGACGATAGATGGCAGCATGAAAAATTATTATTCTAATATATATCGAAAAGTTTTTTGGTAACGCGTCTATCGTAAATTTAATCGGAAAATGGCTTTACTCTGTGCGTTACCACTACATATTTTTCTTTCTGCATGTTGGATTGCAACTTTCACTTGACATTTTTATTAATTTCTGAGTAAAGAAAAAAAAACATTCTATGTCTGTTTTATTTTATTTCTCTTTTGTTTTCTAACATTAGCAGGAAAATATAAAAGTTTTAAAGAGTTACTAGTTAATGTGTAGTCGAATTAGGCCTAATAATAACCTTTTAAGCACAGTTTCCTTTGAAGGTAATTTATTTAAATGTTGATATTGATCACTAGATTAATATTAGCACAATTATTCTAATTGGTAAACAAATCATATTAGATGTAAATTTCCAACTGGGCGAAAAATGTCCGGACCAGGATTAGGAAATCGTCCGGGATAGCTCAGATGGCAGAGCACTGGTGGCTTCAGCCAGGAGATCCCGGGTTCGAATCCTGGTCCGGACATTTTTCGCCCAGTTGGAAATTTACATCTAATGTTGATATTGATGTTTGTATATTTAATGTATTTTATTATTAATGTTTTTATATCGCATATGTAAAATGAATTTAGAAACTTAGCGAAAACATTACTGTATCCTTTGAATAATTGAAAAATGTGAGTGCTGCCATAACAAGGTAATATAGCGGTTTTAGTCTTTATTGTATATTAAGTAGATTAAAGTCCATTTATAATGATTTTAGATTACTGCATTGAACTTTTACTATGTTTCATGCATTGTTATGTTTTTGTATAGTTAAACTTTTGTTTCTCCAAAGCAATGCATAACATGACCCTGTTCACCATAATTGTTAAATTAATGAATTGCATTAAATTCCATGTTTCTTTTTTTTTTTTAGATTTCTGTAAGGCAAATTAGTATAGATTCTGTCAGCTATATTCCTTAGACAATCTTGCTCATTGTTGTTTAGTGACCATTTTAAGCTCTTCTTGTGAAGTCTTCACAGCTAAGTAAGTCTTTTGAAAAGTTTTCTAAAATCTATTCATTATTTTTAAAGTTATGAATGAAACTTCAGGTAGAATAACTACAACTATGTACTATGAATAAAACTTCAGTTTGGCACTGAATTCAGGCAGTAAAAATTTCAATATTTTCCCTGAAATCACGCGTTTAACCCTATCGCTGCGCAACCTGAGAGTTTCTCGGGATGCATTTTTTCCATCTAATTAACTCTCTTTGATCATTCCCACCAGTAACTTTTTATTGTAAATTTTGCCTTATCTAATCGGAGCATTTTCCCAATTAAATCAGGCGAAAATTTTTGTTTTGAAAAACCGGTGACAAAAGAATAAAAATTCTTAAAAGATGCTCATTGCGAAGGAATTATGTACATAATTTTTGAAGCTATTTTGATAAAACAATTACACAGCGAGAGGGTTGTTAATAGAGTCCTTATGACAATTTCTGAGTAGAATGCCAGAAAAAAAAAAAAGACGTAGAAGAGAGAAAGGTCAGTGGCATAACCAGGATTTCTTTTTTGGGGAGCTCGAAACTTACATTATATATACAGTAGACTCCCTCAAATCCGCAGGGCTTGGGAACAGAGGTTGTGTGGATTTTAGAATTTTGCGGATTTCTGGTCATTGATTTGTTTACATTTTTGAAACACTAATTTGATTGGTAGTTAAGCAAGGGAAATTATAATGAATGCTTACAATAAAGTGAAACATTAAAATAAGTAAAATATTAAAATAATTTATTAGTTTAAAAGAAAGTAATTATTAAAATAATTATGTAAAATAAAAATTCAGAAAAATATTAAATTATTACGAATGAAATCGATTCAATTCAATTCCAAAAGTCCTATGCTGTCATCTAGTGATAGCAAGGAGAACAGTGTTAATGCTATTATCAGTATATATAGCTTTTTGTGCTCACTGTAACTTTTTCATCGTTATTTAGAGTCTTGAAATGCTTTTCTTATACAGCTTTGTATGTTTAGAAATAAATTCATCTATAATTTAAAAAAAAATTCTGTGAAATTTTTTTTTAAATAGCGTTCTGGCTCGTGGATTTTTTCATTTCGAACCCTGGAATTTTTGATATAGATATACTAATTTATATCAAAATCAAAAGTAATGTAAATTTATTCAGTAACAAATCAGCTGTAATAGCCAAAAGAGAATGATTTACAAAAAAATTAGTAAAAAAAAACATTGTTTTAGTCGCTGATTTCGGCGCCATCTTGAATTTTGTTCCTGCAACTTAACTGTAAATTTCATTGTTTACATCTGAAAAAATACGCGGATTTAAGGGAGTCTACTGTATACAGTAAAACCTAGGAAAACAGAACCTGTCTACAATGCAATACTGTCTAAAACCGAAAAGTTCTGTTGTCCTGATGGAAGGAATGTTAAACATAAAAATTTACCTTATAAGAAGAAAACCTGTATCAAGCAAAAATTTTTTAGAAATTTTTTGATTTTGTTTTCACAAGAGAAAAAATTGCCTGGTCCCCTTCCAACTTTATAGATACCATACATTTATACCTCAAAGATGGAAAAATGTCTAAAACAGAATTTTTCTAACTGTTCATTGTTTCTATTTACCGTATTTTTCGGCCTATAATCCGCAGATTATCTGTTAAAAAAACCTCAAAAATTTTAAGTGCGGATTATCTACCAGTGCGGATTATCTGCGGACATTTTTTTTAAGCAGAAGTTCATGCCAGATATTCTGTTTCTACCGGCAGTCAAAATAAAAATGTAATCACACGATTGTTTACTATCGACCGATCGTGGAGTCGCTCGTGATTCGTTCACATATGACGTGTACGTGCTAGTGGAAGTGGCTTCTGATTTTTATGTTATAATTTTTAGCCTTTTGGCAACATGTTTTTATGAAGAACTAAGCGTTTCTCAACTCATCTCTTTCAAAAATTGCAATGCAATATAATAAATAATGTCTAACAGAAAACGTGTTATTTAACAGTACAGAATTTAAACTGAACATTATTATAAAAGAGGAAAATGATTTAAAAACAGCAATCATTATAGAATTATCTGTATTCACAAGACAGTCTACATTTTAGATATAAGATTCAATGAAAAAAAGTATTTGTATTTTTAACTTGTAATTATTTTATAATTTTTTTTCAATTATTTTATTACAATTATCATTTAAATAGAGCAACTAAATAAATAGGGAGGTGGTTTATTAATAGTACTTTGGAATGTTGAAAACAATGAGTAATCGTCTTATAGTCCGGCGTATTATCCGCGGATTATAGGCCGATGCGGATTATCTGATGAAATTTTTTATAAGCACTAAAAATTGCAGCTGCGGATTATAGGCCGAAAAATACGGTATATATATATATACCGGGTGTCCTAAAAAGGACTGACTGATTTTAAAATTCAATAACTTGCAAACGGTGACAGATATTTAAAAAATTCTTGCAGGAGCGTTATGCATAAGATCAAAAAAATTTTTACAGTGATTTTCGATTTTAGTTCGAATTACAAACAATAGATGGCGCTGTAAGCAATATGCGCTAAAAACAGGCTCAATTTTTTGGTCGATCTCTTCTTCCATGAGGAAAAAGAAGATGAAAATGTATTAAGTGGGTCCCAAAAGACCAAAAATCGAGCCTGAATTTAGCGTATATTGATCGCAGCGCCATCTGTTGTTTGTAATTCGAACTAAAATCAAAAATCACTGTAAAAAAACTTTTGACCTCATGCATAACCCTCCTGCAAGAATTTTTTAAATATCTGTCACCGTTTGCAAGTTATTGAATTTTAAAATCAGTCAGTCTGTTTTAGGACACCCGGTATATATATGTATATAGTGTGGTTGAAAAGGTCATGTCCAATGGCACGTGTGTGTGTGTGTGTGTGTCAGGTCATGAAGAGCAAGAATTACATAGGAACTTGGGGCTGGAAACGCAATCATGATGGTGCAATTGCATTGTGACTATTATGCAAAGAATGATAACAAACAGTCTAAAGAGAGCTTTATTTTACAAAGTACTTAATTGGCATACAAAATTCAAATGAAAAATGTTACTGCTCATAACAATAAGATATCCCTTGCATCGGCTATTGATCTCATGGCACAGATTGCTAAAGTGGCCACGTGTGTCCAGGATACTCCTGGCCAATTGGAACTTGCGGCGCTGATGGGAAGCAAGTATCGCAGCTAATAAAGCATATTTTGAGCACTTGTTATGAGTTGTAACATTTTTTATTTGTATTTTGTACTTCGATTAAGTCTTTTGTAAACTATCTGGTCTTTTTACACCATTTGTTATCTTTTCTTTGTGTCACGGTCTCAGTGCAATTGCATTGTCACAATCGCATTTCCGATCCCTATTTCCTATATAATTCTTGCTCCTCATGACCAGGCCACACGTGCACGTGCCATTTGGACATGACCTTTTAAACTAGCCTGTACATATGTATGAAAGGATAAAGATTAACTTTGTTTTCCAAACTTAAACCTTTTAAAATTTGAAGTTTAAAAGTAAAAGTTAAAAGTTTAAAATTCCCAAATTTTACCTAACTTTTGAAATACCGTTGTCTAAATTTGATTTGCTCCTGTTAACTTGGTTTTCCAACCCAACATTTAAGACTTTCAGGCTTCAAAATTGATCTATCTTTAACAGTAAAAATGCTGATTTGATGCAATTCTCATTTCTTGTGGTTAGAGCTAAAGCCCATATTTGCCAAACATATAAAACAGCATGAAGCCTGGATAATTTTTAGCCTATTAAATGAGGTCACCTCCTATTTCTTTAGTGTTGTACTCTAGGGGAAATATTCCATATTTAAAACGGGGCAGCGAAAAAACCCGTGGCTTTTTACGACCATGAAGTGCGAAATTAAGTGGCGGCCCTCGGCGGCACATTTGGGAAATCGGGCAGCGACAACTCTCGAGTCATCTGGACCTGGGTTTTTTAAAAGACAACCTGTAAGTGAAAGATCCAATAAAACCAGATCCAAAACAAACTCTCTCTCCTTTTTATTGGACTCATATCGACCCACAGTGAACATGTCACGACTACCTGAAGTACCATGCTGTTTGATGAACCAGTCACAGTTTGCAAGCGCCCCTGCGCAGTATTGGGTGTACGGAGCGGGTCGCTATGCTAAAGCATCCCGTAGTCATCGTCCCAAGGCAGAGAACCCCGTTGACTGCCCGGATATGCAGTAGACTCTCTTAAATCCGCGTATTTTTTCAGATGTAAACAATGAAATCTACAGTTCAGTTGCAAGAACAAAATTCAAGATGGCGCTGAAAGCAGCGACTACCGCAATGTTTTTTTTACTAAATTTTTTGTTAATCCTTCTCTTTTGGCTATTACAGCTGATTTATTACTAAATAAATTTACATTACTTTTGATTTTGATATAAATTAGCATACTTATATCAAAAATTCCAGGGTCCAAAATGGAAAAATCCACAAACCGAAACGCAATTTTAAAATTATTGTTTGCAGATTTTTTTTTTTTTAAATTATAGATAAATTTATTTCCAAACATACAAAGCAGTATAAGAAAAGCATTCAAGACTCTAAATAACAATGAAAATTGCCGTTCTCTGTCCACGTAGTGCTAAGAACGAAAAATGATGTATCGATCTTACGATCGCTTTACCACTAGATGGCAGCATAAGATTTTTGAAATCGAATTGAATCAATTTCATCGATAACAATTTAATATTTTTAATTATTTTAATAATTACTTACTTTTAAACTAATAAATTATTTTAATATTTTACTAATTTTAATGTTTCACTTTATTGTAAGCATTCATTGTAATTTCCCTTGCCTAACTGCCAATCAAATTAATGTTTCAAAATTGTAAACAAATCAATGACCATAAATCTGCAAAATTCTAAAATCTGCACAACCTCTGGTCCCAAGTTGTGTAGATTTGAGGGAGTCAACTGTATTACACATACATTTATATATACACTATACAGGGTGATTCTAAATTGTTTTTACAAAATGAGAGGGGTGGTCCATCCAGGCGAGCAATAATTGCCACAGAACATGGTGTCGCAATCCACTTATTGAGTCACAAATACAGGATGTTCGAACATTGGTTGACGGTAATAATTGTCAGCAAACTGAAGTATATTATAAGGAAACTTTTAATTGACATGCTCACTTTTGTTGTAAATAGGATAACACACGAAAAATGGAGTAGAAGTTTCCATTATATGCGCCAGCGGTATGCATTTAACGCTCTACATTTTGGACTGTGATTTTTAGTTCATACGGTATCATCAATTGTGTGAGTACCCTGTTTTTACAGAACTTTTTATGATGTTATCCCATTTCATGCAAAATAAGGTACATATCATTACATTATCGACCCCATGTTCTATGGCTACGGTAATTATCACTCATCTGGATGGGTACTATCACCCCTCTTCTTTTGCAAGAACAATTTAGAATCGCCCTGTATATATATGTGTGTGTATAGGTATGTATGTAAATATAAAAAACCAGTATTAACACAATAGCAAGGAACCATTAAAAAAGTTCTGTTTTAGACATACATATATATATATATAAGATTTGGGTAATAGAAGTATTTTAATAAATATTTGGATGCTAAATACTTCCTTATTAATATTTTATTTTTAAAAAATAACTAGACGAATCTCTAATTGCATCTATTACTTAAACTGACCTTGTAGCATAAAAAAGGATTTTACAATTGCTTGAAATGTGAAAAAAATGCAAACGTTTCTTGATCTATGGAAATAAAATGTGACTACGAACTATAACCTCTTCCGAGTTACCCACGATTCTGTAAAAGCAATCTTTATCATTAGAAACTGAACATTAGAACCAATATATTTTCAAGATTTAAGGAAGCATTTTTAAATAAAAAATATTTGTTGTTGCCACAAATTATCGAAGGAATATAAGATTTTAGGATTATATCGATTGTCTATGATACATTTTCAGTTGCATCAAGCAATTTATACATGCAAGCATAACAAAATATTTTAAATTGTAATGTCAATCTTAACACTGTTCATCTTTTTCAGTAAAACATGTTTGTTGAACATTAAAATGTTTACTTATGAATGAATTGCATCCTAAAATCAGACATCCCGATTTGGAAAAACTGATAAGTTCACAATAAAAATAACTCGGGAACATTTTTCAAAACCAGTGGCAGAAAATAAAATTTTGTTTTTATAAATTCTCCTTTTAATCGGGAAAATGCAATAATTTATGTAGTTTCTAAAGGTAAAGAACTTTTTCTCAATTTGCATGACTAGGAAGAGAGTGCATTCTTAATTTTTGTTCATGGTTATATTATATTTTCCTAGATTAAAAAAATTGTCTTTTTCTTAAAGTGTAGTGAAAAGATAAAAGTATTCAGATCATATTTCATACAGCATGAACATTTATTTAAATCAAAGTTATAATCAAAATGTTCAGTTTATAACATCAGCTTTCTTTTTCCACATTTCCACATTGTATCAAAAACTTCTTCTGTGGTGATGGATATTTGATAATGAGTTGACATAAGTCCCAACCCCGTGACCTTTCATACCCCATGGAATTTTTAAGATACGTTTTTATACTTTTTACGGAAGAAAAATATCCCTCAACAAGTTATGTCTAGAAAAATGGTGTGAGATCAAATTTTGAAGCTTATAGTTTGGTACTTATTTAACATTTTCAATTAACTAAATTACCATATGTAAGTCAAGTGCCTATTTATGATCAGTTGATAGAAATCCTTCTGTATTTAATTCTTCGTAACATGTTTTTTTTTTTAAATTATGCATGATGTTGATGAACTTGGTGGCGATGGCAAATAAAATTTAAAATTTATATACAGTGAAACCTCTCTGTAAGGGCCACCTGCCGTTCCATTGAAAATTGGCCCTTGAATAGGGGTGACCAAATTTTTCATTTCTTTTTATCCCACGATTTTTAAAATCTGCATATTCTTTCAGTAAGTTCTCTGTTTTTAACAATATTGTTTATTCGATTCGTGCTGCAATTAAACTGTGAAGCCAATTTTCTTGCAGATGTTTCTTGATCATGACAATTCAGAACTCTGATTTTGTCATTCAAATCCAAATGTACACTTTGGCTTGATTTAGGTGCCATAATTTTAAATTTTACATAAGTCTGAGCATAAAATTTCGAGTGTAAAAATTGTGCTTCAATATCCATTCACAGTTTTATTAAATGTGGAATCAGTTTTTCTAGCTAACCTGTTATCCTTTGTGTGCCCACAACAAAGGGTCGAGTTTCTCATCCAGCCCAACCCCCACAAGTTGAAAGGTCAAACAAAGTGTGAGGAACACTTGTTTGTCTCACTTGTGGAAAAGTTTGTGGTCCTTCATTGTGTTACTAAATACTCCCCATATACCCCTGCCTTCTTTGTTGCAAGTGCAGTTGTTTGCTGAACTCTTATCTTTTGGTTCAGGAATTCAATTCACCTGTTTAGGATTTAAGGCACAAGTAAAAAAATGGCCTTTATGAGGGGTAGGTGCGGCCTCTTATGGGGGGTAAATTTAACATAATGTCTATGGAAAAAATTTTCGTTCCCAAAAATTTTGGCCCTTAATAGAGGTGGCCCTTGAATAGAGATGGCCTTTAAAAGAAGTTTCACTGTACATAGAAAAGCATAAAATGTTATTTTGAGTAACATTTTCAAACTTCAAATTCTAAATACGCACTTGGATATTTACAAATTTTTTGTAAAATATAGAAAGATGGCTGCCAAGCCGATACATAATTCTTTAACAGTTTGTTATTTGCAGTTTGAGTGTTCATTTTTCTAAGTTAATCATATCAGTTTAGATATATTTAGTTGCAAATCGCATTCCCCTTTCTGTAGCAGAGTATTTAATGGTGGTGAGTTGGTGTTATCTTCTCGTGATAAAGAAATGAGAAAAGAGTACTTACAGAAACTGGTGTTGTTTAAAAACTTGAAGACAAAGAGATATCCGGGAACAAATTTATTGGTTTCAAAATGACAGAACAAAACCATCTCGGTTTCTTTGCACTTGAACTATTTACATCTGAAGAAAACACTGGACTCCCATATTTTAAACACCGATTTTTCCTTTCTAATACTTGACGTTAGTTGGATACACTTCATACCGAATCATTTACTAACTTTTGAAGATTCCTCCATTTTTAACTTTATAACTAACGAAAAACATGCTTTTAAACTTTTGTTAAAACGTATCCAAAATTTAAACAATTCACCACGATATTTCATCAAAATACATTAGGATACGACGCACACGATAAGAAGCGGCTGACATCTCTGGATAACACCACAGAACATAACAGCATACGAAAACAACAACACAACCTATTCGCAGAATCGCGGACCTTTAAATGAGAGCGGCGTGACGGTAGCCAATGAAAATGAAGCATGTACTTTACATACTTCGGCGGCTTCTTAGTTTTACTTAAAATATTTTAAATTGCATGAAAAAATTACTACCTTGTTAAAATATCCTAGAAAATAACTGAGATGCAATTTAAAATTGAAATGAACTTAAAAGGAACTTTAAAGAAGTAATTAAACAAAATGAAATTGCGAATGCGATCGCAATTCAAAATGGCTGCATGCCGGAGAGAGGAAGACGCCCGCTCAACTCTGTCGATCCGCGACGACTAAACATAAACAATGCTCGATGCAAGCAACGAGCAAGCAGGAAAAAAAAAATAAAGTAAAAAAAGAAAAGATACGGGAATCCAGTTTACAGTAAGTAAATATTTGATAAGGTGGAAAGGGATGGGGAAAAAATGAATTGTAGATTCTACACATTTTAATTTTCAGACACAAGTTGTGTGTTCCATTTGGTGCAAGAGAGAAGGATTTCTATCAACATATCATACGTAAGCAATTAATTTATGTGTTGTATCTTCGTGAAAACTTGTAAAATAATACAATATTTGATACTTTCCACTGATAGTTTACTTAGTCTTTTCAATAAATATACTATTTGATGTACCAAGAATATAAATTACTATAATCTAAGCCGTAACATAAAAGTGCCCAGAGATATATCCATTTAAATTATCAGTTTGATAATTTTTGTTATCAATAAAAAAAAAGCTTAAAAAATGAAATAAATAGGTAACGAAAAAAAAGTAAAAAAAATTAATAAAAAGAAAATTTTAATTTCCAGAAAGTGGTATTTAATACGGGAGAGAAGAATTTCTGTGAACATATATATAGGCACTTGAATTGCATGTGATAATTTAGTTAATAGAAAATGTTAAATAAGTATCAAAATATGAGCTAGGAAATTGATAGGTACACCATTTTTAGACACAACTTTCAAAATATTTTCTTTTCCTTTACTTTTTTTTTTTACTTACTTTTTACTTTATAAAGCTCGTTTTTTGTGAAAACGAAAACGATCAAACATATAATTTAAAAGGGTGGACATTTTTATGTTTTTCTTACATAATAGACTGTTACATTCTTAGCACTTCAAATAGTGTGATATTTATGGAAAAGAGTTAATAAACTGTCAGTAATAAGTATTAAATATGCATTATTTCCTCTTAAAATCATAAAATGTAAAGAAAATTTTCACCAGAAATTTTTACTTAACAAATTAAATTGTCTTTTTATATACTTATGTATTTGAAACCATCAGTATTATAGAATTATACATGTTTTTGATTCATTTAAAAAAAGTATCAAATATATTTTGAATGCCTTAAAATTAAGTGTTATACAATAAATTTTATTGAAATTTCAATTTGTCTTAATTTAAAAATTAAATACAATTTGTAATTCATTCAACTAAGTATAAAATTATCCAGACTGGGATTCGAATCCAGGACTTTGCATTAGCTGCCAACACTATTCCAACAAAACTTTCTTCAGCATATCCAGCAAACACATTTCACTCAGACAACCCTTTAGCAATGACATCTGGTCTGTTATCCGAAACAATTCAACAGCATAAACCACTAGTAAATGAACTCCAATAAGTGTTGGATAGACATCCAACCACCAATAGACCAATTACACCAGAGTGCCAAAAGGCGAATTCTTTGATTTTTAGCTCCTGGTGTTCAACTATTAGAGAAGTATAACTAGAAAACAAAATTCAAAACTCTATATCAATACGTTATTTTCATGTAGAAATGTCTTTTTATAGGATTATTGGGTGATCTAAAAAAATATAGGTACTAAATGTAAAAAGTCTAGCAGTTTTAAATTTTACAAAATGGTTTTCATCTGTAACTTTGGAAGCCTGGTTAGGGCACCTAGTAAACTTAAAGTAGAAGTAAAATAAAATAAAAAGAAACAACGAATTCGTAAATTACGTACATAAGTTATGAGTATTGTAACATGTGTATTTTTTCAGGGCTTGTAACACATATAAATCTATTAAACATTAAATTATCATTATTTATCAGTTTTAGACATATGTGTAATTACTCGAAAATTTGCAAAACTATTATATAATGTACTATAACACCCTAGCAAACTGATGCCACTTATTTTACTTCTTTAACATAATTATTTTATAAGATAAAATATGCATTAATACTTCCAAGTGTAATATTTTACTTTATATCTCAGAGTCAGATTGAAGTACTGAGCCTAAATACAGATAAAATATAATTCATATATCAAGTTAACAACATACCAAAAGTTTTAGTATAGGTTTCCATTGGAGGTCAGTTTACCATGCTAAACTCTTTTGCTCTTTCCTAACAAGCAATATCAGAAGAAAATCCAAGTACACAGCGTATTCACTGGCTTTTTAGATATTGCTCAGAATGGAGATTTAATTGATTACAAACTTTCTGAAAAAAGTACGATGTGGAAATAAAAATCATGTGCTTTGGAGCTTATGAAGTTTGTTTGGATATATTTTGAAACAGAAAAAGTAACAGATATTTCTTAATAGCCACCACTTTTTTATGTTGTAAATCTGTGGGTAGTAGCTACCACTAATCGAAAGTTATTCCAGCCATATGTACTACATCAATATATGCATAATTATTTTCTATCTATGCAGTTTAATCATCGTGTTCATTTATTTTTTGGCAACAGAGAGGCCTGCTGTCAAAGTTAAATAGAATAAATAATGAAAACTGTACCCACAGAATACTTTTGGTGTGTAGAATAGTCCAAAAGAAAAACTTGAGCTTGTAGACTATTATCTTTATTTTCTATATAAAAACAATTTTTTAAAACTTTATATAGACTAGTTCTTCTTGAATCTAATTCTGACAAATTAAGATAATTTACAACATAATTTAAGCAGAAAGATGTTGCATTGATGCTCCAGAATTTAACACAAAAGTATAAGAATCCATTATAACAGCCAGTACGTCACACTAATCTAGCTGCATCTCAGGAGTAACAGAAATGCTCAGAAACAGACTGACGGCATTTCAGCATACTATGGAATTTTGTAGAACACTCAGATGACATTACTAAAATTTGCCTAACAACAAGCAGCCAATCAGAAAAAAAATTGTGAATTATTTATGAAGATCTGCATGCATACACAAATTAGATCATTAGCATAATAAATTAGCCGACTTTATATTATATGTAATTACAAAAATATTAAATTCACCTATAAGAAGTAACTTACTAGTTTCAACAAAGTTTCAGAAACGTACACATGTAAAATAAATAAAAGATACAATATAATGATAATCTTATAAATGTGTGAAATTCATAACTTGTAAACTCTGAAGGTGAAACATATGCAAGGTGACGAATTCAGTAAGTAAATAAAAAAAGTTTTTTTATTAATAAAGTGAGGGAAATTTCCAGAAATACAAAAAAAAAAAAGGAAATATAAACAAGATAAGCATAGGATAAGTCAAGGCCTTTGAGCAAGACTTTTGACCAATAGTAAATTATTCTCTATGTACTGAATTAATACCAATTTTACAAGCAAAAACTTTTAACCACTTTCTTTTAGTGTAAAAGATCAATTTTTAGCTATAATGCAAGACAATTTGACACTTAGCCCATCTCCTTTAATTATAATTAATGCACAAACGTTTCCTGCACCCATGTAGATAAATAATTAAAATTCAATAAAATGAAGAGGAAATGATGTAAAATTAATTTGTTTAATTTAAAGAATGTGTGATGAGGTTAATAATTCAACTAGTTTGAAAACAAAGGTAGAATCTTGTAAGTTTAGATTACCATAAATTAAAATATAGCTTAAAGAATTTTGAGAAATACCTTTTCTGAAGATAAGTTAAAAAATGGAGATTATGAGGAAAGTCATGACTTTATATATTTTCAGTAAGATTTAGCAAGGTTTTGCTTCATTATCTGAAAGTAACTGTGTATATCCGTATGCTACTTTCTAGTTGACAATCTCAAATTTCTGGTCACAAAGGGTGACCTGGTGACTGGAAGTTTCACACCCATTTATAGAATGATTTGAAAATTAATATTGGATTGTTTAAATTTTATATATTATAAAAACATGAGCTAAAATTAAATTGTTTATTGTGAATTATTGTATACTCCCCCCCCCCCCACCTACAATATCTTATTCAATTCCAGAGCAGTGTTGGATAGATTATGCTTCAAATTTTCAATGTTTTGTTATTATCTAAATTATTACAATCTGAAAAATAACATTGCTTTTAAATATTTGCTGAGCCAATACTTCATGAGATTAGCTAAAGTATGCATCTCTTGATTTTATCCCTTTCAAGCAAGACATTAAAAACAAATAATGTTCCATTCCTATCTAGTCTCCCTTAAAATCTCTATCAATTATGAACCAGCATCGACCAGTTTAATTTTAAAACTAAAACAGTATTTAAAAAAATATTAATTTGCTGTAAAAGAGAAAACAAATGTAATGGAGTTTACATTTAATAAATTAATTTTTTATCTTCTATAATTGCATGCAAATAAATTGTTATTTCATATAAACTTTATATATTTTTATACAATTGCAAAGAACCTTTTTCTTTAAAACTATATTTTAAACAATTGGAGTAACAAAATTTATGGAGAAAAAGTACACATACATCATTAATTAAAGATTTTGATCGAAATTCTAAACACATGATGAACAAAGTAAAACTGACACCAGATTAATTTATAATAAAATGTTTTTTAGAGTAGTTTAGCAGTACTTTCTGGTAGCTCTTATGCATTCTATTAAATGTAAGTGCAACTAAAGATGTTACTTTTATCTTTCTAAGTCATATCATAAATTAATTATATGGAGTTACAAAAAATATAAAATTCTAATAATTAAAGCAGACTTATTAGACAAATAAAACTGCTACTTAAATTTAAGCAGACAGGGATTATATTGCACATCCAAGGCACATATGATGTAACTAAGCATATCTGTAAGAACAGCCAAGCCATATTTGCTCAATAAGTTCGATCAACAAAAGTTATTTTCCCCCCCATTTGAATTTATTTTAATCGAATTAGTGTTTCTCCATTGTATGTTTATTACTTTAATTGTCATTGCATAAGTGTAAGAAAGTAGTCAGCGTCAAAAATAATGTAAAGGGACCTCGGATGGATATGCAGAATGCCGCGCTTCACGAATTCTGCGGCGGAGAGAGGAATCTCCTCAGATTCACTCTCAAATAACAGAGAAAACTTTTTTCGTGATATATGTTCTGAAATATTTCCACAAATATACTTTAAATTGTAATTGTAATTTAAAGATATTTTGGCTTATAGAAGATGCCTCTGATTTTGCCTACTTCAAACGACCCATATTCTTAAAGATTAATATCTAAATAAGTAGTTTCTACAAATATTTCTTATTTTCATTTTGTGGATGTTTAAATTATTGAATTCTTTGAAAATTTATAATTTATATTTATTTAAATTCGCAGATAAAATTAATTTTTTTTATTAATTTTTTTTCAGCATTTTATATTTAAAGGTGGAGAAATGACATACTTGTTCTTAAAGTATTTAAAGCATTTTCTTATAGAATTCTTGTAAAGTGTCTTTTTATCTAGAAATTTTATCTTCTGTGTTCAATAACTATTTTCCTAAAGAAAATGTCAGTTCCTCAGATTCACTCTCAAGCATCAGAAAAACCTTTCGTTTGTGAAATATGTTCCAAACGATTTTCGCGAAGAGGTGCTTTGAAAATACATCTGCGCACCCACACAAAGGAAAAACCTTTCGTTTGTGAAATATGTTCCAAAAGATTTTCAGAAAGTGGTGCTTTGAAAATACATCTGCGCACCCACACAAAGGAAAAACCTTTCGTTTGTGAAATATGTTCCAAAAGATTTTCAGAAAGTGGCTCTCTGAAAATTCACATACGTATTCATACAAAGGAAAAACCTTTTGTGTGTGAAATATGTTCCAAGCGATTTTCACGAAGTGGTGCTTTTAAAATACATCTGCGCACCCACACAAAGGAAAAACCTTTCGTTTGTGAAATATGTTCCAAAAGATTTTCAGAAAGTGGCTCTCTGAAAGTTCACATACGTATCCATACAAAGGAAAAACCTTTTGTGTGTGAAATATGTTCCAAGCGATTTTCACATAGTGGTGATTTGAAAGTACACTTGCGCACCCACACAAAGGAAAAACCTTTTGTTTGTGACATTTGTTTAAAAGGATTTTCATGTAGTGGTGATTTGAAAGTACACTTGCGCACCTATACAAAGGAAAAACCTTTTGTCTGTGACATTTGTTTCAAAGGATTTTCACGTAGTGGTACCCTAAAGGAACACTTGCGCACCCATACAAAGGAAAAACCTTTTGTTTGTGAAATATGTTCCAAAGGATTTTCAAAAAGTGGTACCCTAAAGGAACACTTGCGCACCCATACAAAGGAAAAACCTTTTGTTTGTGAAATATGTTTCAAAGGATTTTCACTAAGTGGTACCCTAAAGGGACACTTGCGCACCCATACAAAGGAAAAACCTTTTGTTTGTGAAATATGTTCCAAAGGATTTACACAAAGTGGTACCCTAAAGGAACACTTGCGTACACATACAAAGGAAAAACCTTTTGTTTGTGAAATGTGTTCTAAAGGATTTTCACATAGTGGCCATCTGAAAATACATTTGCGCACCCATACAAAAGAAAAACCTTTTGTTTGTGAAATATGTTCCAAAAGATTTTCATATAGTAATGGCCTGACAGTACACATGCGCATCCATACGAAGGAAAAAACTTTTGTTTGTGAAATATGTTCTAAAGGATTTTCACGAAGTGACCATCTAAAATTACACTTACGTACCCATACAAAAGAGAAACCTTTTATTTGTGAAATATGTTCCATAGGATTTTCAGTAAGTGATAGTCTGAAAAAACATTTGTGCACCCATAAAAATGAAAAATCTTTTGTTTGAGAAATATGTTCAAAAGGATTTTTAGTAAGGAGTTATCTAGAAATGCACTTGCGCTGCACACCTATAACAATAAAAAACCCTTTGTTTGTGAAATATATTCAAAGGTTTTATATTGAGAAAGAATCTAAAAAGATATTTGCATACCCATAGAAAAGTGAAAACCTTCTGTTTGTGAAATTATAATCCAAGAGTTTTCACAAAATAGTCATTTAAAAAACATTTTATTACACGCAAAAAACCTTTCTGCTTGTGAAATCGGCAATTTAATGAAACATTATCGAACACATAGAAATTGAAAAACCCCTTTGTTATCTATATGCTTTAATCAAATGTATAAAATCAATATTGGATATTTTTAAAAATTAAATTATGAACAAAGCTTAATTAAAAAGAACTGCGATCAACACCGATATCAACATCATATTGATTTTTTTTAGAAATAAATGTATACTTCCTTCATCTTCAGGAGAAAGCTTGTGTTTTGTTTAGTCAGCCAGAATTACATATTAAAATGCGTATTGAATGATATGAAATAACAAACAACTAGTTTTTCAAAAAATGGGACAACAAACCCAACACAAGTAAAAAAAAAAATATTCCTTTATAGTTATACATCCGAATACCGAGCAGAAACTACATTACTCAAAGATTTTGTTCTAGATAAGCTAATTTATATCGGAATTGTAAATAAGAAAATATTTATTTGTAATTACCGAGCTGTACTAGCTAAAAATGCATTATTAATATAAAAAAATTATTTTAAAAAACTGCGATGCTGTTGATGTGAGTGCCATTTTTAATTTTCATCCTACAACTTAATAGACCAGTTAGGCGGCAGCACAGGTGATCATCTCATCGAGAATTAGTAAATCCTCGATTCGCATATTAAAACGCAATTGGTCTGCCAAGTCAAATCTTGTCTGAAAACCCTATTTTATCGGTTGACTCTTAGATTTAGCATTTAGTTTTCCTACACCCAAAGGTATGAAAGCATGGAGGACTAGAAGCAGAAAAACTCATCCACGAATCAACCGCTAAAATCAAGTTTTGAGGTATTTTACACAAAGATATGACTTGGCAGACCGATTGCGTTTTAATGTGCGATTCGAGTTTTAATAGTTCCAGAATTTCAACCATGAACTCGATGAGGTGATTATCTGTGATGCTGCCTCCCGGTCTATAACAGAAAGTAGCAGACACTCTTTACATCCGCAACAAACCACGTGTTTTAGGGGTTTGTGGGTTTGAGAGAATCTACTCGAATTCTATATCTACAATAACAGTAGTTTTGTACTTGCATATATTAAAGAAATCGAATTTTTATGATTTTTGTTGATATTTGCTATCTCGTAAGTATAAAAGCAGCGATGCAAAAAATGTAAAACTGTTTTTGTCCATGTGATTATCACGTTCCAAACTGTAAAAAATAAATTAATTAAAATGATCTTTTTTTTATCTTTAAGATGTTTTAGTCATTTTATTAAGTTTTTTTTGTATTCTTTCCCTTCTATGGTATTTTATTTTTTTTTAATGTAAATTCGATAGAGGCTATTTCCTTTGTAAAGAGATATTTAAATATAGTACATATTCACTACTTTCTTTTTCTCTTACTAATGTTAGGAATTGGTTGTAGCAATACATGTAAGGGGTTAAGAACAGGTTTATCATAGGATAATACTAAATGTATAACTTCATTTAAATAAGTCATTTTATTTTACATTATTTTAGTTGTATTTTCAGTTAACAAATTGATTTAAAATATGAAAAGCCATTCAGATACACTCTAAACTAATGCAGGCAAAAGATGCATCCACATAATTTGTAAAGCGTTTTTATTTTCTTCTGTCTTTACAAGAAAAAAGTATTAGATTCGTGAAAATTTTCGAATTCCGGTTTTTGACGAATTTACACGTTGTAGGGGTCAGAGATTCCAAAAAACATGTCTTTACAAAATGTGAGTCTGTGACTCTGTCTGTCTCTATGTGACATAAATTTTGTGATCGCTCTATCTCAAGAAGTAATGCACGAAATTTGATAAAAATTTTCATTCACGTAGTCCCTAATAAAATTAGTGCCGATTAGTTTTTGGTGTAAATCACTTTACAGTTGGCGCTGCTATGCTGCATTTTTCACGATTGCCGCAACAGCTATATCTCAAGAACTAATGCACGGGTTTCCATCGAATTTCAGATTCGGTTAGTCTTGACATGAATGGATGCTTCTTACATTTTGGTGTAAATTTCTCAACAGGTGTCGCTGCTATGCAGAGGCGTCGCGATGGGAGGTTATGGGGGGGGGGAGCCTCCCCCTCCGATATATGTGAACTTGGGAAATTTGAGCATAGAGTTGGGAAAATGTAAATTTTTGAAAGACTTTTTCTATTTTTTTAAATAATAGTAAAAGAATATGAAATTTTTATTGTTTTTCTAACTGCCTTTCTGATTTCTGTAACAGTAAACAAGTTAAATTATCAAAAGAAGTACAAAAAGCAGCCAGACTTAATTTGTCATTGTGTTTTTCAGTGCTACGAAAATATCAATATCATCATGTCCAGACCTAAATTTCCCTACTGTTGTCCATCAACAGTGTCTCTAATCTATTCCTTTTATTTCTTCCAAATCTTTGTTCTTTTCTGAAAGTAACATGACGGGAGAGTAGAACCCCGCTAATCCGAACTAATTGGGACCGGTGCCTGTTCGGATTACAAAAAATTCGGATTATCCGAAATTCCATTAAAAAAAAGTAAAAGATGTGTGTTAAAAATTACAAGTTATAAATACTCAGTAACATAATAAACATCCTCTAATCCGGCATTCTAAGGTCCGGCATGCTGGATAATCTGGCAAGACTTTTGGGAAAAAATAGTATTCCTTGTTTCATCACTCCTGGTGTTTATAACAATTCAAAGGAACTTCAGAATGAGGAATTATGTACCAAACCATTACAAATGGTTCACAATCGCGAATCTATAAATAGCTCAGTCACCACGTCGACGAGGAGGAAGGAATGAAACATTTCTGTAGATAATTTGAAAAGTTATATTGTTGAAAGCAGATATAAATTTTTGTCATTTGAATTAAATACTTTTTGCATTTTAAAAGAGAATTTTATAGTGACTGGCAAACAAACAGATATTCGAGATTTTTTTAAGATGGCTTCTACGAGTAGGCCTACAGTGCACGTTTTCACTTTATATTCGTGTACATGTAATCTACTTTTACATTATTGAGTTCTTTTTTAATTCTATTCAAGATGTTTGAAAAATTAAAAAAATGCTCTATGGCCATTTTATGTTTAATTCTAATTTCTACACTTTTTTCCCGACATTCATCCTGTAATTCCGAAAGTTTTATAAGTTAATCTTTTCAGTTAATTTGTTCAAGTATAATTTTCGAAAATAAAAGCGGTTCGGATTAACCGGAATTTCGGATTAGCGGGGTTCTACTGTATTTTCATATGCAGCGCGATTATGACTCGTACTTAATAGAAGACGAAAAAATTGCAAACCTTAAAATAATGCTGGTTTTTCTCTAAATATATGCAATTTTTCTAGGTTTAAATCTTACATTTACTATATTGTTTGAAATTGCTTCTTTATCTATTCATTTAGCAATTGGGTATCTTATTATTTTCATGCTCAATGATTCAAAGATAGGAAAATAGAAATTAATCTAGTTTTGATTTTAATTATTTAAATGAAAGCGGTGTACTTAAACTTTCATTAAACAAACCAATAATTATAATTTTTATGTTTTCAGTTTCAGTATTTTTCTTTGGAAAGGATTTTTTGCGTATAAGTATCATTATCATAAACACACATTGCATATATCATTTCAGTTTGAAAATAAAGCAATTTGTTTCAAGTTGGGAAATTTTTGAATTATAAGTTGGGAAATTTTTTAATTCTCTCCCCCGAAGATATATTTGTAGCTACGCCCCTGAATAAAAACAATGGAATCAGGACCAAAGCTAAAGGACACTCTGCTTGTAAGAGGTCCCAACGAGGCTAAAATCTAAAATATATTTTTTTATCTTTGAAGAAAAAGGGAATTTAATTACACTGGTCATCAAAATTAAAGGATAATGAGTAAAAATATGCTCACAAAGTGAATGTTACAACCAATGCCAAATGATGCAGTTATTTATGTTAATTAAATATTATTGAACTCAAAATTGCACTTCCGCGCATAAGTTAGCATCCGAAATATGCAAATTACATGATTGACACTGTGGGGCGCAATTGACTTATATTGGAATGCTGGTCTGTAGTGTTGTTTAAAGTGAATGTGGAGTCTGAATGTGATCAGTATTCATTAGTTATGGCTAAAAGGCATCATTTATATCAATGTCAAAAGTGACGAATAGTTGGTAGAATCGAGGAAAGTCAAAAACAAATGGATGTCGCCCAAGATTTGAATATCCCTCAAAGTGTCATATCAAGAGTTTCGAGCCGCTTTTTAAAGAACTGGATCCGTTGATAGACAGCCTGGTCAAGGAAGTTCAAGAGCAACAACTGCAACCGAAGTCCGTTTTTTGTTATTAAAAGCTCGAAGGAACCGCGAAGCGACAACAAGATTTCATTTGAGGCATTCGGGCTGCCACATGAACTCGAATTAGCCGTTCTACTGCTGCACAAAGGCTTAACAAGGGTGGACTGTATGCAATAAAGTCAATAGTTTGTGTCCCTCTCACTCCAACTTCCAAAGGGGCCCGTTTAAACTGTTGTCCTCGTCAAGTTCAATGGAGGCAAGAAGACTGGGCTCAAGTATTGTTTACTGACGGGTCCAGGTATAGTCTGAACACTGATTCTAGACGTGCTTTGATCTGAAGAGATAAAGAAAGACGCAACTTGCCCTTCTCTTGTCCTTGAAATATACCGTTCGAGCCCAGTCTTCTTGGACCCATTGAAAATGACGAGAGCAACAGCTTAAACGGGCCGCAAGCTGGAGTGAGTGGGATACAAACTTTTGGTTTTCTCGCATACAGTCCATCCTCGTTAAGCCTTCGTGCAGCAGTAGAATGGCTCATTCGCGTTTTTGTGGCAGCCTGAAGGACTGAAACTAAATCTCTTGCAGTCGCCTCGCGGTTTCTTCGAGCCACAATGGCAAAAAGCGGTCTTCGGATGCAGTTTTTGCTTTTGGTATCCCTTGACCAGGTTGTCTATCAAAGGATCCAATGCTTAAAAAGCGCGGCTCGAAGCTCTTGATAGGACACTTTGAGCGATATTCAAATCTTGGACGACCTCCATTTGTTGTTGACCCTCCTCGATTCTACCAATTACTCGTCACTTTTGACCTTAAGTTAAAGGATGCCTTTGAGCCATAACTAATGAATACCGATCACACTCAGACACCTCATTCACTTTAAACAACACTTCAGACCAGAATTCCAACATACGTCCATTGCGCACCACATACTGAATCATCTAATTTGTATATTTCCAGCGCTAATATATGCGCGGAAGTGCAATTTTGAGTTTAATAGTATTTAATTAACATAAATAATTGCAGCATTGGGCATTGGTTGCAACATTAACTTAGTGAGAATATTTTTTCTCATTATCCTTTAATTTTGATGATCAACGTAAATTACATTTCTTCAATTTATTCAATTCAATTCTACCCTCGATTTTTCGAAAAGTATGCATTTTATCGACAAACCACAGTTACAAAATTAAAGTAGATAACATTTTCTGAAAAATGTGTAATATTAACTTTAATTAGTTTTTTGGCCCTGTCGCCAAAAGAGACGACTTACATTTTAACTTCAATAAATTGTAATAGATTTACGATAAACTTATGATAAATAAAAATGTTATTATAGTGAGTGTATTTAAACTATTTCTTTTCAATATCTTCTTATTTTGATTCATTTGATCATATTTATTCTGATCCACTCCTATCTCTCGCACTTATAAATGACTCCTAAAGAATTTTTTAGGGGGGGGGGGGGGAGAGGGGAGGAGGTGGTTTTTAAAAAAAAATAAATAAGACCTTCAAAAATTCTCTTTCGCTGGACCGTTTTAACTAAGACTGGCTCTGAATGGAATCGAGTAGATAGTAATTATATGTTCATATGGATATCAAGAAGATTTTCTCACTGACTACATTTAAATATTAGGTTGAGGATTTAGAGCGATCCCCCCCCCCCCCCACACCAAAAAAAGTATATATATATTACTCTTATAAACCCAAAACTTTCTGACACATTCACAGAGTGATTTGCAAGTGTGAAAGCATGAAATCTGCTCGCAAGACTATTGAAGTGATTCGAATTCGTATAGCGTTTTCCTTTTTTCGATAAATGTATTACATCTTGAGTTATAAGCGACTGTTGTCTCATGATTTGTAGAGAATTTTATGCTCTACAAACTTTTTAATAGTTTCAATGATCATTCAAAGAATAGGAAATAATCTCCACAGCGCCAACACTCGCCCTTATTCAGCGCTCTATACCGCCTGAACATTCTGTCAGGAAGTTAAAGTTATTTTTGCATTATTTAGAAAATAAAGTCCATTTTAATTTTGTAATTAAGGTTCTTCGGTAAAACGCACAATTTTTGAAAAATCGAGGATAGAAAGGGTATTTCTCTCGTTTTGGCTCAAAGGTTAAAATAAACCCGCTTTTTTTCAGCATGATCTAGCGCCTGAATTTTTTGTCATAAAATTAAAGTTATGTTGTGAATTTTGTAGAAAATAGTTTGCTTGAATTTTGCAACTTGTTTTTTTTTTTTTTTTTAATAAAAATGAATAGTTTCTTGGAAATCGAGGATTTTTCTCTCGTTTTGGCCAGAAAGTCAAAATGTTGTCTTTCTTCAGCCCGCCAAAACCATTTATCCGAAAATTAAAGTTAATGTATGTATTTTATAGGAAATGTTGTCTACTTTAATTTTCTGTTCAGGATTGTTTCAATAAAATGCACAGTTTTCGAGATATAAGCAAAAAACTGATTTTTGTGATCCTTGAATAGCTGGCGACGCGGACAACGAGATTTTATGAGACTTTTTAGTTGACTTTTAGAATGTCAAAACAAAGCCTTTTGCAATTTTTCAGCTTGCTGTCTTTATTTCCGAGATTTGCTCTTTTTTTCACCTTATTTGACTGGACTATAGATGACAACTGAATATATCTATATTTATAAAAGAAAGTCTGGATTTTGTATTAATCAATGCGCAGCCTAAACTACTGAACCTAAAATTTTGAAAATTGGGGTAAAAATACTTCTTATGACATAGAGTGCCGCTAAGAAAGGATTTTCTAAAATTCCACCCCTAAAGGGGGTAAAAAAGCGAACGAACGTTAAAAAAATTCCTTAAAAATCTGATTTTATAGTTATTTTTCAACTGATAACATATTTTAGTGTATTTTTGTATGCTGAATCGAATGGTACTAACTAAATTCTTTTAAGTCTAATAGTTCGTGAGATATTTCATATTTTTCTAATTTGGCGATGTCTTTGGCGACAAAACCTCGAAATATCTAGCATTACAAGTGATAATTCATCCATATTCATTCATATAGTACATCCGTTACTGTAGCAACGAAAGAAATTCAAATTAAATGTTTTTGTTAATTCTGTTGATTAAAGAATTAAAACGGCTATATGAGTTTGAAAAATATATATTACAAACGCCTTAAAAGAAAAAAAAAGGGTTTTATTTAAAATGCAAGAAAAAGATTCATTGCGAAATTAACATTATAAAACGAAAATATTTAGGTAAATATGAAAGCAATGTTTGTAGGACTTAAAAAAAATTCAAAAGAAGAAATTGGAAATGAAATAATATTTGGCTATTTATCCTGGATAAGAAGAACAAGTAAGAAAAATCATGCATACAGCATAGATTATGAAAGACTTTCCAAAACTCCCTGAAAGCTTTAACGAAACTTCATTACTTAGGGAAATAAGGTAAATAAGATAACTAAGAAAACATTTAAAAATCTGATTTCAGTAGTTACCGCCCATAGCCAAATATGTATTTCAATTCTTTTGAACAGCCTTGTATTCGATCTGTATGTTGATATATATACTATATAATGGGAAAATTTAGTTTAGCAAGAAAATGCATAACAGGTTGAAATTCATCTTTCAGCAATTTATGCTAATAGATGGAAACATACTTGAATACTTTTGTACAGCCCTGTAGTTTACCTAGTATTTTTATTACATGCCACTATTTAGCTAAAATTTAATTCAAACTAAAACACGTTTAAAACTACTGAAATTACATTTCCAGAAATTATCACCCATAGACGGCCATGTATCCAACTCTTTGCGTGGCCCTGTATATCATTTTATCTATATTCTACAAATATTTCTTAGTACACTAAATTCAGTTCAGCGTAAAAATCCATAACTCCTTTAAAACCCACCTTTAAGCAATTTATGCTCATACTCAGTAACCTTAACGAATTCATTTCTGTAGCTCTGTATATGAACTATAGCTCTGTATACGCACTTTATAGTATGCATAAATATAGTGAACAAGTAGGTAAGTGTGATCACAGATCGCACAGAGGGTTTCGTTTAATATTCCTTTCAAAACATGTTATCCTTTTGAAAAATCTGTTAGTTCCACATTTCGCAACCAGGGGCGCATTCTATTCTAAACAAACCTCTATCCGAACGAAACTCCGTTTGATATACTATCCGTAGATATATTAGTCGAGGGGATTGGGCCGATAGCACCCGAGACAAGTAGGCGCCCCTGGCGGTAAAAAGTGGAACTAAAATATGTAAGGCTATGGTGCATAATATGAAAGAATGGTCAAAGGGGTGTCGGCAAAAGTTGGAAAAGTGCTCCCCGGGTGAAAAGGGCGGAGGTTAGAAAAATTGCTTAAAATACACAAGTTAAAGCCCGGAGGAGTAAATAATATAAGACTTTTTGAAAATTTTATGATTTGTCGTGTGGTCTGAGGTATTCAGCTATACGTATGCAAAAATTCATGTCTCCAACTTAATTAGGGGCTCTCTTAGAAAGAACTGCTTAAAATACATATGTGGTAGCTCAAAGGGTTAAACGTAAGATTTTTTCAAGATTTTATGATTTGTCGCCTGGCCTCACATGTTCTGCTATAAGTATGCAAAATTTCAAATCTGCAATTTAATAAGGGGCTCAGTTAGAAAGAATTGCTTAAAATACGCATGTGGAAACCCAAAGGGTTAAATGTACGGCTTTTTCAAAATTTTATGATTTGTCGTATATGTGGTGTTCAGCTATAAGTATGCAAAATTTCACGCCTCCAACCTAAATAGGGGCTGACTTAGAAAGAATTGTTTAAAATACATATGTCGGAGCTCATAGGGCTAAATGTACGGCTTTTTCAAAATTTTATGATTTGTCGTTTGATATGAGGTGTTCAGCTATAAGTATGCCAAATTTTACGCCTCCAACCTAATTAGGTGCTCACTTAGAAATAATTGTTTAAAACACACATGTGGGAGCCCAAAGGGTTAAATATACGACTTTTTTAAAATTTTATGATTTGTCGTATGATGTGTGGTGGTCAGCTATAAGTATGCAAAATTTCAAGTTTCCAACGTGTATAGTTTCTGAGAACGGGCTCTGTGACAGACGGACAGACAGACAGAGGAGCGAGACGAATAGGGTTTCGTCAGATGAATGAAACCCTAAAAAACAGCATATCATAATTAAAAATGCATGTCGAGCAATCATTACTAATATACAGTAATTCGGATACAATACAATATCTGAAATCTTTTTAAATACACCGCAAACAATTTTCCCTATACTATTATGAACGGAATTTTTTTGTGTGACCCTGTAAATGAACAATAACTATTGTTTGCACCGCATATTCAACAGAATACATATTTTAGTGGACGTCATAAATGAATATCAATTTTACTATGTTTGAGAGAGTGTAACACCATTAAAAATCATTTGAAACGATTTTTTTCCCATTGGCCGTAATGTAACGGAAAACTTTTGACTGTCTCTGTAAATGAACTAAACATGCTACAAACTTCATTTGAAATAGGGAATGTCCTATGGTAGAGGTCACTAACATCCAAAAATTTCAGAACGATCCGAGCATATTTACGAGAGTTAGAGCGTGGACAGACGGCCAGACGAACCGGAGTCATAAACGCTTTTCAACTTTGTTGAAAAGTGTTAAAAAATGGGTACTTTTATGTCAATCGTTCACAAATCTCGCGAATAGAACTTTTTAAATTGCCAATAGCACGAGTTACATCTTGCGCATGTAAATTAAAACGGTACTACTTGATTATCCCGTCGACTAATCTCGCCAAATTATACAAATTGACATAATTTTTATTTTAAATAACGAAAGAACAATTAAATTAGTATAACTTTAATAAAAATACGTATAAAACGTCGAAATAAAATCGCTTGATGACGAAACAAACACGTGTAAGGTGTTTAATGTCAAGTAAATGTGACATTTACGATCAGACATCATTGGCATTAATGTTATAGTTTGGCGATAGTTTTTTTGTCGATAATCAAGTAGTACCATATAAATAACACTTTGTTTTGAGTTATGGCATTATTTCCTATTATTGTTTATCTTTTCAGTTTTTTTAAATAAAATTAGTGTAAGGGATGTATTTTAAATTAGTGAAAGGCTTATATTTTAAATGAAATAATAAAATTAGAATATGGTGTGCGAACAACCTTCGTTAATTTATTACCTGCACCCGGCTAACATAAAAGTATCACAAAAGGCATATATTCACCTTTCTTTGGGTAACTGGTCATGGGATTGCGGGTTAATCTTCAGTAATCGGATACCTCTTCAATCGGTGTATTAGCTATAATATTGAAAGCGTCGTTTACATTTGAAACGAAAACTTCACGGTGAATTTTATTACAGAAAATCGTATCATCCAGCAGGACGGTCGTTCTGCCAAGCCAAGCTATAAAAAAATGCTAACCCCGCCAAACAAACAAACGCCAAGAAACAAAAGCCAGAACAGCGTAACTGCTTATCATACTGAAAACAACTTTTCCATGTTAAATCGGCCAAACGTGGCATTTTAAAATTTCAGGTATTTAAGAAAGCAAGTATCGCAGAGAAATAAAATTAAGACTAGAAGAATCTACTGAAGAAAAGCTTCAATTTGAGATCAAACTCGTCTCTATAAAATAATTATAAACAGAGATACAGGATTTTTTTAAAAACGTCGAGATACTGAAAATGATTAAAAAATCCTTCGTCAAACATATATTAATTCAATTAAGCTACAGACTTAAATAATGGAGAGAGAAAAGTATGGAATGCATTTTCAGACTGGTAATTACTCGATCTACGTGCTTTTATAAAATTTAGTTTAAAAAAATAAAATTTCTATCCTTAATATGCAAAAAATTGTTAATTCATTCTAAAATTATCAAATTGTGCCAAACAGTGATAAACCCGCCAACGAGCACGTACTATCCACATTATAATACCACAAATCCACTTCAACTTCAATCTGGTAGATGAATATTTTCCATCAAGATTATTTTTTCGAATAAAACTGCATAAAAGTTAATTTTTAGAAAGATTTTTAAAATAAAAAATGATTTTATAGAGAAATGGTACCTTTTAAGAAGTATGCATTCAAAGTTATCGGCATTTTAGGTTTCATTCCTAATGTAAACAAAACTTTTGAAAATGAATTGAGCTGAATATGAAAAGGTTTTCAGGGGAAAAAAAAACACAGAGGTCATATACGCATATTGGCGCGATTTGTTTCTGACGCCAATGTCATATACGCAACGGGTATTTAAATGGCGCCAAAGTGTCGTTATTTTGCTTGATATGGTAACCCGTGTGTTGTTGTTTATTATGTTGATGTTTTCGCCAAATTGGCGTCTGAAAAAAATCGCGACAATATGGGGCGTATATGACATCTGTGCCAAATCTCCCTATTATTGAACTTATTTCAACATATGAGCAAACGGAGGCAAAGACGATGCCTCAGACGCATTGGCATATCCTTTTAGTGACAAAATGGCAATTATATTTCATAGCAACCCAGAAATTTTGATGATATTATCCTTCATATGACAATCCAACAGAAGAGATTGCGTGTGTTTTACATTAAATATACTTTGTGCATTTTATAATAAAATAATTTGTGTGTGTTTCTAATAAAAGTTTTGGCACAGATGTCATATGCGCCCCATAATGGTGCGATCTTTTTCTGACGCCAATGTCATGTACGCAACGGGAACTCAATTGGCGCCAAAGTGTCGTTATTTTTCTTGATATGTTAACCCCGACGTTATTGTTTATGCTGTTGATGTTTTCGCCAAATTGGTGTCAGAAAACAATCGCGCCAATATGACATCTGTGCCATAGTTTTGTGTATTTTATAATAAAATTGTGTTTTTATACCAAATAAACAGTTCCATAATAATTAAAACCAATATGCTATTTTCGCTAGCTAGTTCTAACATTTAAGAGATTACAGGTAAAAAAGCTGAAGAATATGAATTTGGGACTACTACACACGGAAAACCGGGAAATAAAGCATTGAACACCAATTAATTTAAAAATGAAACAAGATTAATAAGGATACAGGAAAAATAAAAATAAAAACAAATTACCAAATTAAAATTCATACTGTTATAGCATTAGGTATAACAAATACACTCATTATGCATTTTATTCTCATTTAAGTAGTATACTATTAGAAATTAATATGATATTGTCCTGAGTAGGCTAAAAATTAAATACAAGTTAATCGTTAACTTTATTAAATATTAATGAATATGACTATACATATATATATATATATATATATATATATATATATATATGTGTGTGTGTGTGTGTATATACAGGGTGTCCCAGAAGTAATGGGACAAAATTTAAGGGGAGGTAGGGGACATCACAAAGATTCAGAATTGCATAGCAACCCATGGCCGGAAACGTCATGGGAAGGTAGTATGACAAGTACAAGGGACGAAGAGACACAAGACTGAGATCATCTGAAATAATTTATTGATCAACGATATTACATTTACTGAGGTAGATCATGTGTGAAAATGTTACAAAAGATGTTCAAAGTTTCCACCGTTGCTAGCGATGCATGCATTACACCGTCGAACCATGGACTGGCGGACTCACTCAAATACACCTGGATTTTGTTGGATATCCGCTGCAGTACAATCGAGTCTTGCAACCAGATCCATATCAGAATACACAGGCGTTGCGTACAAAGCACGTTTCAGTGCATCCCAGGGAAAGAAATCTATGCTGCTTAAATCAGGAGACCGTGGTGGCCAAGAGCGTGGGTCTTGTGAGCAACACCACCTAGCGGCGAACGAGGCCGTTTCCGATCATGGGTTGCTATGCAATTCTGAATCCTTGTGATGTCCCCTACCTCCCCTTAAATTTTGTCCCATTACTTCTGGGACGCCCTGTATAAGCTGTGTTGACGTAAGTACCCCCCCCCCCCCAAAAAAAAAAAATGTATTGCGCCAATCACGGTGCGTTTGAGATAGCTGTGCTGAAACGAACATGAAGCATAAATGCCTACATTAGTTAAGCGGTTTTTTCAAGAAAGATGAACTACATAACAAAGAAAAAGCTACACAATGCTGACATGATCGGAAGAAGTTCTTGGTACTTTAATGTTAGCCAGGCTCAAAACTCGCCGATGGTATTTTTTACCTCGCCAGTAGCAGTTTTTATTTTTTACGTGGCATATTAAAAACAATGCTTTGATAATGAAATTGGCATTTTTTTATTATTTTTTTCTTTTCTTTTTCTTTTCTTAAAAATTAAATAAGTGAAGGCATGTATCTTAAACGTTTGTATTTTAAATTAAAGTTATGCATTTGATATAAAATAAGTGAAAGGAGTAAAGTTTAAGTAAAATTAAGGGAATACGAATGAATGAGAAGGGAACAATAATTGGCGATTTATCACCTGCGCACGCTAGCATAAAAGTAACGAGAAAAGAAAAGAATTTCCTAAAATTCAAATTTCTGTGATACCGTTCGGAATAGAAACTGACAATTTGGCACATGGTGGTTATGTTAAATACTCGATACGAATGATTTCTAAAAAAGGTAGAAATTAAAAGTTCGAAAAGACAGAAAAGCGTTCTATGAACGTTCTAAATTATGATTTATTTGCAATTGTTAATTTGCAACAATTGCTGAATCTACAAATTGTTAGAAACATGAAATTTGACGTGCTTTTTACTTATAAGGCGTAAATGATCTCACAGAAAAGTTCCTAAAATATTCGAAATTTGAATGAATGCAGGCGTAAAAAAAAGATCTAAAATTGCTATTTCTGTAATACCGTTCAGGATAGATGTCTGAATTTCGGCATGCCGGTTTGTTTAAAGATGTAAATGCACGCTAAGAACTGTTAGTAAAAAATCGAAATGTTAAGAGGTGAACCGAGCGGAAAACGTTTTAAGAACGGTTTGCATTATGATTTTAATGCGATTGTTTGGGCTAGGAACATGAAATTGGACACAGATGTCATTTTCTAAATCGTAAATGCTTTGCGTTTCCTAATACATTAGAAATTTATAAGTGTACAAGAGCAAAAAATTCTTGTATTTTTGAATCTATGATACTGTTCGGGATAGAATCCTTAAACCTGGCATGATGGTCACTTATAAGATGTAAATGCTCGTTAAAAACTGTTTCTAAATAAATCGAATTTTAAAAGGTTGAAATGAGTGGAAAGCTTTTTAAAAACTTTCTAAATTTCGGTTTGAATGGAATTGCTAGAGCGTGAACTTGAAATTTAACATGATTACTGCTACTAAAACGAAAATGTTCATCCTAAGCAATTTCTAAAAAATTCGAAATTTAAGAGGTTGAAAGAGCAAAAGTCATTCATAAATTAAGATTTCTATGAAACTGTTGAGGGGAGAAACTTAAAATTTGACATGGTGATTACTTTTAAGATGTAAGTGCTCGCTAAAACCTATTTCTAAAAAATCGCAATTTAAAAGGGTGAAACGAGTAAAAAAGCTTTCTAAAAATGTTCTAAATTATGATTTATTTGGAATTCTTATCCTTAAGGAAATCGAAATTTGACATAGTTGTAACGTTTAAGCCGTAAATATTCACCATGAACAGTTCCTAAAAAAATTGAAATTTTTAACGGCGCAGGAGCAAAAAAGTTCTAAAATTGGGTTTATCTTGCTATCCTTAAAGATTGAAACCTGAATTTTGGCAAGCTGTTAATTTTAAGATCTAAGCGCTCGTTAACCCTCTCGATGCGCATCCCGAGCTATGCTCGGGCATGCATTTTCCCGTCAAATTAATACTATTTGGTTGTTCCCACTAGTTATTTTTTAGCGAAAACTTTGTCTGATTTAATTAGAACATTTTACCTGATTACAATAGTAAAAAATTTCTGCTTTAAAGAGCCGGTGATAAACGATTAAAAATTCTGTAAAAGACGCTCATCCCGAAGAATTACTTACACAGCGAGAGTGTTAAGAACTGTTTCGAAAAATGAAGTCTTTCTTTAATGAGATTAAACGAGCACAAAACGTTCTAAATTACGATTTAAATAGAATTGTCAAAGCATGACCTTGAAATTTAACATGGTTGTAACTTTTGAAACATTAATGCTCTCAGAAATAATTTCCTAATAAGTTCAAAGTTTAAAAGGGTTCAAAAAAAAAAAAAAAGAAGAAGAAGTTCTAAAATTCCAATTTTTGTGATACCGTTTGGCATACTATTTATCTAAAATATGTAAAGGTTCATTGAGAACCGTTTCTAAAAATATATGCACTGTTTTGTATGTCGTCCTACATTCTCGGATTAGCCATAGATATTTGCAAAGATAAAACAATTTTGCAAAAAAAAAAAAAGTTATCTTTAGACAAATCTGGCTAAATATCTAGCAATAAACAAATATCTAACTAAAAGACCAACTATTAGGTCTATATGTTATTTCGACTCTATCAATTTTTTACAAAATTTTCATTCTTCATAAAAATTAAAATCTAATATATAAAATTGAAAATTTGTCTGTCTGTAATGCTATACAAATCCACAGTTTGGAAGCGAGAATTCTGAAATGTTATGTATATGTGTATTAAAACACTGCCGAGGCAACTAAAGTAATCCGGAATCGAAATAACTTATAGTTCATTTTTAATTAATAAAAAACCACAAATTTAACAGCAATTTCCTATCAAATTAACCATTTTTCGTTATAGCAGTTGCCAAAAATTAAAAATCCACAATAAAATTCTTACCATAAATATTACTTTCTATTGCAAGACGCATTGCATATTACGTACCCCTTGTTTCACTCAAAAGCTGTAGCGGGTATTACGATAATTCTTTTACGTCACATGCAAATAATTAGATATTTACATATTACGTACGCCATTTTGCAATAATAAGAAGCTGCTGCGGGTATTACGACAATTCTTTCACCTCAGATGCAAATAATTAGAGATTATTTAATTGCGCTTAATTATTACAAATTTTTAAAAATAAAGAAACACATTTTATCACAAACATCAACAAAACTTTTTATTCTATTTGTTCCCTTATTCCAAAGATATCGTTTTATCATCATAGAAACAAGATAAATTAAATATCGTAGTAACACGATAAATTAAATTTCATTAAAAAAAAAAAATGCACAGTAGTAGAAAAATATTTTACTAAATCGAATAGTTATTTTTGATTTCGGTTTTAGAATTAAATTCATGAACTCCCGTGTATAGAACGGGTTAAACAGCTAGTACTATATAAATTGAAGAAGACTGATACTTTGAGAAAAGAAGTTGGCTTTCATTCATTGCTTTTAAATTCTTAATTACTCTAAGAAATGAATGATATGTAAACAAAATGTACACATATTGGGTTTCCTTTCTACTTACAACGATTTTAATAGAACTCATTTAAATTTAAGTGAGTAGATTATTTAAATTATATATAATTTCTTTAAAAAAAAGAAAAGAAATGATATCTACTAAAAACCAACTTTTCAAAAGTAAAAAAAAAAAAAAAAGATGAAACTTGTGGCTAAAAAATGGTGTGATATCATATTTCCAAGCTTATATTATGGCACTTTTTTAACATTTTCCACTAAAAAATTTACCATTTGTAAGTCGAGTGACTTCGTATATGTTGATAGAAATCCTTTTCTCCTGTACTAAATACATCATACGTGTTTCTGAAAATTCAAATGTTTTAAAATTATGTATCATGGGCTTGGCGGCCATCTTTCCATATTTTACACAAATTTCTATGTACCCTAATCCATAGTTAAAATCCGAAATTCAAAATTGTTACTTAAGCTTTTCCGTTACGGACTTGTATTCGGAGAACTTTGTGTCTTAAAATAATAGTGACTTATCTAAAGGATTCATCTTGTGATTTATTTCATAAAATAATTAATCATTTAGGCAATAAAAAAATATTTCTTTTCTCAAAATATTAGTCTTTTTCAATTTATCAGCCGTTTGCAGTTGAAAACCAAAGTTCGACATTGTTACCAAAGCACACATTTTATGCCTTTCCTTCACGGATTTGTGTGCTTAGAAATTTGTGTGTTAAGGTAATGGTGAAATATCTTCGCTATTCCTCTTATGATTACTTTTTTAGAGTAATTAATCATTTAAAAGCAGTAACAATGGATTTTTTTCTCAAAATAAGTTTTTAAAATTTATTTGTCCGTAGTTAAAATCAGAAGTTCTAAATTGTTATTAATGCAAACTTGTTACCCTTTACAAACTTGGGTGCTTAGAAATTTGTGTAAAATATGGAAAGATGACCGCCAAGCCCATGATGCATAATTTTAAAACATTTGAATTTTCAGAAACACGTTATGATGTATTTAGTACAGGAGAAAAGGATTTCTATCAACATATACGAAGTCACCCGACTTACAAATAGTAAATTTTTTAGTGGAAAATCTTAAAAAAGTGCCATAATATAAGCTTGGAAATATGATATCACACCATTTTTTAGCCACAAGTTTCATCTTTTTTTTTTTTTTTTTTTTTTTTTTAGCTTGGCTTTTTTATTTACTTTTGAAAAGTTGGTTTTTAGTAGATAAACAAGTACCACTCGCTACTTAATTAAACAATAAAGCTTTGTGTAAATCACCATAGAAATATAAAAATATTTTTTCTATTTCTCTATATATTTTTTTTCTATGGTGATATTATTTAATCATGTTTTGTCGCCAGTTTTTTTCGCTGTTATTTCATCACCGATTATTTAATGACAATAATAAAAATAAAAATAAAAACTCATTTTTAAGAAAGAAATTATAGTTGCAACGTTTAATAATGCAAATCAACATTTCTAAAAAAGCGCCGTTATACCTATTCATTACCTTTCGGTTATATTTACCCCTTTAAATAACTTGGTAACCCTTAAATCTTCTAAAATATGTTATTTCATCATCCGCTAAATATTGCATACTTGCGATAATGACAGCGCACCCCATCTCGGGTGAAAAAAGATGAGTCATCGTGGAATTTGCTATCAAATCTACAAGGAAATTTCATCCACTGAAAGGTGACCTTTTCAGCTTTATATTCAAAACATGTATTGATAAATGAAAACCGATTTTGAAGAGAATAATTTAAGAATATATGTATGTCATCTTCGGTAGAAAATTTAAATCCTTGGATACGATTATGTAACTGTACACTTGATACGAATTGTTATTTTCATATCTAAAGTGAAACTATGCCGAAAGAAATACCGCAATGTATTACGCTGATTTTGAGTGTAAATAATTTTACGTTGAACTTTAGAAATTAATAGAAAAGGATTACCCTGGTTTAAATTTATATGTAAAACCATTACGAAATAAATAACATAGTACGAAAAGAATACATGGAAGGAACAGTTAAAAAATTTGAAAATGAATAATTTCAAGTATATTTACTAAAAAGAAATATTGAAAATATCAGATATACAGTGGCTCTCAAGAATCTTTTAGACACTTTTTAATTGTAGGAAAATAATTGAGAGGCAAAAAAAATTAAATAACTTTTCGAATTATCTTCATTTTATTCTCAAGAAAAGCTTGTGTAATTTGCTTTTAAAATATTGATTTTTAAAGCAAAATAAATACCACAAAAATATTTCAATACCAAACCCTTTTCAGGTAAATCATCTATAAAATTAATTTGTTCCAACCTGCACCGCCCGCTCAAGGGATGGACTAAAACAGTTGAATACGGAAAAATATTAAGAGGACTGGGACGTCAATACTTTGAAAAAAATTGGTTTTTTAATTTATAGCTTAAAAAATAGAGCAGATTCTGCCGATTGCGTATAGTATATATAATTTACGCACCTTTTAACTCTCAAACACTGATTATTATCAGCTGAAAAGTGGAAACATTTAAATCGTATTTAAAAAACAACTGTTTTTTGTATTTGTTTCACGTAATGGTACACTTTGTGCATATCTGTTACAAGCACATCTCTGTAATTTAAAAGTATGATACAGTAAGTGTTACTGCATCTTGTAAAACTATTTTTCTTAACATTAGGATATTTTAGTAAATGGGGAATATGTATGATAAGTATATGCAGATTATAAGTGAAACATAATTAACAACTGTATCTTTTTTTATCTTTTTCAAAGTGTGTAATAAAGATAGGTTCAGTGTATAAAATCAGGTATTTTATTATCATCACAGAAGATTTCAAGGAAAGACGTTCAGGAGATATTTAAAAAACTGTATAAAAATGAATACTTCAAAACTTTCACGAGCAAAAAATATGTTTGTTTACATTGTTATTTTGAATGTATCTTTTAACACAAGAAGTAAGTTTTTATCTCCTTCTATTATCTATCTATATTATAAAGGACAAACATATCTGTGCGTAACGCATACGTCATTCTGCTAATGGCAACAGTTTGAAACTTGAAATAAAATTGTGGTTTTGCAGTTTTCTCTACTTCAAATTTTTAAACTTCTAAACATCGCACTTTTTAAATTTTTACACCGTCGTTTAAGGAAAAAAATGCTCTTTTAAATGCAATTTATTTGAAAACTGTATCTCAATTTATTTTTGAGATATTAATTTTTTTGTAGTTTTTAATATCATTTTTCTAATCATGGCAACAAAAGTACCCCATTTCTATTGAAAGTAAACGGAAAATATTCGAAAATAGGAGATACTGTATCTTTTTGTTGCCATTTTCTCATAAAACCTGAAAAAAAAATTTGAAATTAAAATATGGGCTATGTCAAGATTATCTCTTATTCCGTGATTAGCGACTTATATTACAGAAATTGATCATTTTTGCCTGGAGGGATTTGCTTCGCCGAGTTAGACAAGCAAACAAATAATTCGAGGTTTAAAATAATATCATGTTCCAGAAGTTTTTGTCCAAAATTCTCTCAAATAATAAAATTTTAATGCTATTCTTTAGGACATTCTACTATAATTTTATCAAAATAACATAATTTGCTTAATTTAATTTTTCCTACTTTTATATAATCTATATATTTAAAACACAAGTGTGTTTTTTAGTCATCTGCCCTGATCTTTCTGCTGAACCAATTTTACTAATATTTTTAACTGAAAACTGTTCATTTTTAGATGTGATCGCACTATCTGTTTTTTTTAAATAACACCACTGTTACATTTTAATTTTAAAAGCATTTTATGAAATTTCTTCAAAATGGTGAAAATTAGATAGCTTTCATTATTGCAGACAAGAGAGAAATAATGAGGTATTTTTATCTTTATTCATGCTATTTTCGGATAAAAATTCAAAATTGTTGAAAAAAAATTGTTGTATAAAGGTTAGTGGCGCAAAATCACATTAGGAGCGTAATATTATATTAGCGGCATAATAACGGAAAATGACATACTGCTTTTGAAAACACGCATTTTTCCTCATAAATTTTCTATATTGTGTTTCCTTCTGCTACTTCCTATTAAGTTACAGACACTAGGTGAAATGCTTATTTAAGTGAAAATGAAGTCAGATTTAAAAGAAAACGGCCATTTTCTTAGATAAAACTAAACATTTTAACACAAATGCGTTTAAAAAACATAAATTACAGAAATGTTTACTCTCCGGAATTGAGATTAGAATCTCAAGTAAAGAATGCATCTGTTCACATAAAAGATGTTACTGACAATCGTGACTTCAAGTTTTGAGTTAAAATTATTTTTAGATGATCAAACAAAATACAATTTTTTTTTAAATGATGAATATGGATATGAGAAGTGCGTATGCAAATTTTGAGAATGTGATAATTGCTGTTTTTCATTCCGGAATACCAAGCGTAAGAGTCTCAATTGATAACCACATCCTAATAACTAATCTTTATTATATTTTACCTATTATGTATCTATATTATAAAGAACAAACGTATCTGTGCGTAATGCTGACGTCATTTTGCGAATGGCAACATTTCACGATCAAATTTCGGTCTTGAAATTTTCGCTACTGCCATTTTTTAATCTTCTGACATTCGTACATTTAAAATTTTCGTCGCATATGGAAAAAATTTACTTTCAAATGCAATTTGTTTAAAAACTGTACCTTAATTGACTGATGTATTATATTTTCTAAAATAACTTTTAAGCATGATTTTTTTTTTATCTTATCACGTGCCGGTTTGAATACATAATAATAATAAACATTTTGCACATAAAGCAACAAACAATGTTCAGCATTTGTTTCTGACTATTTTTGCATAACGAAATTAATACCTTCTTTATAAACAAATAAAAGAATAATATTAAAAAGCCACCAGTCTAACATATTTGTGAAAGACAAATTAACGAAATTAATACTTCTTTTATAAACAAATAAAATAATAATATTGAAAAAACCCAAATCTAACATTAAAAAGCAAAAAACCAACGTTCAAAAATACACAAATAATTTGGCATTTTTGAACGTTGGTTTTCTGCTTTATAATATTTTTGCATAAAGGCTTTAATTGCTATTTTAACAAATCTAACATATTTGTAATCGTACAATTTAAATTTTTAGATCTCCAAATAGGATTTTTTTTTTCAAATGGAATTTGTTTGCATAGTTCATCTCAGTTTACTGATTGTCTATGGTTTTAAAAACAATTTTAAAGCATGAAATAGTTTTTAATTTTTCTATATCGCGCGGAGCTCGATTACGAAAGATTAATCATTTTGCCCTTAAAACAAAATAAAGAGTTCATCATTTTCTCACGGCTAATATCCATTAAAAAAACTTCCCTATGAATAAATAAATAAAATAATATAAAAAAAACACAAATTTAACAGACATGTATAAGTTCTGAAATTATCAGAATATAAAAGGATGCCGTAAGTAGCAAAATCTTGGTCAAATAGCTCTTAGCATGCGACTAATAAGAAAGTATAGCTTTTGATAAATTTTAAAAATTTATTTGATTGTATAATTCGTATTTTTCATATGAAAAATGTTTTTTTAATTTAAGTGGGTAATCTAAAAAATTTATTGCATATAAAAAATTATTAGATTTCAATTGAAAAAAAAAGGTTTCCACCTATATTCTATAACCCGGGAAGCCCGGGTACGATCCTTTAGTATATATAAAATACAAATAAAAATTTCGTTCCGCCTGCTTATAATTCGAGTTCTGCTGAATAGATTTTGATGGAACTTACACTGTTAGATAGATGACGTTTCAGGGAAGGTTTTAGTAGCTAACACATCGTTTTACGTAGATTAGTTATAGAATTATGACGAAAAGTTCTGTTATTTTGGATTACAAGTTCACCATTGGTTATTTTTTAGTGATCAATAAACGTTGTTAAGAGAATTGAAATGGCTATACATCAAGAAAAAAAACTTACTAAACTTATTTAAAATTTTAAAAAAAGAAAAAGAAAAGCTGTTTTGACGAGTGATAATATAATAAAACAAAAATGTTTAATATAAACATGGAAGGGAATGCTCGTATTGATTAAAAAACTATTCAATATGAAATTGCAGTTTAAACAATATTTAGCGATTTATCTTTTACGTCAGGCTAAAAAAAATGCATCAGAAAATTGGATAGGATAGTATCTGAGTGACTTTTTTTCTTATCTAACTCATCCATAATGTGGCTGATAGAATAATTTAGTTACATGTTGTTTGTTTATTTACAATTTTGATTTTGTCGCCAAACAATTTGATTTTAAGCGAAAAGGGCAAAGCGTGGCATCGTTCCGAGCTACATTCACAATAACGCTGATTTTTAAATGTACGATAACATTTTTGGAGTAATCTACTTCTATATATATGTGTGTGTAATAGAAATGGAAATTTCGTTCCGGCTGCTTATAATTCGAGTTTCGCCGAGCTTGCACTGTTTGATAGGTAATTTTTCGGTGAAGGTTTTAGTATATAACATATAGTTTTACGTTGCTTAGATTCCTCAACCGCAACTCAAGATGCGTGAGCATGTGCTTTTGAAAAGGAGTCAGCAATCTGGGAAACCAGCGTGCTGAGGCATTTGATATGTGCAGTTCTTCGTGAATAATTTTAAACACACTGCCGTAATTTAGATGAGTCTCATTCATGATCATTTGGATGGTTACCCTTTGCTGTAATATTATAAAGTCCTCCACTTTCTTCACTGCGGCAGCATCGTCTGTAAGTGATGGTCTTCCACATCTTGGATCGTCTGTGAGGGACATGTGGTCAGTCCGAAAATTCCTTTTCCATCTAACAACAGTGTCGTATAATGGAATATCAATTCCATAAACAGCCAACCTTTCATTGTGTATTTGCTGGGCACTGTAACCTTTCAAATGCAGAAACTTAATCACACTGCGACCGTCTATCTTCTCCATACTGCGGGTTACTTCAATCTTCAGCTTCCTGAGAACAAGCGAATTAACATTAATAGCTGTAAGAACTAAAAGGTCTCTTAAAAACATAAAAAACTTTTAAATGCGCTAGACTTTTGAAAAGATCTGAGTCTTTCTTCGTCAGGCGGAAAGAAGACATGCCTCTACTATGAAAGCAGTAGCAAGACTGAGATGAGAGATAAGGGAAAGGAAACAAGCTGAAGAAACAACCAATAGGAAAGTAGAAATGAACAGACAAAAGGAAAGCAGAAGAAAACAACCAATCACAGAAGAATATAATCAAAACAAAAGAAGACAGAGAAGAAGGGGAATAAGGAAGCAAATAGGAAAAATAAAATTTATGAAAATAAAATAAAATAAAAAATAAATTATAATGAAATGAAAACACACACGTATATTAAAATATGGAAACACATGAAATTAAAAAAAAAATGAATAAAATATAAAAAACAGACTAATATTAATTAGTACAAAAAATAAATTATATGGTAGTACTGAAAAAGTTTTTCCAAGCTGCAGAGAACATTGTGAAATCAGATTAATCAATCGTGAAGTTATTGTTAACAATAACGTCACGATTAGGATAACTAGCTAAATTTTCAAGAAAGTCCAATCCAATCTTTGCGCCTGACGAAGAAAGACTCAGATCTTTCGAAAGGCCTAGCGCATTTAAAAGTTTAATTTGAAAATTACTTGGCAGAAAAACGTGAAATTTTGGATTTCTATCTTAACCCATTGGGGACGAGCGACCGATATTCGTGCCGCGTAAGGTGCTCAGAATCGGGGTAGTCACCAGTACTAATACTATTCTTTATATCAGTATTCACTTGAAAATAAATTTTAAAGATAAAGTTAAAAAAATACCGATAGAGGGCGCTTTTGACTTTGGAGTAACGAACAACTATTTTTTACAGTTATTTTCTGTATCTCATTACATGCGTTCAAAAGCTTAGATTTAAATTTTGAGCTCAAAATCTGAATCGTTGGGAGTGGTTAAGTAACGCAAACAGAACTGTGTTCAGGAGGGGGGTTCAAATTTCAACACATGAAAATAGTTCAGTTTGCGCTACTTAACCACTCCCGACGATTCAGATTTTGAGCTCAAAATTTAAGTCTAAGCTTTTGAAAGCATGTAATGAGATACTAAAAATAACGGTAAAAAATAGTTGTTCGTTACTTCAAAGTCTAAAGCGCCCTCTATCGGTATTTTTTAACTGTATCTTTAAAATTTATTTTCAAGAAAATACTGACATAAAGAATAGTTTTAGTGAAAACCGCAAACGAATCGACCAATTTTTCCGTTTTTTATAATCATTTGAAATTTTGGACCCTAAACTTTAAAGGCGCCTACCTCCTTCGGAAGATGTTTGGGACACTTAGTTTCCCATTTAATATTGTTTGTCTTGATGTGTACTATCACCCTTTAAAGTTTTGTCCAAGAGTTTAGATACACCCTGTATGTATGGTTGAAAATTCTATAATGAGTTGAATCCGATAATGAAAAATTATCATTTTAAAAAAGTGCTACAGAACGGATTTTCATAGAAATTTCATTGTTAGTAGGACTAGACAGTATTTGCTTTAAAGCTTAATTCATAGATATTAATAGTTTTTATTGCAAAACAATATATTTTAGTAAATTCTTAAGTTTGAAGCACTTCACTGATTTCTTGGAATAAATGCTGGTATTTATTTTTAAATTATCTATAGAGGGGGCTGGTCACATATACTAAGGAATATACAAAACCCTTGTTCAGAATTTAAACTTAGCATTGTGCTAATCGCGCTTCGAAAGGACGTCCCAAAATTCCAACGCCGCTTTGTCCGTGCCACCTTTTTCCATATAGGTTTTAAGTTAATATTTAAAGACACGATAGATGTATTGAGAGAACCACTCAATGCAAACTAGTCGCGAATCCCATAGCGATTAATTCTAATTAAATGAGTCTGCATTTAACCTTCCGTCTACCAGACGGGTCCATTGGACCCGACAGCAATATTTAATGTAAATTTTTCTCATGAAAGATAGCATTCAAAGTTTCGCGATTACATGACTTTTCCTGCAATTGTCTCCTCTATGTATATGCAATTGCGATTAAAATTTTGTTCGAAATTTTTTACCTATTTTTAATTTGTTTCATTGTTTACCACGCGGGTCCATTGGACCCAACATTAAAACAAACGTAATATACTGTTGCTTTCTTTTTCTAGGGTTGCCATAAATCATGAGGAGGAACAGGGTTACCATAATTGGCTGTTTATCGCCCATTTGGCGATGGATTTTTAGCGCCAATCTCGCCAAATTTGGCGACTTTATAATGAAGTTTTGAGAACATTCTAGACTGATCTAGTAAACTTCGTGCTCTATATATAAAAGGTTACTTCTGGTTCAGAGAGTCATTTATCAACAGACACAGTTAGTGAGCGAATGGTGTCTATTGATGTTTTTGAGTCTTTTCATTGAAAATAGGACTTGATATTTGAAGACAAGTAATAAGTGTAGTTTGTACGTGCTTTGTTATTTTACAAATATTCATCATTTTCTTATTTCCTAACTTATTTTTTGTTAAAAACTGAATTGAAGATGAACAGAAAAAAAGTATTGACTCAAGAGGAAATTCAAAAAATTATGGAAAATCCGGACGATATAGAATTCGACACCGATGATGAAAATCTGTCGTATGATGAAGGTGAAGTAGATTATGTTGAAATACATAATGAAATTTCTGATTCCTACTCAGAATCTGATAATGATTCCAATGAAGTAAATGTAGCAACCACAAGTACTTCAAATTCTACTTTTGTTTCCAAAAATAATTCACAGATCTGGTACAAGAATGAAGTTGCCAGACCACAAGGAAGACGTACTGAAATCAATATTTTACGTGAAAAATCTGGACCTTCAAGATTTGCAAATCGTGAAGTGGATTCCATATCATCCTCATTTCTTATCTATTTCCGAAAAAGACTTTTGGAAATTATAGTAAAATGGACAAACGCGGAAGGCAATAGAGTATTCGATAAAGAGTGGAAACCTATAGATATTATAGAACTTAAAAAATTCATCGGACTTTTATTACTTATTGGAGTATATAAATCGAAAAATGAAACAGTAAGCGAACTTTGGAGCATAAAAAATGGAAGACAAATATTTCGGGACATTATGAGTCGCAATAGATTCACAAGTATATTACGTGTCAGAAGATTTGATGATGCTGCTGAGAGGCGTAAAAGAAGATCAACTGATAAATTAGAGCCAATAAGAGAATGCTTTGAATTGTGGAATAGCTATTTACAAGACCCTTATATTCCTAATTGGTCTATGACTGTCGATGAGCAATTAGTTTCTTTTCGTGGAAAATGTCCTTTCCGTCAGTATATGCCATCTAAACCTGGAAAGTATGGATTGAAGTTCTGGGTTATTTGTGACAGCGTAACATCGTATGCTTGGAAACTGGAACTATATACAGGCAAAAATGAAGTAAGAGAATCTCATCAGGGAGAAAATGTAGTTAAAAGATTGACGAAGGAAATTGAAAATTCTGGTCGTAATATTACATGTGATAACTTTTTTACGTCATATGCATTAGCAACACATCTTACTTCAAAAAAATTATCTCTTATTGGAACAATTCGAAAAAATAAACCTGAATTACCCGCTGTGTTCACAAATCCAAAACATCGTTCTGTATATTCTACTTTATTTGGGTTTCAAGAGAAGGCGACCATCATCTCTTACTGTCCCAGAAAAGGTAGAATTGTTACTTTGCTAAGCACAATGCATAACACTTATGATATTGACAACAGCTTAGAAAAAAAGCCACAAATAATCCTAGATTATAATAAAACCAAAGGCGGAGTAGATACGATGGACAAAATGGTAAGAGCATATAGTGTGAAACGCATGACACGTCGGTGGCCTTTGATTGTATTTTATAATATGATCGATATAAGTGCGATGAATGCATACATAATATGGTTGTCACTGAATGCTGAATGTGATCCGAAAATGAAAAAAAGGCGGAATTTCATTATTCAACTTGCAGAAGAATTAGTAGGTGAAGGAGGTATCGCCGTCTCAACATCTACTTCAGAACAACTTTACGCAAATAGTTTTGAACCGCCACGAAAAAAATCAAGATGTCATATTTGTCCCTCTAAAAAAGATCGAAAAACACGAACATTATGCAAGAAGTGTACGAAAAATGTTTGCGGAGAACATTCCGTCGTTATTTGTACTTCATGTACAGAATAATTTTATTATGATGAAAAACGTTTTGTAGTCATTATAATATACTATATATATTACTTTCTTACTGTATGTGTTACTTTCTTACTCTATTACTATATATATCACTTTTATATACTGTATAAGGTGCATTAATAACAAATATATTCATTGTAGATAAATGGGTGTTTTGTATATTTTGAAATCCTATATATTTTACATATGGGTCCAATGGACCCGAATGGTAGTTCTTGCATATACATTTTTTTGGTAGTCTGAAGGTTAACAATTTGACGTTTATTGCTTTTATACTGCTACTGGGCATTTCATTAAAGAAACATATCCTTAAAATTTGTTGTCTAGGATTTAAAAGCCGATGGAGCATAGAGTACGCCGTCCCTGTCGTTATGTATGTCCAAACCGTCCGTGCCTTTAAGGGTTAATATCTCGGCCAGTTACCGACGATTTTTTCCGAAATTCATGATCAGCAATGCTTTTATACTTCTGCTACGATAGGTACCTCCAGCGCTGCTCAATACGTTTGCTGAATGCCTGTAAATCGCAATTTGTGTGTAACGGAAAAATGCGATTTACTCAAAAACTATGTGACTTAGGATAATCGCTATAATTTTTCTGCAAGGTTTAAATTAACGTCTAGTATTCACAATTTTTTCATAATTTTAGTTTCAGTATTTTCGGAATTAGATGGGGAGGAACATATTTTTGCACTACATTTTCTACCATAACTTTGAAAATATAATCCCCAAACTTAAATGAAATATATTTTTGAGTTCAGCGTTACAAAAGCTTTCATACAATACCCAACACGATAGACAAAGAAAAGGTTATTTTTTTTTCAAGTAACTTAATTAGCCCCTCTACATTTTTACTAAATATATTTATGAATATTTATTAATCTGCAAATATGTGGGTCAATAGTCTTTATTATTTCACCCAATTTGAACTTTCCACGTTCCATAGTTTACGAGTAAAATGGCTGTGACAAACCGACAGACAGACATAGGACGGCTCCTTTTACATAACGGCTCCTTTTTTACTTTTCAAGTACGGAACCCTAAAAAAGTTTTTTTGGCAACAAGTGCAAATAATCGCCTTTAATTGTTTTTATGCTGACTCATTCTTGGTCAGCAATGCTTTCAATGTGGTAAAGTGAATTTTATTTCTTAATCCTTTTTAATCACATTTTATTTTAAACTCATTTGGTTTTCAAAGCTTATTTCTCTATTTTTTGTGTGTTGGCAGTCCCAAATTCATATTGTTTAGCTTTTTATGGCTAATATGAAGATGAAACCACACACTTTATTTGTGGAACTTTAGGCATTTGGGACCTAAAGATTCTGTCTAGGTTTTACAAATATCCATTATTCCTTTCTGTTCATTTTATTTATTTATTTATTTTTTATTATGTTTCCAAATGTATGTTGAATATATTAAGGGGAATAGTTTAATTGTCAATGTATAAATTTCTTTCTATTTATAATTTCACAATTTTTGTTGGTAAATTGTGATTTTTTTAATAGTCATATATATATATATATATATATATATCTGATTTTTGTCATGCGATAACTCTCGTATTTATAAACCGATTTGTATGAAATTAATTGTGTGGATAGTACATACCAATGTTTCGACCGATTTCGTTGGCCATTTTCATCCGCCATCTTGTTGTAAATAGTGCCATTTAAAAAATTAAAAAATTAAAAAACGGTGCAAATAAATTAGAAACTGAAAAGTATATTTTTCTTGAGAATTTGACCTTAATACAAGGATTCCAGAACAGTTTTTGTTTTGTCCTTATCTTAAAAAATGGCTGAGATATAGCAGTTTGAATTTCTAGGATAGCTGACATTTTCAAATAATCTGATTTTTGTCATGCTGTAACTCGCATATTTATAAACTGATTTGTATAATACTAAGTATATGCATAGTACGTATGAATGTCTCGAATGAGTTCGTTGGCCAGCTTCATCCACCATTTTGTTTGAAAATGGCGGCCATTTATATCGTGCACTGCCGCGCAATGCTTAAATATTATTAAAACCCGTTAGCTTCAAATTCTCGCCGAGTTGGGAGACACTTGGCGAAATATCGCCAAATTTGGTGACCAAAAATAAGTAACCATAAATGATACCATTTTGGCTGTAGCTTACTAATTTCGCGCAATTCTCATTCAAATTCAGTACTGATGAATATTTTCTTATCGGGTTCGTCCGCTTCTTAAAATTTGAGTGAAATTAGCTTGTACTAAAACTTGCAGAGTTTTAAAACCAAGAAACATGAAAGCTACTTTTTCCTCCCGGCAGCAAATTCACTATCATTCAACGTCCCAGCGCGCTTGACGCCTACCTCTGTAGCCAAGCGCTTTGGCGAAAAAAATTAATTTCGAAGCGCATGCAAGTCAGAAGGTAATTCGACTTCGATATTTCGTCCATTTGACCGCGTATTTTTTGTTTATGGAATACTTGCATTGCAAGAATATGAGCGCGAAATAATAAATGTTTATTTCATCTTTTGAATAATTACATATGCATTATGAACAAATGAAGTATTTAATCTTACAGATATATGATCTATAAGTCTGCTCTTTCTTCTCCCAAGCTGAAGTATTTATTTATGGAGTTTCATTCGTACCATGTGCTGTCATCTAGTGTCAGCACACTAAATATATTACACAAACATCTCCTGAACAATGCATGTGCTGAATATGTATGTCTATATATTGTGAAATATTTAATCTTATGGAATAGACGCACTCTATAACTTTGGCCTTTCTTTAAATGATCCCCATAAATAAATGAAAATTCACTATAATTATCTTAGTTACTAGTTAGTATGCTAAGATATGTGTTTTGTTGCTGACTGATAACAGGTTAAAAATATCCAACAATGGACGCCCCCCTCCCTCAAAGTTTTTGTTCATAAAAAATTAGGAGATAAAACTTCGCTTTTATTAACTTTTTTTTTCATAACTCCTCCTTGTACGCTATAATGTTGTTATTCTTCAAAATCTTGATTAAACCAGTCAGGAAGCAGAAAATTGACTTTTTTTTCACAGTAATAGAAAATTTTGAATTTTATGTACTGCCATTTACAAAATTGCGTTCATTTTAAAGATTTTAAGGCCAGTATCCATTAATGGAATGCTCAATTACTCTTCTTTTATGAACTACTATCGAATTTATTTTTTTAAATTAAAAATTATAATTAATTATGATGAATTTGAAAAAGTAAAAGTCTAACCATGCTCATTATTGAATTTGTAGTATTCTTGTAATTCTGTATTATTCCTTACTTCATGCTATCAGTGTTTAACAAACTGTATAAAAATAAATCTATTATTTTTGGAAAAATAATTCAGAAATAAACATGAACGAAAAATCATGCGTTCCAGCATAGATAATGAAACATTTTCCGACACATTTAGAATACTGAAACAAAATTTCGCAGTTTATTAAGCTGAAAGATGATATCTAACTAAACAATTTGAAAACCCAATTTTTGGAATTACCATCAACAGTCTGAAAAATATCCATTTTTTTGTGCAGCCCTGTATATGATCTATAGATTTGTATATATACTACGTAGTATACTAAAAGTTAATTCAGTTAACCGCTTAACACAGTTCCCATTTAAAAATGTCCGTCAATAAACGAAAATGTACTTGAGATGTTTTGTACAACCCTGTATATAATCTATAGAATTTATACATACCAAGAAGTATGCAAAAAAAAAATATATTTATTTAAATTTAAAAACGCGTACCACAATTGAAAACGTACTTCCGGCTTCCAGCAATTATTGTTCAATGAGTATTGTAGTCCTTTTGTGTATCCCTGTAAATGAAAAATAAATTCTATGCACACCCTATTCTACAGTTAGTGCCTTGCAGTATACCTCATATATATTAATTTTAATATGTTTAAAGTAATGTAATAACAATAAAATGCAGCGTAAACGATTTTTCCACTACAGACCGTACGAATCGGAGTTCTTTTGAATGTCCCTGTAAACGAACCGTAAATGCTACACATTTATTTTCACTTACGAACTTTCCATCCATAGTAAATTTTAAAAACATATGACAAACCGACTTCTACTTTCTGATTTAAAAAAATACATGAGGAATTTTTTTTTCTTTTTTTTTTGTCCGGAAAATATTTTTTTAAATATTGTTTTGAAGATTTATCATTCACGTTCCGTCATTTTTAGCGGGGGTTATATACTAGTACTAGACTTTTTTTAATTACATGACGGGCAATCTTAGCCTCTGCGAAGCTTGTAATGGAGGAAAATGAGCGAGATCAGTTTTCCTTCTATGGCATTCTTATGTGGCGATGCATCTACATTTGCTTTTTTGAAATACTTTTTTAATGACCTATTTTCGAATGCGCAATGTGAGAAGCGCCACCTATGTACGTTGATGCAGGTGGAAAGAAATTCAGCTGCATCTTAAACTAAGATAAGAGAAGTGTTTAAAATATCACGACTCAGCCGTCCATCGGCATTTTGATTGTCAAGCATGAAATCCGTGATCCTCTCACTGATTGTCGCTGTCTCTCTTATCGTAAGCAGAACTTTTATTACATTTTTAAATTCAGTTTGAGGAAAAAAATATTTCAGATTCATAGAAATTCCTCGATTCATTTTTTTTAACAAATTTATAAATAAATGTATATTTTTAGTTTTTTACTGCTGTTTTCAATATATACCAAATATGAAACATTAGACAGACTTGAATACATTTAAAAAGTAATTAAATTAAAAATATATGCATAAAAAGTTTTAATTAAAATCAAAATCATACAAATACGTTTGTATGAATTTTATTTTCATTAAATGTTTTTATGTAAATATTTTATGTTTAATTGCTTTTTAAATGTAATCGAGTCTGTCTAATGTTTCATATTTAGTTTAAATAATGTTTTAATTCAGACCTTTAAATATACGTTTATCTTAAGAATATATAATAATTGTTTGAAATATTGAAGAACACTTTTAAACATAACAACTTATAATGTTACATGTGATGTTATGATGTTAATGATGTTACACGCATCCAAACATAACAAAATTTATATGCATTTATGAAGTTCACTAAAATGTGCATTCTGTAGAATATGCGGTGCAAAGAATGGTTATTATTCATTTACAGGGCCACACAAAAGAATTCCACTATATAATGATATAGGGGGGAGGTGAATTGTTATCGGAGTATTTTAATTATGTTAACCTATTTCATATATAATGAAATTTCTATACGTCGCTGAGGTTTACTATAAGTTATTTCATGTATAATACGAAGTGTATAGCATTTACAGGGACACACAAAAGGTTTCAGGTACTATATTTTATCAAAAGTACAGTACATTAGCGGTGATTGCTGGAAATTCATTTTAAATTATGATATACGATTTTACGTTTCACTATATTTATGCATACTGTATGGTGTGTATAAATGCTATAATTTATATACAGGGCTACACAAAAGAATCCATAAGACTTACTGGGTATGAGCGCAAATTTCTTAAAGGTGATTTTTAAATGAGTTATGCATTTTTGCGTTGAACTCCATTTAGTTTATTAAAAAATGTTTGTAGAATATAGATAAAATGATATACAGGCACACGAAAAGAATTAGATACATGACCGTCTATGGGTGATAATTTCTGGAAATGTGATTTCAGTAGTTTTAAGAGTGTTTTAATTTGAATTAAATTTTAGCTAAATTCTGACGTGTAATAAAGGTACTAGGTAAACTACAGGACTGTACAAAAGTATTCAAGTATGTTTCATCTACTAATATAAATTTCTTCGAACCATGGATTTCCATGCGTAAATACGGGTTAGGTTCCCTTAGAAAGACCCCTACGAAGGGTACTCCTTCCTTGGGCCTATATCCCTCGTGCAGATAATTGGCCGTCAAAAATCAACCAACCAATCAAGAAACAATGTTACGTTAAGAGTTCCAGGGAACAAGTAAAAAGCATATTATTTGAGTTAGAATTTTGATTTTTTTGTGATGGTTAAGCATATAATTTGCAAGCAAAACTACACCCAAATTCCTGATAAAGTTTAAAAAAAACTTTAAATGATTATTATTTTTTTAAAATGCGGTAATTTAAAGCCGTTATAACTCGAAACATTATTTGTCGAATTTCAATTTTTTTTTCATTTCATTAAAGAGGAAAATATAATTTTAATTTTGCTTCAGCATTTTTAAAGATATTAATTTTTAAAATATTAAAAATATAAATTTAAAAAATGATGTAATTTATTTTTAATAAATAATTTTTTCTAAGCTAAATATATACATTTTTTTAATTTGCCGAAACTAAGTTAATGTAGAATAATAAAAAAAATACATGTTCCAAGTTTGCACTTTTTCTTTAACAATCGTTGACTTATAATAATTTAAAGACGCGAAATTGGGGGTGGAAAGCATATCATACAGAAAAACGCATTTAAAATTTTAAACAAAGATTGGCCCATAATAAAATGTTTAAATGGTTTTTAAAAACTTGCAGGTGAGTAAGTAACTCATTCCTGTAGCTTAAATGTCCGATTCAGCTTATGTTTTGCCCTTTCCATCTTCCTTTTATACTATTTAAATGTTCGTCAGTTGATTTAAAACAAAGTTTTTTCTAACATTCCGATTAAGAGTTTTTTCATAATTTTAGCCCTCACAACTTCAGGCTTTATATCGTCCCGGCGAGGCCGTTAAAAAAATCCTGTATCCTGTGGCCTGTACAGACTCGGACCTTAATTTTCTCTGAAGGCTCTGCCAGGGCAGGCCTAACATATTTTTTCATACCGAACCGGGACTAGTTTTCTTCTTCTTAGGTCTGCACGGGCGAAATTTTCAGTCCCGGTTTTGACCCAGCCCATATTAAAATCATTGTCTGTGACTGATTCGTGGAAAAATCTGTAAAATTTGGCTTAGCCCAAAAATGTTTACAAAAATGCATGTATTTTTAAATCGCCATTGTTTTACAATAAACTTTAATATATATATATATATATATATATATATATATATATATATATATATATATTTAAGGATAGTAGATTTAAATGCAAAACAATTAAAATACTCTAAAACCATTGAAAAAGAACCTGCCTATGACGGAATCGTGTCTTAAATGGAAAAAAATGTTGATCCATACAAAATGAATATACTAATAATGAATAAATTAATAAACATAAAATATATTTAAAAAGTTCACAATATACACGAGGAAAGAATATAATACATTTACTCCTCCTAAGAAGGAGACTTGTTTATAACGCATTTTTTTCTTTTCTATGTGATGCCGTCTTAGAAGATTTTACTGTACAGCATTTTTCAAAGTCTCTTATACATGAAATATGGATTAACGGTATTAAATGATAAGGGAAACATTTGCATACAAATAGAGATTCGTTAAAAATATGTATATCACAGCCTTTTGGCGCTTCTTTAAAAATGAAGACTATAAACATGGAAAAAGAAAAGCTATAATAAGTATTTTTGATCAAAACTCCTCCATACGAAACAATTTTTAACTATATCGACGTAAAAAACTGTTTTTCGGAGAAATTCAGTGAGGCCGGGTCGGATTTAGGCTAAGATTTTAATTTTTTTAGTGGCTGGGCCGAACGTTTTTTCTATGGGTCGCACAGTGGGACGTTTTGATGATCTAGGTGGACAAAATCCATTTTTCCGATTATCTCGTAATTTGACAAAACCGCGTGTAGCTAGCTGGGGTGGTTAGTTGGTAGCTAGCTGAATGTCTGTATTTTCGAGATCCGTACTAGTTTTGGAGTAAAAAATCAGAGCCGTTGATTAATTGTGACCGTAAAGTAGGCATTTGCGCAGTTGGTTTGAGGGAGTTTTAAAATATTCACTAGCTTCCCCTAAGTTTGAAAGCACGTCGTGACTATTCTGTTTTATTTGAAAACACGAGTTTCTGATCTAATGTCACAGCTTTGTCAAGGTCAGATTTAACCTATTTTTGTTTGAAAATGAGTGATATTAAACCCGCTTTACCTTACCGCTTTTTTCAAAGGCTGAAATTCTGGATGATCCTTGATGTTTTTTACAAATTTCATCGTGACTTTTAACAAATTATTTAGCATTATTCAGCAATAAGCATTTTTTAAAAATCAAAGTGCCATTCCTAAAGTATTGAAAAATTAAACAAACTCCCGCAGATAGCTGCAGATCAGAAAGTTTTTATTAATAAACAAGCATCATATTAACTTCCAGTGCATGTATGTATGTTTAGTTTAAATATTGCAGTCAAATGTAAATCATTTTTAATTATCCTATTGAGCTGATAAACAATGAATACATGTGTAATGTGAATGACAATACAATATTATTATGATTTAAAGAACATAGAAGTTTGTTTAGAATAGTGTTCCTAAAGGGCTTCACAAAAATTTAGATTAAAACTTGCAAGTTAATTTTAAACCAATTTCATTAATCTGATTGAGCTGAATCTTTGCTCAGGATATGTAATTCTGATGACAATGCAATATTATTATAATTTATAGAACGTAGCAGTTACGCTTTTTTTACAGGGCCACATAAAGTTAGTTCAAATCTTGCAAGACAATTTTAATCCACTTTCAATTATCTGATTGAGTTGAAACTTTGCCCACATGTGTTTTTCCGATGACAATTCAATTAAATTATAATTTGACGAAATTATGCATTTGGACCACATAAAAAAACGCGGAAAGATTATTGCTAAAAAGCAGAAATTTTAATTAAATTTCTACAAAATTACTATAGGTTATTGATACACAACAGCATTTCTTAAATTGAAAAATAAGTGCGTAGCAGTTGTATTTCTTTTACAGGGACACATAAAACTTTCGAATACATTACCGTCTATATGCAGAAATTTTATTTCAAATTTAATAAAATTTATATAGTTTATTTATTCACACAACAGCATTTTTTCAACCGAAAATAATTTTGGTAGCATTTATTTGTTTTACTGGTACCATAAAACATTAAGATTTTTTTTAATATGATTTTATTTTAGAAATTTCATTTTTCAGGATGACTACACAAATTTCTCGAGCAATTCTGAGTAGACAAAAATACAAAAAAGAAATGAATGTTAACTTACATGTGTGCATTAAATTGTTTTTTACTTAACTGTAAAATAAGTATGTTTAACGCACTATTTTAATGCATTGTACAGGGTGCCATCGAACGTTCTTAATTGCCGAACGGTTGCAGCTATACTCATAAAAGTGGTGTCTAGGTATAGTAAAGTGGCTATCCTCTCCCAGATGACACCACTTCTAGCGTCACCTGGTGGAAAACAGCTGAGTTAGTATTCCTATCTCGAAAATGGATTCATGCTCAGAACGAGATTCATTTAGCATTCGTGTTCACAAGGTATCCTTTTGAACTAAATCGATGATGCTCTACAAATTTGTCATTCACTTTTATCCCATATTTCGAACCGTTTTCGCGATAGGAACGCTAATGCCGCCATTTTTCAACAAGTGGCGCTGTAAGCGGTCTCATCTAGTAGCGCATAGCCTCTTTACTATACCTAGACAGCACGTTTATGAATATAGATGCAGTCGTTCGGCAGTTAAGAGGGTGGGAACGGACTTTAGTGGGCACCCTGTATTTTTACTTTAAGACATTTTTGTTAAATAACCAAATATTTATCACTGTTTGAATATTTTGTCAGTGATGCATTAAAAAAAACAGCAAAAACTAAATAAACTTCAACGAAATAATTGTGTCCACCTAGATCGTCAAAATGTCCCACTGGGGGGGGGGGGGGGGGGGTCGGCTCGGGACCGGGTCTGGTTATTTCGACCCGTGCAGTGCTTCAGAAGATTTTGAAAGTAGGTTTAATGTACGAAAAAAAAAAATCTTTTTATTTTTAGCAATATGTAAATTATTATTATTTTTTTTAATTATTACAATTTAAGAATATCTTTTTACAAACGCATTCAAACTTTTACATCTAGGTTCCTGCAAGAGCGACTGAATGTGAACAAAACCCCGACAAATGCGGAACTGAAGAATGTTGTGTTGAAGGTGAAGGCATTAGAAAATGCAGATCTCGTCCAAAAGAAAGTATGTGTGATTTTTACGAGAGTACTCGAAGAGTACTTATCTACTGCAGGTCTCGGGTGATTTTGAAACAATGTAGAGAAAATATTAGGAGCAATTATAGAGACGAATTACTATTTAGCCCTGAAGTTATTCCTTTTTTATTTAAGCACTAGCAGGATACGCCCACTGCGCTGGTCGTTTTTCCCAAACGAAATTGTGAATTTTACCACGTATTTTAAACAATCTGGACCTTCACCTGAAAATTCCGTCCGCATTGCTGAAAACAATGCGAACGCATTTGCGATATTATATTACCTTATGCGTTAGAGAAAATTTGGGCTATTAAGAAGCAATTCTTTTAGTTAATCATATACAACGCATTTTTGTAGGGAAATGAAGAGTGGTCCATTTTTGTGTGTTAGTTCTTGAACTCCTGGCCTTTCAGCTTGCGCATATGTGGTTTTGAAGCTTAAATACAATCTCACTGAATGTCACGTTATTCTTCGTGATAAACGTCGGCTTGTGGCAGGTATACTACTACTGTTTTCCCTCTTCGAATTCCAGCAGAGTAAATATCTTGAAAAACGTACTAAATAATTTGCAGACAATAAAGAGTGTTCAACTTTCATGTTTAAAAGAATAGTGAATCATAAAATGGAGTATTTTAAAATCTTAATCGTTTGAATAAAATTCAAATGACGTAATTATCACTACCTTTTCATTTTGTAGAACAGTTGTAATCCCATTAACACAGAAAACACTCTATGACTTAATATTGTAGTAAAATAAAAGTCTTGTATTTAATAGAATCTTTTTAAACTTTCATAATCGACTCCATTGGGAAAATTGACGTCAAACACGAGAAGTCGTGCAACAAAATTGTTATGAGGTGACCGAACCGGTAGTTGCTCAAATAAGGTCGGTGCTACGGAGTTTTCATTCTATTTCCTTCCTTTTAAGTTTTAGAAGTAAACTAACATAATTTCTACAACCCTTAATGAATGTCCTATAATAGGTAAAAGTAAAATCTGCTGAAAGTAAATAGCAACAAAGTTATAAGTAAATAGTTTCTTTAATTGCCATTTTCCCAGTAGTGGATCAATCCAAGAAATCGGTCGAAAATTCAAAATTTAATCTTTAAAATATCATGCTTAAGCTATGATTAACATTAATTCATATAAAACTATTATTTGAAATATGCAAGATGGAAGTCGATTATTTTAACTTACCATAATTGTCTCCAACTAAATAGAAACTAAATTTTTATATTTTTTAATAACCCCCCACCCCCCCATAAAATGGCTTCTCCTACAGCAGGCAGTTGACAACAATGTGACAACAAAAAATTTGATCAACTACTGGAGGGGTATCAACTACTGGCGCAGTCACTCTACATGTACCAGAGTTAATTACAAAACAAAGTTACTTATTCGTCAAATTACGTTCCAGTAAATAGTTTCAATTTGTTGTCAAATCAATTATAGAACTTTCACCAACAAATCTCCATACCGTAAATAGAACTGACAATAATAAATAAAGTTAGTGATGCAAAATGTTTAGCAATATGCATTTTAGCAATTACTTGAACTGAAGATTGTTTTTATTTGCATTTTTCTAAAGAGCGCAATAACATGGACAAACAAATAGGCTTGTTATTTCCTTTATATTCAAGAGTAAATTAATCTACCGTCTAGTGTGTAAATAACCCAGATTATGAACGTAACTCTCAATTTATTGCTAAGTTTAGCGTCTGGGGTGTGCGTCAGTACAATGTGCTTTATAATGATCGAGATTTGGGGGTAATTTTATCCTATCTAGGCAGAAATGATAAGTCGACAAACATTATTCCATTTGTCAAAATTTGAGTCATAAAGGTTTTTCCCTACATTGAATGTATTGGTTTTTTTATGAGAGAAAAAAAAAAAATTCATAAAAAGTAAATTATAATAAACCTTCTCTTGTTCGTTTGCTTCGTTATGAAAAATCACAATTTTAATAATAGCTAATTTTAAAACCTGTCTAATCTTCTGTTATTTGATACACAGTCTCCTTTCAAATAGGAACAAAATTCCCAATAATATTGTAAATGCGCTAATTCTCGGGTAACACGATTCCGTAAGAATAGTTCAATATGTGTAACAAAACCTTTTTAAAAGAATGCTTAAGCAAGAGAAAGTTATGCAGAAAAATCTAAAAAGACAGGTTTTGATATTAGCGATTATTAAAATTGTGGTTTTTCATAACGAAGCAAACGAACAAGTGAAGATGTATTATAATTTATTTTTTATCTCAAATTATTTTACTCTCATAAAAAAAACAATACGTTCAATGTAGGGAAAAATGCAATGGTATGCCATACTATGTTGAAAAATATTTTAAATCTCTGAAATTAAGTTATTTTAACACATGTGTGTATAGGGTGGACATTTACACTGAAATTTAAATATTTGTCTACATAATTATAATTTTAACTCCTTTTTATGTAATTTATATTTAAATAGGAAATTTTCTCTAACATGTTCTCGTGCACTTAAAAGAAAAACATCATTATTGTGTACTTCGCACAGCTGATTTCACTCTTTTGCATTTGTGGCTTAAAATTGCAATGCTTGTCGATCAAAGTAATAAATATATAGCATGTGACTCACTAATAGAACCCTTTTTACGATTAACTTCTTCTAGTTTCCCCCTGTAAATGATATGATGGGAGAATTATATAAAAATGTTAACTAAAATGAAAACAAAAAGAAAACGAGTGAATAATGGTGATACTTAGATTTTATTTCATCATGTTTTCAGACACATTTCGATTAACCTGGCGGAAACGATAAATCGACAAAATAATGTATCAATTGCATTTTTCACAGAGGATTATTTTTTAAACTTTATAAACATTCCTTTCGTGTTTAATTCAAAAATAATTTATTTTATAAATTTATCTCTCATCAAAACGATTTTTGTTTCTTTCTTTAAAAATAAAATTAAACAAATAACAGTTTTGTCTTCTATTTTGCGAGATGTTTACATTATTTTTTTAATAATAGAGCTGTTTCGTGTCTTTAAACAATGAGAATGTCGTCAGAAAATAACCATTGTCAATCTTTTCATTCAAAATAACAATAAAATACGAAATGTATTATAAAAAGTCATGTCTTTACCCGTGTATTATACACATAAATCACCGAAAGGAATATTCTCTATCCAGTGATACAACCCCCCCAAAAAATCCACCTGATACTCTTTTTAATTACCCGGACCGAACTTTTAGGTAATCCTGTTTTATTAGCTAGCCATCGCTCTCTACGCTGGTTGGTTTCTCTAAAAGAATCTTTAATCAAATGAAATAAAATTCAAAGTCGGTGTTGGCGACATAATAGACAAAATAAATCTAAAATCACTGAAGTACCTGTTTTTAACTACTTTTTACTAGGTTTATGTTCTTTAATTTCCCGTTTCTACATAAAACTGCTGCTGAGCTATGGCAAATTGTCCTAAAATTTTCGACCACACTCTTAAACTTAGGCTGCAGTTTCTAAAATTGCTGAAATACATTTTTAATTATTTTTTTAATAGGTTGAATCTTGAATATCACGCTGATACCAAAAACGGCTGCTGAGATATGACCAGATGTTCTAAAATTTTCGATCCCGCACTTTAACCCCTCAGGGAGGGACTTTCTAAAATTGCTGAAATACATGATTCATTATTTTTTAATGTGTTTGTTATCTTGAATTTCACACTTCCATATAAAACGGCTGCTGAGATATGCCCAAATGTTCTAATAGATTCGACCTCCCTTTAACTGCTCGGGGAAATTTCTAAAATTGCTGAAAAATGTCTTTAATAATATTTTAGCAGATTTATTTTCTACAATTTCACGCTTCTACCTAAAGCGGCTGATGAGATAAGGTGAAATGGCCTAAAACTATTGATTACCCCTTTAACCCGCTTACTGGAGGGGACGGAATTTCTTAAATTATTGAAATACATATTTAATTACATTTTAGTAGATTTTTTTTCTAGAATTTCGCACTCCTACCCAAAACGGCTGCTGAAATATGGTCAAATTTTCTAAAAGTTTCGGCCCCTTCTTTAACCACCTTAGGGAGAATTTCTCAAATTCCTGAAATTAGTGTTTGATAATTTTTTAGTAGATCCCACTCTTACGTAAAGCGTCTTCTAAGATATGACGAAATGATGTAAAACTTTCGCCCTTCCCCTTTTTAAACTCGCTTGGGGGGATATTTAAAATCGCATGACATATGTTCAACTTTTAGTAGATATATTTTCTGGACTTTCACGCTCCTATATAACGGCTACTTACATATATTCAAATGTTCTAAACTTTTCTACGCCCCTTTTTCCCATCAGGAAAGGAACTTTTAAAATTACTGAAATACATGTTTAATTATTTTTCAGTTGATTTATTTTCTGGAATTTCACGCTCCTACTTAAAACGCCTAATATGATATGCTAAGTGATGCAAATAGTTCGAATTCCCCCCCCCCCCCCCCCCCCCCGCTTGAATCCTTTAGGGGGAGATTTCTAAAATCTCTGAAATTAGCATTTTATTACTTTTTTAGTAAATATGTTTTCTGGTATTTCACCTAATACGGCTGCTGAAATAGGGAGAAATGTTTTAAGTTTCGACTCCCCCCCTTGACTCCCTTTAGGGCGAATTTCTAAAATCGCTTAAATATGTGATTATTGCATTAATAGATTTATTTTCTGGAATTTCACGCTACAACCTGAAACGTCTGCTGAAATATCCCAAGTGTTCTAAAATTTTAGACACCACCATAGGGGGGAATTTTTAAAATTTTTGAAATATTTGTATAAATATTTGTGTAGTAGATTTATTTTCTGGAATTTTACGCTCCTATCTAAAACAGCTAATGAGATATACCAAATGTTCTAAAATTTTCGACCTGCCTTTTAACTCACTTAATCAAGACTTTTAAAAAATTGCTGAAATACATTTTAAACTATTTCTTTAGTAGATTTATTTTCTGGACGCGCCTACCTTAAACGACTGCTGAGATATGGCCAAATATTCTAAAATTTTTGGCGCCCATATATACTTCTTAGCGGTTTGTGTGTGTGTGGGGGGGGTGGAAGGGGGTGTCTATTAATTTTTGAAATACGTGTTTAATTATTTTTCAGGATTTTTTGTTCTTTAATTTCACACTCCTATCTAAAATTGTTGCTATTTAACAACCCTTAGCGGGGATTTTCTAAAATCGCTGAAACATTTTAAACTTTTTCTAAGTAGATTTATTTTCTGGAATTTCACGTTCCTACCTAATACGGTTGCTGGGATATGGAGAAATGTTTTAAATTTCCGACCGCCCCCCTCCGACTGTCTTGGGAAAGGGCAAAATTGTAATGTTGTTTTTTCTGCATTTTGTTTTAAATGCTTAAAAATATGATTTTTTGAACATTTTATAAAAAAAAACTTAATAACGAATATGAATGCAATCCTTGGAGTATTAATCATTGTCCAATGTATTAAAAATACGTTAAATCAATAGAATAATATTACTTTAAATATTGCTTGTATTGCAGTGAAACCTGGAGCTTAGTGAACGTATTAACACGGGCTTGACAGTGAGAGGGTTAACTCCCTTTGGGGCGAATTACTAAAATCGCTTAAATATGTGATTATTTCATTAATAGATTTATTTTCTGGGATTTCACGCTACAACCTAAAACGTCTGCTGAAATTTCCCAAGTGTTCTAAAATTTTAGACCCCCCCCCCAAATGGGGGAATTTTTGAAATTTCTGAAATATTTGTTTAAATATTTGTGTAGTAGATTTATTTTCTGGAATTTTACGCTCCTATCTAAAACAGCTAATGAGATATACCAAATGTTCTAAAATTTTCGACCTGCCTTTTAACTCACTTAATCAAGACTTTTAAAAAATTGCTGAAATACATTTTAAACTATTTCTTTAGTAGATTTATTTTCTGGAATTTCACGCGCCTACCTTAAACGACTGCTGAGATATGGCCAAATATTCTAAAATTTTCGGAGCCCATATATACTTCTTAGCGGTTTGTGTGTGTGTGGGTGGGGGGCGGGTGTCTATTAATTTTTGAAATACGTGTTTAATTATTTTTCAGGATATTTTGTTCTTTAATTTCACACTCCTATCTAAAATTGTTGCTGTTTAACAACCCTTAGCGGGGATTTTCTAAAATCGCTGAAACATTTTAAACTTTTTTTTAGTAGCTTTATTTTCTGGAATTTCACGTTCCTACCTAATACGGTTGCTGGGATATGGAGAAATGTTTTAAATTTCCGACCGCCCTTAATTCCCCTTTGGGGCGAATTTCTAAAATCGCTTAAATATGCGATTGTTTCATTAATAAATTTATTTCCTGGAATTTCACGCTACAACTTAAAACGTCTGCTGAAATATCCCAAGTGTTCTAAAATTTTAGCCCCCCCCCCATAGGGGGAATTTTTAAAATTTCTGAAATATTTGTTTAAATATTTGTGTAGTAGATTTATTTTCTGGAATTTTACGCTCCTACTAAAACAGCTAATGAGATATACCAAATGTTCTAAAATTTTCGACCTGCCTTTTAACTCACTTAATCAAGACTTTTAAAAAATTGCTGAAATACATTTTAAACTATTTCTTTAGTAGATTTATTTTCTGGACGCGCCTACCTTAAACGACTGCTGAGATATGGCCAAATATTCTAAAATTTTCGGCGCCCTTATATACTTCTTAGCGGTTTGTGTGTGTGTGTGTGTGGGGGGGGGGGTCTATTAATTTTTGAAATACGTGTATAATTATTTTTCAGGATTTTTTGTTCTTTAATTTCACACTCCTATCTAAAATTGTTGCTGTTTAACAACCCTTAGCGGGGATTTTCTAAAATCGCTGAAACATTTTAAACTTTTTCTCAGTAGTTTTATTTTCTGGAATTTCACGTTCCTACCTAATACGGTTGCTGGGATATGGAGAAATGTTTTAAATTTCCGGCCGCCCTTAACTCCCTTTGGGGCGAATTTCTAAAATCGCGTAAATATGAGATTAGTTCATTAATAGATTTATTTTCTGGAATTTCACGCTACAACCTAAAACGTCTGCTGAAATATCCCAAGTGTTCTAAAGTTTTAGACCCCCCTTCTATAGGGGGGAATTTTTAAAATTTCTGAAATATTTCTTTAAATATTTGTGTAGTAGATTTATTTTCTGGAATATTACGCTCATATCTAAAACGGCTAATGAGATATGCCAAATGTTCTAAAATTTTCGACCTGCCTCTTAATTCACTTAATCAGAAATTTCCAAAAATTACTGAAATACATTTTTAAGTATTTTTTTAGTAGATTTATTTTCTGGAATTTCACGCGCCTACCTTAAACGACTGCTGAGATATGAAAAAATATTCTAAAATTTTCGGCGTCCATATATCCTTGTTAGCGGTGTGTGTGTGGGTGGGGGGGGGGGGGGGGGTGAGGTCCTATTAATTTCTGAAATAAGTGTTTAATTATTTTTTGGATTTTTTGTTCTTTAATTTCACACTCCTATCTAAAATTGTTGCTGTTTAACAACCCTTAGCGGGGATTTTCTAAAATCGCTGAAGCATTTTAAACTTTTTCTCAGTAGTTTTATTTTCTGGAATTTCACGTTCCTACCTAATACGGTTGCTGGGATATGGAGAAATGTTTTAAATTTCCGGCCGCCCTTAACTCCCTTTGGGGCGAATTTCTAAAATCGCGTAAATATGTTATTATTTCATTAATAGATTTATTTTCTGGAATTTCACGCTACAACCTAAAACGTCTGCTGAAATATCCCAAGTGTTCTAAAGTTTTAGACCCCCCTTCTATAGGGGGGAATTTTTAAAATTTCTGAAATATTTGTTTAAATATTTGTGTAGTAGATTTATTTTCTGGAATATTACGCTCCTATCTAAAACGGCTAATGAGATATGCCAAATGTTCTAAAATTTTCGACCTGCCTCTTAACTCACTTAATCAGAAATTTTCAAAAATTACTGAAATACATTTTTAAGTATTTTTTTAGTAGATTTATTTTCTGGAATTTCACGCGCCTACCTTAAACGACTGCTGAGATATGGAAAAATATTCTAAAATTTTCGGCGTCCATATATCCTTGTTAGCGGTGTGTGTCTGTGGGGGGGGGGGGGGGGTCCTATTAATTTCTGAAATAAGTGTTTAATTATTTTTTGGATTTTTTGTTCTTTAATTTCACACTCCTATCTAAAATTGTTGCTGTTTAACAACCCTTAGAGGAGATTTTCTAAAATAGCTGAAATACATTTTAAACTTTTATTAGTAGATTTATTTTCAGGAATTTCACGCTAATACTTAAAACGGCTGCTGAGATATGCCAAATGTTTTAAAATTTTCTCACCCTCCTTTTTAAATCCCTTTAGGAGAGGGGCATGTCTAAAATTTCTGAAATATTTGTTTAAATATTTGTTTAGTAGATTTATTTTCTGGAATTTCACACTCCTACTTAAAACGCCTAATGTGATATGCTAAGTGATGCAAAAAGTTCGAACTCCCTCTCCCCCCCCCCCCCCTTGAATCCTTTAAGGGGAGATTTCTAAAATCTCTGAAATTAGCGTTTTATTATTTTTTTAGGTTTTCTGGTATTTCACAAGCCTACCTAAAACGACGGTTGAGATATGCAAAATGTTTTAAAATTTTCGACCCCCCTTATAACCCACTTAACCCTTTCAGGTGAAAAACAATTCTATTGCTAAAGTGTTTAAATTAATGAATGACACCGGATTTTGAAAACAAATTTATCTGTAAATAAGAAATAGCTATATTTCGCATGTATAATAAACCGAAAAATTTTTAACCAAAATTCTGGTGCTATTGTGGAATTTGGGAATTAAAACCAAGTGGTTTCATAAAAATACCACCCATCTCTCAAGGGGTTAATGGGGAATTTTCTAAAATCGCATAAATATCTGATTAATTTTTTTTTTAGTAGACTTTTTTCTGGAATTTCGCTCCTATCTAAAACTGCTGCTGAGATTACCAAATGTTCTAATAGATTCCACCCACCTGTTTAACAATCTTTAGGGCGGGGATTTTTAAAATCGTTGAAACACATGTTTATTTATTTTTTTAGTAGATTTATTTTCTTGAATTTCACGCTCAAAACAGCTGCTGAGATATGCGAAAAGTCGAAGCCCATTTAACTTTTTTAGCGTGGGGGATTCTATTAATTTCTGAAATACGTGTTTAATAATTTTTTATAGGTTTATTTTCTGAAATTTTTCGCTCCTACCTAAAACGGCTGCTGAGATATTGTCAAATGTTCTAAAATTTTCCATCTCTTTAACCCCATAGGGGGTAATTTTAAAAATCAAATAACTATTTGATTAATTATTTGTTTAATACATTTATTTTCTGGAATTTTACTCGCCTGTCTATAACTCTGCTGAAATAGGCCAAATGTTCTAAAAGGTCCGACCCTACTTTTAACAACCCTTAGAAGGGAATTTCCAAAATTGCTGAAATTGTGAAGATATTTTTTAATAGATTTATTTTCTGGAATTTCACGAGCTTAGCTAAAACGACTGCTGATATATGCCAATTGTTCTAAAAGATTCGACTCCCATTTTAACCCTCTTAGAGAGTGAATTTTTAAAATTCCATTCTTTTTACTTGCTTAGGTCATAACAGGAATCCATTGACCAAATTTCGTGATCCTAACCATGAATAGGTGATCTTTAGAAATTAAACACATAAGCTTAGTAAAAAAATAGAAAAATCTCCATTGTCACAGAATCACCTGAATCAAGATCAACTTTTGTAGCTGTCACAATTTAATTGTTCTTGTAATTTTTAATGATCGGTGTATCTCAGTCCTTGTATTTGACCGTTCATTGTATTTCATATCAAAATGCACAACGTTCAACATGAAACTTTTGTCTTCCAAATGTAAGTATTTTTAATTCATATTTCCCTTTTTAGGAGGAATGTGTAATCCGAGGCCTACCAAACCACTGGATGGTGTGTACCGAAAGATATGTCCATGTAGTAAAGGTCTAACGTGTGGAGCAACGAGGGGTTCAGTAAGTTTAATGTTGTCTTTTAAAAAGTTACAATAAATTTAAATTTTAGCCGTACAATCTTTTAATTATTAATCTTTAAAAATTTTAGCTTCCATAGATTGCGTAAAGTGCGGTCTATTTTGATTATCCAGTTTCTGCATGCAATGTAAAAAAAGACAAACGTTTCTTAATTTGCGAAAAATACTATAACTACACACGAAATGTACATTTACCTCTTCTACCGACGATTCGAAAAAGTTTGTTTTACCTTCAGAAGCATCAGAAACCAAAATAGATAGCGGAATGTATATATATATATATCGGTTATATACTCGGTTTATGGCGTCAGATGCCGCCATCAGAAGAATCTAAAATAGTCCTTTTCCATTCTTTTTTCGGTCAAGGGTCCATTCCTCCTCCAGACCTCATTGCCTTTGCAATATCCTCTACCCAGGTCTCTTGTGGTCTTCCCCGTTTCCTTTTTTTTATTTGTTTTATAATTGAATGTGATTTTGGGCAGTCTTTCATCATTCATTCTACTTACATGACCCTACCAGATTAATTGCTTTTTTTTTTAGTGTCAGCTAATAGGGTTCCCTTTATTTTCATCATTTCCTTCATTCTTTCGTTTCTTATTCTTTTCACTCTTGATATCCTGCATGATCTTTCTAGGGCATCCATTTCTACTGCCGCGAATTTCTTTATTTCTGTCTCCATAATTCTCCATCCTTCTGCTCCCTATAACAATATGCTCTTTACAAAAGAGTTGTACATACTATACTTTTTTTTCTAGAGATCTCCTTACTCCACCAAATAGAATTGAATAGTTTTACAGCCTTTCTCCCCTGACAAATTCTGTATTTAATTTCCTGTGATTCTCTTCCTTCTCTATTAATGTCTACACCTAGATATCTATAATCCTTACAACTTTCAATTTTTATGTTATCATTTAGACAGGTCTGTCTCATTTTCTCCTATACATAGGTATTTGGTCTTGCTGATGTTCATGTGAAGTCCCCATCTCTCATATTCTTCCTTAATTTTTACCGTCATTTTCTCTAAATCATTCTTACTTTTCGCAATTATAACTTAGTCATCTGCGAATTGTAGAGTAAAAATTGATGTTCAATTCACATTAAGTCCCATTCCTGTACAGAGAAAAATCCATTTTAAAAAACGTTTCTTTTTCTGCCACTAATTTTTAGAAACGTTTCAAAATAGTTTTATAGCATATTAATCGGTCTTATTAACCCTTTGTCTACTGACGGTACTTATAAATACCACACATTTTAAACTTTTATACCACAGTGAATATTACTAATATTCTAATGATACTTTGCATAAACACTCTTCTAACTCCACTTTAGCCGAGTACATGGCAGCAGTAGTTCTAGCTTTGTTATTTTAGACAGGAATGAGGCTATCTTTGAAGCAGTCGATGCGTTTTGTGCCGACATTTTATAGAGATTGCCGTGCTTGTCTTTTCATTGCTGCAAACACAGTAAAGGATATAAGATAAGTGTTGGATTTTTTTATGTGTTCATTATGATCTTAGAATACAATTTGACTCGCTATTTTAGGTGTATGGTGTATGTATTTGATTTAACAGTTGAATGACTCGGTGGTACTTATACCAGTGGCGTGGCGTGAAAATTTTCGGTGGTCATCGCAATAATTTAAGTTTGTGGTGAAAAATTATTAACTCTAAAATTCAATGGTTGAATGTTCAAAAAAGAAACTTTAAATCTTACCTTCACTTATACATGAACTTCAAATGTTCTGCTAAAACTGGATCGTAGAGTTTTAAAAGTTTATTAAGAGTTTTAAAATATTGGTTGGTCATCGCCGCATCCAGCGATGACCGGACGCCACGCCACTAACTTATACGTACCGTCAGTACACTGGGTGTTGGTGAAAAACTTCCTGTTTACTTTTCGTCTGTGCAGTTATCCATCATTTTCATCTATTTTAAAATGTAATTACAAAAATGTAGTGTAGTAATGATTTCCCTGGTATTTCTTTTTTGTTTCATTGTTATTGTTTTATAGGAAATCGAAAAAGTTATGACACCGGCTCGTTTTTGCTATGCTAGAAATGGCATATGTAAATTCATATATTGCAGATGTGGAGATGCGAGAGAACATGTCGTCCCTGGAATATTGACGTCGCGTAACTAAAAGACTGCTAACATGATCGAAACCTAAAAAAAAAAAAATAGTTTTTTTAACCCTTTCAGGAGCAATGCATTTTCAATTCTATAAGTGTTGAAATAAATGATTGACACCGTAATTTGCCAAACGATTTCTTTGTAAATAAGAAAAAGCCTATATTTCATATACTTACTAAATCGAAAATACTTTCTGGTGCCAGTTGAAATACCTTGTGAGTTTTCTGTTACGATATTTTGGTCGTAGTGTACTGACGGTACTTTAAAGTACCACTTTAATTAATTACCTCTAAATAATTAAATTCCTCACGGGTGAGTATTTTTTTTTTTGTGTTTATCCTTTAATTTTCATTGCAGTAACTGAAAAAAAAAATATTACATGAAAACAATTGCAGTAAATCATAATGCCGTAGATAAAGGGTTAAACTCGAATGTACGTTTTTAGGGTTCCGTCAATTCTCTAAAAAACATTTTCTAGCGCGTAACCCAATTTATAGATGCAGGAGTAACAAACTAATATTAATTTTGATGTTAATGTTGTTTAACTATCAAGTTAGCAAAACAAATTTGTTGAACGTGAAAACATCCACTTCAGAATCTATAGCATTTGAAAAACGTATGATTCCGTGTTTAATATACAATTTTAAGTACTACACGGAAACGTTTCAAAGTGGCAATAAAAGAAACTTTATTTTTAGAAGTACTTCCTTAAATCTCCAAAATGTATTTATAAAGTTATAAAATGTATTTTTAGAGCTTTCTAAAGTTAAAGAAAACTTTTTCGGAATCGATGGTAACTGCCCTTAGCAAAAAATGACATAGGATTTTTTATGGAAACATATGATTTTATATGGAAAATCATAAAAAATTTATGTCATTATATGTAAACCTACTGTATTCATATGGTAAACATTCTGCTTTCTATGGTATTCGTCGCGAAGTGTATGGTAAAATAATAATTAATGACATGTACCATATATTATATGGGATTCCATAGCAAGGTGTATGGTAAATTTATAGGGTAATGAAATTTACCATACATTCAATGGTGTTCCATAGCATGATGTATGGTAAAATCATACGATAATTATCGTATTGTACTATAATTGCTTGTACTATAAAATGTATGGTATACCATAGCATGATGTATCGTAAAATCATATGGTAATTGCTTGTACCATAAATTGTATGGTATTCCATAGCATGATGTATGGTAAAATCATATGGTAATTACTTGTACATAGCTAATAATACCTTTTATTCAAAATATTTCTTTTAAGATTTTAACAAGGGAAAATTTCACAAACTATGTGTTTAACAATTTTTCTTGTTCATAAAATATGTATATTGATCCAAAAAATCTGAAAAAAGTACAAGTAGAACTAATTATTTCCGTCGCAAAATTCCTAATAAATTTTAAATTCATCATTTGCATAATTTTTTTTCAATGCTACAAAAAGTGTCACATTTTAACTTATGCAAAAATTTCCTAAAAAACAAAAACTATTTTTTTTTATTATTATTATTTTTAATTTAATTTCAAAGATTTTTTATTTCAAGATGTTTAACCAAGCAGTCTGCACACCCAGAATGTGGTACACACCGTTTGAAATGTTGTTTTCAAGTACTTGATCGTCAAAAGTAGGTCATTCGTTTTTAATTACACACACACGCACACACATATATATACAGGTTTGCCACAAGCGGCTATTTTTATATTCTGTTCGTACTTTTATTTTTTTAATAGATTTTATAGCGTATCTCCCTTGCATACATGCCAACCACCGGCTTTTTTTAAATCAAACAATTATACTCTAACCAGAAATTAATTTACTTAACGGAATTAAATAAATTTCTAACGACTAACTCATTTAATGCCAAACGCATTTAATTAAATAAATTTTCTGGTTCAAAGTTTGTTTTCTTAATTTTAAAAAAGCCGGAGGTTGGCAACTATGCCCATGTAAATATTTTTAAAGCGAAAGCAAAAGATTTTTGTTTTGAAAATTTAGTGCAAAATAAAATTAAAAAACAGTCGCCTGTGGCAGCCTTGTATGTACATATTATATACAAAATACTAAGCTTATATAGCTAATTTATGTTCGTGTTAACGTGCTTGTAGTGAGTCAATTTTTGCAGAAATGTGTACATATTGCTGGCTTAAATTCAATAAAAAAAAATATTTCTTTACAAAAAAAAAATAACTAAATAAAAAAATAAATAAAAATAAACTATCAAAATTTCAAAATTTTGATCAACTATCAAAATTTAATCAAAATTTAAATTAACTTTTAAAACCTTTCTTTACAGTTTTGCGGTAAGAAAAGAATTCAATATATAAATGCCATAAGGCATAAGATTTCACCCCAAAAACTCCTTAGACGTTTACCGTACGGTGCCATAAAAATTACCATACACTTAATATTTATATGGTTTGCCATAGAATATTTTTTACCTTAGGCAAAAAACCATAAGATTTCACTTATGGTTTTTTTTATGGTAATTCTATGTCATTTTTTGCTAAGGGTGGGAAGACGTTATTGTGCATTTTTGTCCGTGGTTTGTATTACATTTCCCTACATTCCCTCCCCCACCTTTATTTTTTACTATGTAAGGTATACCGAAGCTATTTTTCTTTTTTTTTTTCAATAGATTTTAGTTTATACTTATATAGTTCATAGTTAGTTTTAACTTATAAAAGAGTAACTAGATATAGACTTTTTTTTTGGTCTATTTCAGTACGAAGTTTACATTGGGAACTGGAACAAAAATTTCAATGTCTTACTTGATACATCAACAATATTTTTAAAGCAATAAATTACGGGAAAATGTCTGCACTCATCTTTTAAAACATAATGAAGTTAACAGCAATGTTGGGCTTGTCTAAACGGCAGTTGGAAATTTGAAAAGTGGTGCAGATATTTCCAAGATATCAACGCATTCATTATTTACTAACCCGTTCAAGACCGGCATTTTTTACACGAATTTTATTCGTTTGGTACCACTTTTTGTTAATTATTTTATTTAACTTTATAAATCACGAAAATGTGGGAATTAAATAAAATCAATTTAACTTTTCTTTTTCACTACTATCAAACTCAAGCGTTTTAAGCACCTTTTCAGGGTGCATATATGCACCCATGGTCCCGAACGGGTTAAAGAACATTATTACTGTCTAAACACTTAGTGTTCGCTTCTTTCTGGAAGTTTATTTAATCTAAAACACCAGTTTGATGCTCTAAAATTTATTGTTTCTAGGAAATGTTTTGTAAAAATCCATTTATATTATTCATATATTTAAGTAGAAAATGATTTTTGTATATTTGGTCTATCATAATATGACGACTTGACAGCGGAAATGGTAAATCGCTTAAAGATAAAAAAAATAGGATCATGCTGTAAAAACAAAACTCCAACCTAGACTTGACCTATATAACACTGCAACAAGAATCCAAAAGCTAGGGAAATACTTAGACTGTATGCATTATTAGCTAAATCAGATCAATTAAAAGTAATTATGTAAGTTTTCAAATACAAATTTCGTTCCTTAAATTTACACAGAACATTGAGATACCACTATTTGAAAAAATCCTACGTATTTATCGTTAATACATAGGATTGTTTCGAAAATATGTTGCACAACCAGAAAAAAAGGTTAAATATTTTTCAAAAAGAAAGCTGTTCATGGTTTGAAAATTTTCGCACGTTCGTGTGTATAGAGTATTTTAAGCGACAAAAAAGAGCTTCAAAATTTTCAATCGGTCAAAGTTATCTTTTAAGAAGCCTTTTGAGGTATGTTCATAATGATTTAAATACGTAGCACCAAGAGTTGTCATGTGGTCCGTCCGTCTGTCTGTCCGTATATTAAAGTGCAAACACTACCCAATCGGATGGTTTGGAATTTAATACATATAACCGCTGCAGAATTTTGTTGAGTCATTTCACATTTTATAAAAATGGAATCCAAACTTAAAAAGATATTCATAAAAATTTTCTTCATTCTATTCAATCTCTATCACATGATTGGCCAAAATTCTAGGTTGGCATGGTGATGATGTCCTATTTAAGATAGAGTCGTATCATTTCCGTATTACAGAATCTAATGTGTAGAATCGTAATAAATTTTGTATCTATGCATTTTTTGCATAAGAATTCAACAACTATGGAACCAAGATCTGACTATTTCTAAAACTATTTATGGTACAAACTCATCTCATTTGCCACGTTTTATCTACAATTTCTGAATTTTATCTTGCTCATATGGAACAAAACATCAAAAGTTCATATTTTAGATTGTTTAAGCTATTTTAAAAGCATATACATTAGAGCGCCGATTATCCGAACAAATCGACCCTCGGATAAGCAAAAGTTTGGATAAATGGATAGACAATTTACGCGATGTTCCTGACTAGACTACACTAAAACCTTCACATTTTATCCAGGCTTAGAACTGGAAGCACTAGTTAGTGCTAGTGTGTTTTAAATAATTTTTTTGTTTACATTTTTATCACTTTATGAATTCCAGAGATCCTTCCATAAACAAAAAAGCTTTCAATTATTGCTTGCTAGAAAGAAGAGGTTCTTTCCAATGCTTTCCTATCTCGAATTCTTCTTAAATACGTTAGTTGAATAGGATCAGCGTTCTTCCGCCGTTCGAGCCATTTCATAGCTGTTTCCACTTTCCAAACATTCAAAAGCTTCGTTATGGGATGGACCTGGGTCATCTTCAGAATATTCGTTTCATCCCCTTTCTCTAAGGCTTTTATTTTTATTCGCTTAATTATTGTTCCCTACGACACACTAATCGGGTATTCAATTTCGCATGCTAAATCTGAAGGGGGGAGAGGGATTGCAGAAATACGATGTTCGGTTTAAAATTTTTTTTGAGAGAAACAGTCTGTTCGGATAATTGGAAGTTCTGTTAAAAAATTTTTTGAACGAAATTGGCTGTTCGGATAATTGGAAGGTCTGTTATTTGGAGTTCCAGTAATCGGCGCTCTACTGTATATATAAAACTCAAAGTTATAAACAGCGTGGCCGTTAGTTTGTCAGTCATAAGTTATTTGTCTTAATTCTATAGATTAATGATTTTTTAACTGAAAAAATACTACCGTCTAAAGATTCTAACGCACCTTTAAACTAAATAGATGTTTAAATTGAATTTAACATAATAATGATTCATATAATAAATTCTAAATTTTATCATATTTCTTTTTCATTTTCAGAGGGGTTTCAGATGCATTGCTGAGATGCGAGAAAACCATTCTTATACACAACTAACAAAATATTAAAGAAGATATTTTAAAAATAATCTGTACTTTGTTTTCGTAAGAAAATTATATCAGGATTTAAAATTTTCACAATATGCATATATTTTTTACTATGCCTCTGTCGAATGTATAATGATGTACATTTTACTGATGTAAACAAATGTTATCTTAAAATCTTCAGTGATATGTATCTTAAAATTTTATATCAATATTTATTTTTATTTCAAATAAAATGGTTGAACAAAAATAATAAAATTAATTTCATTGTTATTATTCATTAGAAATAATGTTGTTAACTGTATCTGTTACACCTTAATTATTTTTTGTTACTAAAAACATTGCAAAAGTCATGATAGTTCTGTTATAAGAAAGGAAAATTTACTATAATCTATAATATTGAAAGAAAAAATATCCAGAAAAATGTTTTGTTACATGCATTCAAAAACTGATTGAAAAATAAAATCTGTTTACAAAGTATTTAAACAATTTGAAAGGTATTGATTTTTTTTTTCTAAACTCATTTTTAAGCTCCATGCGTTCCAATCTACAATATAATTTCTTTATATTTTTCATTTTATTATATGGGATATTTTCTGTACCACTTTATCTTAATTTCTAAATGCCACAATAGCACCATAATTTTGGGAAAAAAATTTCTTTTATGATGTACACGAAGAATAGCTTTTACTTATTTTCAAATAAATTTGTTCTTTTTGTTTGTCAACCTTGGTGTCATTCACTCGTTTCAACATTTTAGCAACAGAAGTACTTTCTCGCTAAAAGAGTTAACATTTCAATACGTATGCACAGATTTGTAGTAATACGTATCAATATTTTTCATTAACTATATTATGTAAAAGACGGTATGAATTTTGAACAAAAATTTAAATATGTATAAATATAGAAAACTTTATTTTCGGAGAAGTGTACATGAAATACAGTTGTGGGCAAAATTGTGGACACATTTAGTTAGCTTTCATTACAAAAAGTAAAAAGCTACCCATTGCAGCCGTCGCGTGCAAAACACTTCGGGGAAATTTTGCTATATTTTCGCCGATCATGATCCCCAGATACCAAAACCACCCCCCATTGAAATGCTGACTTATATATAAAAATACTATTATATACATAACCATATATACATATATAAATACTATTATATACATATCCATATATATATATAAATACTATTATATCCATATCCATATGTATATATATATATATATATATATATATACATAAATACTATTATATACATTATATATATATATTTATATATCTGAGTTTTGTCATGCTGTAACTCTTGAATTTTTGAACTGATTTGGAGGAAATTTTTCATATGTATAGTACATATAACAGAACTTTTAAACAGAATGGTAGAAATATTAAAAGATATTTAAAGAGTCACACACTGAAAGTTAACACCATAGGTCATTATAAAGAGAAAGGTAGGAAACCTAAAAATTTCCAAAAGTGTCCACAAATTCAAATGGCCGCCAGTTTGAAACAAGATGGCGGATGAAGCTGGCCAACAAACTCAGTCGAGACATTAGTATGTACTATGCATACGAAAAATTTCATCCAAATCGGTTCAAAAATTCGAGAGTTACAGCATGGCAAAACTCAGATATAAGTAACTAACTAAATATATATATATATATATATATATATATGTAATAATAACGTAATGTATTCCAGTAGTATTGGTCCTAGATGATGTCTAAGGTGGGATGAGAAATTGACTCGGGAACCTTTATGCGAATCGAAATCATTTATTAGGCGCTCATCATACATCTGATTCGCGAGCCGAACGCCGGTCCCGGAGCCAACAGCGTAGATTTTGGGAGGTTACATGGCCGTAAGTTTAGCTAGCCTCTCAAATAGCCAAATTCTTCGTTTTTCGCGCGTGTTCTGGGTAATATGGTGAAGATTCTAATATTTTCCAGCAGAGGGCAGAATTGTTAATTTGGGAGGAACATCTAATTTAATTGGTTCATTAAGTTTTGATTGATCTGTGGTCAAGACCCGCACAATTCCCAGGGACTGTGACGTATCAGTCCTACCCACAGATGCCTGCAAAAAGCGCTTAGATTAGCAGTTTCACTTTTAAGAATCGTCCTAAAATGATATCTGAAAGTAATAAGATGTATTGCTGGGAAACAAAGTTACAAGGGGTAAAACTGGTTTTAGAATGAGATTTAAAGGTTAGGGAAGGAAACCTCGGGTTTTAATTTAAATTTTTGAAATTTACTTTGAAATTTGGGATTTTAAAAGGGTTTTTATCCTTTCATATCCCCCTTCCAAGTTGAGGTCCACCCGGAATTGCCTGCAAACCGGGGGGGGGGGGGACTCGCACGGAGAGTGGCGAATATAAAAACAGATAAGTGCGACATTACAGATTAGGGTTAAAGTTAAATCTAAAGGTAAATTTAAATTAAATGTAAAGTTAAAGTTAAGTTTGCTAAGATTATGAGAACTGCTGGAAAATATATTTAAAATTTAAATTTTGAAGTATAAACTTTAAGGAAGAAATTTAAGATTATAAATTTTTAAGCTGAAGTATATAAGTTTGGGATATGGCTCTCGAGACGATCCGATCGGACTTTACATATAATATTTGAATAATATAATGACATAAAATATGAAGAAAAGCTGAAAACACAAACAACAATAATACTAGAAATATATAAAAAAAAACATAATAAAAGGATACAATTTAAAGTAGTGACCATATTTTTCTTACTTGAAAGTCCTCAAGTTTGTGCTTTTTTCAGTTAGAGTATTTAAGCACATATTTCACCTTTTTTATATAATGTTAAACGCTGTAAAAATATAAATTTATGCACATAATATAGGAATTTTTCTTTCTTTTCAGAGGTAAGTTCTTACGGCATAAATTGGTATGATTTCCACAATAATTGAAATTATTATAAAATACAAAGATACAGGTATAACGGCTTTACCGTTATATATTCATTATTCCTCCTTTCCCCTCAAAAAATGAACTTTTAACTTTACTGGATTATTATAAATTGTCATTATTCCCCCCCCCCCTTCAAATAAAATATTTAGTTTAAATTTGACATTTTAGAGTTAATTTCATATGTCTTTATCCATTCTCTTCCCCCTCCCCCCTCTCACTACTGTAAGTTTCGCTTTTACTTTTTAAAGTCTTTTCAAATGCAGACATCATTTATCTCGGTTCCTTTTTCTGTCTTTCAAATTCACACGATAGAAAAAGATCTTAACCGCAGTTATTTTCCATTGAAATAAAGTAAAAGAATAAAATACAAATGAATGTCTTTTCGCTTTGCAGCCGACGTTATCTAATGCATATTTTCCCAGCCTCTGGGCTTGCATTAGTATTCAATTCTCACCCTTGTACTCTGTCGGATACAAACCATATGCCCATTACTGACTAATTTGCAGCTGCAGTTAGATCTGTAACGTGCATATAAAAATCACGTGTTCCTATTTCTTTAACCACTTTTCCTTACCGCAAGAATGTTAAGATACGTGTAACCATATAGCCGCGCCATGGCGTAAGTTGAATTCTATGTAATACTTCGGGATGCTTATGATTCCTTTGTCCACGCCACCAATATTCATCGCCAATACAGTACAGATGTTGCTATTCATCTCGCCAATGAGTGAGTGATTGTAATGAATTTTTGACGACTACTGCCTCTGAACTTGAGTGTGAGAGACCTCAGCTCGCTGCCCTTCGGGTTCGCCCCCGTCGGGCAGCCTTCCGTTTGACTTCTCCCGTCCCATTGTACCATCATGGCCCTTCTCTTAAAAAGTTTCATAATAAAGAAGTAAGTCCTCGAAATCCTCGTGTTGGAGTTTTTTTTCATTCATCCATGAACCTGTATTCTCTAATCTAATAAATCTCCTCTATAACAGTTAATATTAAAAAAATATGATAAATATAAAACTATACACACAATGATTATTGGGGGAAAAATTGGTTTATGCACAAAACATTAAAATTATAGAAATATTGAAAAATTGAAAACTTTTCTTCACTCATTTGGCAATGTGAAAATTTTCAAAATATGTTGAAATATAAAACTGATTAAAAAAAAATTGTAAACATTACACAAATATAACAATAATATTGAAATGCACAATGAAAATAAAGAAAAATATATTGAAGACTATTTACAAGGTAAATAATATTTATTCTAAACCTCAGGGAGGTTTTAGCACATCCTAAACCATTTACGGTTTTCGCATATCCCAAATCTCAATGGAGATTTTAGCAAAAGTTAAAAAAAAAAGAAAAATGAGCTTTATGTTTATTTTTTGTGTGAAGATGCAGATGCAGTTTACCTGTAAGTTATGGTTTTCACTAATTTGCAGACTGAGGTATTTATTTTCCTCAGTGGCATTAATAAACTAAAGTCATAATTTAATAAACCACATTTACATCTCACTCAGCTCTTGGCAAATGGCAAAAATCTCTAAATTTTTAAGAATTCAAGAATTTTACTACTGGCAAAAAAGAAAAAAAAATCAATAAATAAAACAGGAAAATTAAATAAATGAAACAAACAAAAAAATTAATAAAATAATAGACCCTGGTTCAAACAAACAGGATTATGACCAAGACTTCTAAGTGCATGGCAACCCGTTGACAAATTTTTGTTAGCTAGCTTTTATTGTCCGGACATTTATTTTATCAACAGTTGCCACATTTGTTCAGATTATACAGGTCACTGAATCCCCTTTGTCTGTGGAGGGTTGTTTTCAGTGGGAGTTAAATAAAAAAAAAACTTTGATTTAAAGACCTACTGGGGTGGAACCATGGTCATCTTTAAAAATTGAATGTGTGGAATTAGACACTATTGGATTTACCACGGTTAAAGTAGGGTTACCAAGGTCATGTCTAAACCAATAATTGAATCATGGAAAATATCTTGAACATGGTGGGGGCGGGACCTTCACCTGTTTTCTAAACTTGGCAGGGGTGAAATACCTGCTCATCTTTTGTTTTTTGTGAAATGGGATTTATTATAAAAAAATATATAGATATATTGGATAAAATATTAAAAATTAAAAACTCAAGTACTAAAATATTAAAATACAACAATATAAAATGTAATATTCAGCTATACACAAAAATCTAGAATGAGTAATATTTGCATAAAATTCTATATACAAAAAGAAATATTTTAAAAACGTTCTCATTAAAATAAAATCTATCTACACGAAAATGATTCAAATATGGATTAATCTAACACACAACCTGGCATAAATAACTATTTATAAACATTTAACATTTTCAGGGTGCTCATCTGTATTTATAAAATTAATTAATGGGATAGGATATTAAATTTTATCAAATATTCATTTGCACAAGTATTATTTGATAATTTTTTGTTTAAAAACATGTAACTAGTTCAACATGTATTCACAGTATGCCAAAAACTTTAAACTAAAATAAATTTACTTTTTGGTGATCGCACGTATGCTTCACCAGATGAATAAGAAAACAAAAACTACTGTTACCTTAGTTATTACGATTTTAAGGCGCGTGCAGTATGTCTACATCAAATTTTTCAAAAATTTTAATCATAAACTTTAAATATCACAAGAAATAATAAAAAATAAAAGTAATAAAAATTTGAAAATACTAAATTTAAATTTGCTTTAAACCTTTTAAATCCCTTTAATATAATACCCATATTGCTAACAGTATTTTTTGTTATCTTTTTCATTCATAGTTCTCATTATCACGAAGAACATGACATTGTTTAATGTACAGAAAAACTTTTCTTATTACTAAAATATTTCATAAACTTAATATAAAAAGAAATCCGTAATGTTATCTAATTTACAAATTGAAAAAAAAATTAAAAGGAAAATAATCTTTAAAATAAAGCACGCCAGTTTTTTTTTGTTATAAGTAATTTTTCAAAGACAAAAATTTATCTCCAATAAAAATAAAATAAAACGAAGCTTCATACCTGTAAGTTAGCTTATCCAAACAAAAAGATGTAAATAAATTTATATACGAAATACACTTAAATACCAAAATAACGACACGCAATTTATCACCACTTTAAATGAAAAATAAAACAAGTTCAGTTGTCCAGTGATTTCAAGCATGATTCATTTTTACTATCGTCTAGCCTTGAAAACACAGCTGTTCTTTCAGCTATATTTGAAGCGCGAGGAAAATGTTTCTTTTAAATCTCACAACTTCTGTTATCAGAGTGTTAATTTCTGTTATCAGACGACGCAGAGAGAGAGAGGGCAAACAAACAACAAAAAAAAATTAATGGTTTCATTTCTTGTTTCGTCCAAACTTTTCATGGCAGGTTGTTTTCCAGACTTAGTTAATGACACCGAGATTTTCACAGTGGTAAGTCTTTTCCGCATGGGCGTAATCTGGCGGGGGCAAGGGGGGGCATATCCCCCCCCCCCAGTTTTTTAAGAGCAGGGGCAAGACATGTATTTTGCCCCTCCAGTTTTTTGTCTTGTTTTCAAATTTCTGTATTTCCTTTTTCGCTTTTTATTTACCCCTTTAGTTTAATAATTTATATTACTATCTTGGGTTTGAACTAGAGTTGGATACAGCAAAATCAAAACAGCCAGAATTAATGTTTTCACGTTGACATAAGTAATTTTTCTTATGTCTGGACAAAACCTTCTGCTATAATAACAGTTCAAGAGAATTTTTTTCCGTCTCCATTTTTTTCCTTTTTATACAAAGTACAAAACTTATTTTCCTCTTCATTTCCAGGGATGTTTTTTGGGGGGGTGCACGTGTGGGAAGAGGTGGGAATAGATATCACGATTACTGGGTCTTGACTCTGACCATTGTCCTTTTTCGTAAGATAATATAAGCGCAAAACAAGAACTTCCTGTTGAATATACTCGTAGCGTCAGTCCAGTACTGGTGAGCTGAGGAAATTCTCATGGCGTCTGGATATACAGATGCACATACATTCCGTTCTCTCGCGTACATCAGGGATTAGAGTCTTGCACATGTCGCGTTGTACCCGGTTTGTACCCTTGGGCGTAATCTGGTGAGGGCAAGTGGGGATCACATACCCCTTAGTTTTTCAGGAACAGGGCAAATACCTTTTGCCCCTACAGTCGCTTTGTAGTTAAAGCCCAGCTTTGTATTTCATTTTTTTTTTAATTTAACCATTTATATGCTATTTTGCGCACGAACTAGCATAAGCATTGGATAATTCAAAATAACCAGAATTAAAGTCTCCACGTTCATAGAAGTAATTTCTGATGCAGTAGTTAAAGCTCAAGTAAGAATATTTCCTCTGCTCTATTTTCAGAAAAGCGGAACCATTTTTCCTTTTTTATTTTCATAGAACTATTTAAATGCACATGTGGGATAAATCTCTTGATTACTATCTTTTGATTCTGACTATTGTCATTAGGGTTTCCTTCATCTAACGAAAACTATTCGTCTCACTCGTCTGTCTTTCCGTCTGTCACAGTGCCCGTAACTATATATGTTGACTTGGAATTTTGCATACTTATAGCTGAACACCTCACATCAAACCACAAATCGTAAAATTTTGAAAAAGTAGTAATGAATGGACGTTGTTAATTAAAAAAAACACAATTACAAGATCTGAAAGGCATTCATGATTCAACAAAAGCATAAATTTTTTATCGAATTATAAAAACTATCTCTTCCATCGATTAAAACCAGGTGTCATTTTAACGGCAGATAAGGACTAGCGATTGCTTTAAGGCGCTTTTATTTCTTTTTTACTCATCCCAGAAATTCAAAATTAGTACCACAAGACGGGGAAAAAATCAGCTTTCAGAAATTCTAAAAATTATCTTGATCGTACCATAAAAACTTTGAAATTCGTTAAAAATCGAGAAAAAAATCTTTTATTTTCCTTCATTTGTGAAGGCGACAGATGTCTGATGAATTGAATTTTCGGCGATAACCACAGAATATAAAAACAGGTGCGGTTTTGCGGTCAGAAACAGACTCAGAATTCAAAATTTTTATATAAGACCAAATTTAAATATGGATTTTCGAGCTATGATTTTTGTGCCATCCGACGTAAAGTTTAAATTCTCTTTCAGAATATGTCTTTATTTTTTAATTTCGACAATCAGAAGCGAAGATAATTAATTTTTTGGTAATTAAAACCAGAATTGCATTTTTTGGACGCAGGCCAAGTGACACGGAAAGAAAAAGAGTTACATTTTTACCCAGTAGCAGAAAGTGCGTGACGTGCTTCGCAGATTTATTTTCGACCTTACGGATAAATTTGCCAACTTGGAAAAAAAGTATTTTCTTAAAAAAAAAAAAAAAAAGTACGAAAATTCTGACAAAAAATATCGTAAATTCAGCAAATGGTCGCAAAAAAATCGGTAATTTATAGCCAAAGGGTCGCTGCAAAAACGCAAATTTCGTCAAAAGATCCTGGACATAAACATGAATTCCGTCCTAGGGTTGTAGAAAAAATACAAATTTCTGTCACAGGATCGCGGAAAAACGCGAATTTAGTCAAAGGATCGCGGAAAGAACCTGAATTTAGTCAAACGATTGTGGGGAAAATGCAAATTTAGTCAAACGATCGCAAAAAATGCAAATTTATGTCAAATGATCGTGAAAAAGCGCAAATTTATGTCAAAGGATTGCGGGGAAAAACGCGGAATTTCGTTAAAAGATCCCAAAAACCGTAAATTTCTGCCAAAAGATCGCTGTTTAAACTTGAATTTTATCCAAAAATTCCAGAAAAAACATGAATTTCGTTCCATGGGCTCGGGGAAAAAAGCAAATTTCTGTCACAAAATCGCAGAAAAACCTTGAATTTCGCCAAAGGATCGAGGAAAAAACACGAATTTAGTGAAACGATCGCGAAAAAGAAAAGCAAATTTAGTCAAACAATCGCGAAAAAAACGCAAATTTCTCTAAAAGGATTGCGGAAAAAAGCGGAATTTCGTCATACGATCGCGAAAAACGCAAATTTCTGCCAAAGGATCGCTGTAAAAGCGCGAATTTCGTCAAAAGATCTCGGGAAAAACGTGAATTTCGTCCCAGGGGTGCCGCAAAAAAAGCAAATTTCTGTCACAGGCTAGCGGAAAAAACACGAATTCCGTCAAAAGATCGAGCAAAGGACACAAATTTAGTCAAACGATCGCAAAAAAACGCAAATTTCTGTCAAAAGATCGCGGAAAACGGGAAATTTTATCATAAGATCGCGAAAAATGCAATTTTCTGCCAAAGGATCGCGGTAAAAACTCAAATTTCATCAAAAGGACGCCTGATGGATGTACAGAATTCCTAAATTTTAACTTAGTTTATTCCTGACTCCTACTCTTGTAATGATAAATTCTTATCATTAAATTAAATATCTTATTTTTTTCCTTTCAGTTAAAGAAAAAAATAAAGCTCTGTTCTCTTAATATATCTCTTATTATATGTGAAAGATCTGATAAGATTTCTGTGAAATAGATAATCAATGTGGTCACTATTTTCCTTGTGTGTTTATTCTATGCCATTTTTATGCACGTATCTAAAAGTGTGCTGGAATAGTATTTGTTCTCGAGTATATGAACCATGTTACATATTCATTATTATTTAATTCTTCATAAAATATTAATTTTTGCTATTTACTTATTTATGTTAATATTATAGTTGGAATATAGTTCTATTTATTTTTTAGTATTAATCAGTAAGAACCCTATTTATTTTAACACTTATAATGTTTGTACATAATCGCAGTACAGATTTTTTTAACTATTGATTTTACAAATTTGGTTCTTTCGCATCCGGATGTTATTTCGTACGCTGATTCGTAAAATCTAAATTTAAAAAAAATCGGACCACAACTTTCCGGTTTATGAAAAAATCGATTTTTAAACATAAAAGGGATGCTTTTTCGTACAGACAATTGACGGGAATTTGTTCAAATTAGGAAAACTAAAGAACCGATCGATTTTAAACTTTGACATAGTTCATAACACATAATAAGAATTTTATGAATTTAAGGTGAGCTGAATTTGTGTGTGTGTGTGGGGGGGGGGGGGGGGGAGCAAACAAGGGCTCCGTGAAAAAAAGGATAATCTGATTTTTAAAAAACTTTACGCATTTGGTTACGTCTATTTATTAATTACATGCATTATCATTTAGCTTTTATTACCGTTTATTTGTTAGCTCCCAGACTATCAAAGCTTGATAGCTAATGTGTCCGCATGTTCTGTATATACGTATGTATATACGTAACGCGATAATTCTTGACAGAAATATCCGTTTTGTTTTAAACTTTGTATAATATATAAAAAACTGAAGTATTGGAGTGGATAATTTTCAGGGGGACGCATTCCTAAATATAATAGTGCTGCCATTTATGCAAGGAATTATTAATTTTCTATTAACAATTTTGATTTGTTAATTTAAGGATAAAGTGTTTTGAAAGAGATATTAAACGAAATCCTCTGCATATCACACTTACCCACTTGTTTTCTTTAGGATAAAATAATACATAATTGATGATTTTTTTATGGTTTCCTGGCTGGTTTTCTCCTTACGTCCGGAAATTCGGTTCAAAACTCCAATTGATGGTATTTTCTGAAGGATCATTTACGTTTACCAAAGAATGGAAAACGTATTTCGATTACATAGTTTCTGAATAACAGCACCTGCCTATTCCATGCTTTTCCGAACAAAAATAAATGAAAACTTGTGTCATAAAGTTGACCCTTTGGATTTGAGACCAGCCTTAAGTACAATTGAAGAATATGGTAAAAAAGGAAATATGCTTTAGATAAATCGAAGCAGAAAACTTGACATTTTTTTCTTCATTCTTCCATCAAAATACTATAAATTACATAAAAATTTGTATTTAATATTTTGAAAGTAAAAACACTATATAAAAATACTGAATATTTTTATTTAGGTCTTTAAGGGGAGCCCACTTTGAAAATGTGAAAAATTAAAAACATTCGAATTAAAATAAACATTAAAATCTGTGTTTAATTTAAAATTTTTGTATTGCTAAATTATCTGGATTCATCTTAAACCAGAATGAGTGGGATCGTATCAAAAAAGTTTTTCGCTAAGAATGGCGATTGACTTTCAGAATGTTTCTCTGATAACGGGTTCTGAACTCCCCAATTTATTACTTTTTTCACACTACATTTGAGATTGTTTCAGAGCTTTGATAGTCAAGAACGAAAAGATTGGGAAAAACGAGTTATCTGGAATTTCCCTGGAAACTAGTGGACTATAAAAGTTTACCGCCAGTTGAAAAAAAATTATCTATTAATGTTAATAGATTTAAACAGCTCTAAAATCTAACCGATGATTAAGATGTCGCATACGAATTATTTTTTCAATCAATGCCTTTCAAATTTCTCCTGTATGCTAATTTTGTTTTTTCCCCTTAATAAATGTGTATCAGTATGAAAAAGAAGAAATAATTATCAAATGAATTATTAAGGGGAAATGTCAAAAAAGCTCGCCCAATTTGAGGACAATCTATACTAGTAAAAAGTTTCGCTTTGTGTGTGTGTGTGTGTCTGTGTGTATGCGATGGCTAGCAAAATCTAGCGTAAGTACGAAGTTGACAATTTTGATAAAAGTAGCCCAAAGTCTCTTCTGATGCACCTCAGATTCAGAATTTTAAAATTCTAATAATTACTTGAGTTATTAATTAAAATTCGCAAATCACTCTCATCAATGACTCATCTCGGCCCTTGCGAAAGGGAAAAAGTGATGGCGCACCCGCAGAAGCCTTATTTATGCATCGGGAGAAAATGAAGTTCGAAAAGAAGGAATTTCGGGAGTATTTTGTCATTATTTATTAACTTACATCAGTCAAACTGCTTAGTTAAGTTAAAAACAGATGACATATTCTATAAGATCTCTTATGTCTCAAATGCCGCAATCAATTGAAAAAAATATCACAGTTAATCCTTCGAATTTTTTTTCCAAAAAGGCTCGTTTTTTCCGTGAAGCGTTTTTCTGTCCTGTTGCAGCGCCCCTCGAGGACGCAGTTTTAGAGGTACCGACAAATTAAAAATGTGCTCTCAAAGCTAAAACCTTCCAATCGATTGTTTTTAAAAATATGAATTTTAACCTTTTCAAATACACTGGCGAACTCAGGTCACTTCGCGTTTTATGGAGACGATATTTTTTTAACCCTAAAAGTAACAAAACGTCCATACTTTAAGAGGCTACTTCAGTCAAATGAAAAGACAGATTCGCTAATGCTAATCCTATGGAAGAAATTTATAAAGATATCTCGGTCGCATTTCAATATTTTTAAATGATTTCTTTTGCATTGAATAGTTGAGATCGGTCTGTATGCAGGCCGTTTTTTACTTTTTCGATTTTGACTGCAGATATTTTTTATGAGGATGCTTTTTCTTTCGAAACCGGTTCCGAAAATGAAAGTGTTCTCACAAGAAATACCTGTAAACAAAATCGAAAAAGTAAACAACGGCCTTTGTACAGATCAATCTTAACTATTCAATGCAAAAGAAATCATTAAAAAATATTGACATGCGACCGAGATAGCTTTATAAATTTCTTCCATAGGATTAGCATTAGCGAACGGGTCTTTTCCTTTGACTGAAGTAGCCTCTTAATATACTTTATTTTTACTTTACACACCATACTTTTTTTTTTGTTTAGAGCATCTATTTAGGCCAGATTTACATAACCTACAAAATTTTTGAAACGTTCGGACGGGTATAAAATATTTTTTACAAAATAAAATATGTGAAAAATTCGATGAAAATAAAAAAGTCCTTCCGGCCAGTGCCGGGAGGAAGAGCTAGCTTTCATATTCCTTATTTTAAAAAAGCCAACTTATATTATTCAAACACACGAAGCTCAATTTAGTGGAAACAGAATATAGGAGATTCAATACTAATTTTTATCAATACAAGATCATTATGAATGAGAATTTCGCGAAATTAGTCAGCTTTATCCAAGCTGCTTTTATTTAAAGTAACTTATATTTGGCTGCCAAATTCGGCGATTTCTTAAAGTGCCTGCCATTTTAAGACAACGTGTTGGATAAGGCTAACCAGTGAACTTGGCCGAGACCTTAGTAATTGCTGTGCACATGCTCACTCACATCGGAATCGATTGATATATACGAGTGCTGTCGCAGGCAAAATATCAGATTTTTCAAAATGTCACCCACATTAGATATTGAAATTGCTATATCTGAGCCATTTTTTAAGATAAAGACAAACAAAAAATGCTCCTGAATCCTTATATCAAGGTCAAATACTTAAGAAAGAAACCTTTTTCAATTTCTAATTTTTTTGCACCTCACTTTAAATGTAATTATTTTTAATTTAATGGCCGCCATTTTGAAACAAGATGGCTGATGAAGCTGGTCAGCGAACTTGGTCGAGATATTGATGCATACTACCCACATGCCTTCTTACATCGAAATAGGCGAATACGTGTGTTATTGTGTGACAAATACAAAATCGTTTCAAAGTGTTAGCCATGCTAGAAATTCAAAGTGCGATAATTCAAACATTTTTTAAGATATAAACAAAAGAACAAAATTTCAGAAACAAAAACTGCTCCGGAATCTTTGTATCAAGGCCAAACACATAAAAAAAATCTTTTTCATTTTCCAATTTTTTAATACTCGTTTTAATTTTTTTTTAAAAAAATGGCAACCCTTTAGAAACAAGATGGCGAATGAAGCTGGCCAACGAACTCGGTCGAGACATTGGTATGTACTATGTATAAACGAAGTTACATCCAAATCGGTTCATAAATACGCCTTTTATCGCGTGACAAAATTCAGGACGTTTCAAAATGTCAGCCACTCTAGAAATTAAAAATGCTATAACTCAGCCATTTTTTAAGATATAGACGAAACAAAAACTGCTCCCGAATCTTTTTATCAAGGACAAACACGTAATAAAAAAATATTTTTTCAATTTTCAATTTTTTGGTACCACATTCCAAATTTAAATTTTTCTTAAAAATTTAATTGGCCGCCATTTTTAAACAAGACGGCGGATGAAGCTGGCCAACGAACTCGATCGAGACATTGGTATGTACTATGTATAAACGAAGTTACATCCAAATCGGTTCATAAATACGCCTTTTATCGCGTGACAAAATTCAGGACGTTTCAAAATGTCAGCCACGCTAGAAATTCAAAACGCTATAACTCAGCTATTTTTTAAGATATCGACGAAACGAAAACTGCTCCGGAATCTTTGTATAAAGGTCAAATACATAAGAAAAAAATATTTTTCCATTTTCAATTTTTTCGTACCACATTTCAAATTTTTAATTTTTGAAAAAATTTTAAATGGCCGCCATTTTGAAACAAAATGGCGGATGAAGCTGGCCAACGAACTCGGTCGAGACATTGGTATATACTAGGTACACACCGAATTACATCCAAATCGGTTCATAAATACGAGAGTTACAGTGTGACATAGGTCAGATATATATATATATATATATATATATATATATATATATGGATATATATATACAGGGTGATTCATAAAAGATGGGCAGAACTTTAAGGGGTTATAGTACACTTAAAGACAAATAATATTAAATAGGAGACTAAGTGTCCCAGACGTATTCCCAAGGAGATAGGGGGCATTAAAGTTTAGGGTCCTAAATTTCAAATGATTATAAAACATGGAAAAATTGGTCGATTCGTTTGCGGTTTTTGCAAAAAATTTTCTTTATGCCAGTATTTTCTTGAAATAAAATTTTAAAGTTCAATTTCAAAAAATGCCGATAGGGGGCGCTTTAGACTTTGGAGTAACAAACAACTATTTTTTAACGTTATTTTTTGTATTTCTTTAAATGATTTCGAAAGCTTAGACTTAAACTTAAATTTTGATCTAAAAATCTGAGTCCTAACGAGTAGTTAAGTAGCGTAAACTGAAATTTGAAATTTTAAACCCTTCTACCCCCAGAACAAAAATCAGTTATTCCCGATCTTTGTGTCGTAGATTAGGCTCTAACTACTGCCGCGTTTTGCTAAAATTATTCTTTATGTCAGTATTTTCTTGAAAATAAATTTTAAAGAAAATTTTCCAAAAATTCCGATAGAGGGCGCTTTAGACTTTGGAGTAACGAACAACTATTTTATACCGTTATTTTTTGTGTCTCATTAAATGCTTTCTAAAGCTTAGATTTAAATTTTCAGCCCAAAATCTGAATCGTTAGACGTGGTTAAGTTTCTGGGGAGAGGGGTTTGAAATTTCTACTCCTGAGCACAGTTCAGTTTACCATGTCCACACATTGTGTGCTGTGATACGAGGTAAAAAGACACAAATTAGGATTATGTTACCAAAGCATATTTATTAACATGTAATTACAATAAATGTTCAAAATTGTGACCACCAGAGGTTATGCACGCAGAACAACGGCGAAGAATGGAACGGCGAACATTCGCGAAAACATCAGGCTTTTCGAGCACTTCCCCTACAGCGGCGGAAAGTCTGGCGACCAGTTCCTCGGGGGATTCAATGGGTGTCTCATACATAAGAGCCTTCAATCGTCCCCAAAAAAAGAAATCGAGGGGTGAAAGATCTGGCGAGCGAGCAGGCCAAGCAACAGGACCACCTCGACCAATCCATCTGTTCGGAAATGTGATGTCCAGATAGTTGCGGACGTCTCGTACGTAATGGGCTGGCGCTCCATCGTGCTGGAACCACATGACCCGCCGGATGCGTGGAGGAACAACGTTTAACAGGTCTGGCAGCACATTTTGCAGAAATGTGAGGTATGTTTTACCGTTGAGGCGTTCAAGAAGAAGGTACGGTCCGATTAGGTGGTCTCCGAGGATTCCTGCCCAAACATTGATGGAAAAGCGTCTCTGATGAGCATGTGGATACGTAGCATGTGGATTGACATCCGCCCATACATGTGCATTGTGTGTGTTAAATGTACCTTCACGTGTGAAGGTACATTCATCGGTGAAAAGCACAGTTCGTCCAAAATGTGGATTTAGCGCGTTCTGCTGCAGAAACCAGCGGGCGAATTCAATACGATTTGGATAATCCCCTGGAGACAGTTTCTGGACTCGTTGCACATGAAACGGGAGCAAATGTTCATCCTTCAGTACCCTCCAAGTCATGGACTGTGAGGTATCCACCTGCCTAGCCACTGTTCGTGTACTTGTACTTGGCTGCGCCGCTACTACATCCAGAATGGCTTCTGCAACAACTACTGATTCGTCCTTTTTTGCACGACCTGCATTCGACCGGGAAGCGAGAAATGATCCCGTCTCACACAACTGTCTGTGCAAGCGCTCGAAAGTTTTGCGGTTAGGCAACCGCCTGTTGGGAAATCGCTCTCCGTACATTCGTTGTGCCTCTGCACCATTTCCATCTGCCGCTCCGTAAATTAAATGCATCTCAGCCTTTTCCTTATTCGTGAAGGGCACCATCTTCCGATTCATTACTACAGCGACTTACACTTGACTCACCGTTCAGTGGTTTTTATGCCTGAATCGTGTCGAAATTTTGCATACGTGTTCTTCTTCTTCCCCATTTGACATTTGCATACTTTCTGTTTCCTTCTTCACCCGGTGACTAGCGTCAGGAATGGAGCTTTAACGTTTGCATGAGCGACGTTTCCAACTGTGTCAGTGCCTTTATGAGTGAATTCCGACTATGCAGTCCTTGACGAAAGTTGTATTTTTGCCTCGTATCACAGCACAGAATCGTTGGGCATGGTTAAGTAGTGCAAACTGAACTATGTTCAGAAGTTGAAATTTGAACCCCCTCCCCTCGCTACTGAACCACGCTCAGCGATTCAGATTTTGAGCTGAAAATTTAAGTTTAAGTCTAAGCTTTAGAAAGCATTTAATGAGACACAAAAAATAACAGTATAAAATAGTTGTTCGTTACTCCAAAGTCTAAAGCGCCCTCTATCGGAATTTTTCGAAAATTTTCTTTAAAATTTATTTTCAAGAAAATACTGACATAAAGAATAATTTTAGCAATACGCGGCAGTAGTTAGAGCCTAATCTACGACACAAAGATCGGGAATAACTGATTTTTGTTCTGGGGGGAGAAGGGTTTCAAATTTCAAATTTCAGTTTATGCTACTTAACTACTCGTTAGGACTCAGATTTTTAGATCAAAATTTAAGTTTAAGTCTAAGCTTTCGAAATCATTTAAAGAAATACAAAAAATAACGTTAAAAAATAGTTGTTTGTTACTCCAAAGTCTAAAGCGCCCCCTATCGGCATTTTTTGAAATTGAACTTTAAAATTTTATTTCAAGAAAATACTGGCATAAAGAAAATTTTTTGCAAAAACCGCAAACGAATCGACCAATTTTTCCATGTTTTATAATCATTTGAAATTTCGGACCCTAAACTTTAATGCCCCCTATCTCCTTGGGAATACGTCTGGGACCCTTAGTCTCCTAGTTAATATTATTTGTCTTTAAGTGTACTATAACCCCTTAAAGTTCTGCCCATCTTTTATGAATCACCCTGTATATATATATATATATATGTCAATTTTGAACGGAGGGTGGTTTCGGGGTCTGGGGGTCATGATCGATGAGAATATACCAAAATTTTTTGAAATCGCTTTCCTCCGAACGGCTGCAATAGGTAGCTTTTTGTAATGAAAGCTACCTAAAATCTGAGTGTTTCGTCGCAGTTTCGCCCCTTCAGGGCACAATTTTAGAGGTACCGACAAAACCAAAAATATGTTCTTAAAGGTGAAACATTCTTCTAATCGATGTTATAATCGGCTTTTAAAAATAAGAATTTTAACCCTTCCAAATATACCAGCACGGAAGTCACTTCGCGCCTCACGGTGACGATATTTTTTCTATGCTAAAAGTAACAAAACGTGCGTATTTTATCAGAAACGTTTTAGAGCATTTGGATAGACCAGATTTACGTCACCTGCAAAAATTTCGAAACGTTCGGACGAGTATAAATATTTTTATAAACTAAAATATATGAAAATATCTACGAAATAAGTAAAAACCTGGGTGTTTTTGCGCGGTAAAAAAAAGACGTCTTAATTTAAGTGCATCGTGTGTGGTGATAGGGAGGGAGGGTATAAATATTTTTAAAAAATCGCCTTAAAATTTTTGCCCCCCCCCCCCCAGTCTTTGAGCCCAAGTTACGCCTATGCTTTTCCGGGTGTCCTTTTGCCGTAGAAATGTTCATATGATTTAAAAAGTCTTTCGCCGACTTACGACGTTTTCGGAAACACGTCACTGGCCAGGCATGGGATTACAGGCGTAGAGATTATGTAGGCGCTGGGATTTTCGTTGGATTTCAACGGCAGGTGACGGGCTAAGCTTGGGACTTTTCAAAGCATATGAGCGGGATCTATCCGCTCCGAATTCAGCATTCACTGGGCTAAAGTAACTGTTCGTCAGATCTCAGGTCTCGGAATTTGACTTTGTGTGGGTTAAGGCTTGGGATTTCTTCACGCGCATCCTTTATCCTGCGCGACTTCTGTAATAATAACGTAAAGTATTCCAGTAGTATTGGTCCTAGATGATGTCTAAGATAGGATGAGAAATTGACTCGGGAACCTTTATGCGAATCGAAATCATTTATTAGGCGCTCATCATACATCTGATTCGCGAGCCGATCGCCGGTCCCGGAGCCAACAGCGTAGATTTTGGGAGGTTACATGGCCGTAAGTTTAGCTAGCCTCTCAAATAGCCAAATTCTTCGTTTTTCGCGCGTGTTTTGGGTAATATGGTGAAGATTCTAATATTTTCCAGCAGAGGGCAGAATTGTTAATTTGGGAGGAACATCTAATTTAATTGGTTCATTAAGTTTTGATTGATCTGTGGTCAAGACCCGCACAATTCCCAGGGACTGTGACGTATCAGCCCTACCCACAGATGCCTGCAAAAAGCGCTTAGATTAGCAGTTTCACTTTTAAGAATCGCCCTAAAGTGATATCTGAAAGTAATAAGAGGTATTGCTGGGAAACAAAGTTACAAGGGGTAAAACTGGTTTTAGAATGAGATTTAAAGGTTGGAGAAGGAAACCTCGGGTTTTAATTTAAATTTTTGAAATTTACTTTGAAATTTGGGATTTTAAAAGGGCTTTTATCCTTTCACATATATATATATATATATATATATATATAATAAAATTGAAACCACAAATATAAATAAAATGGTAAAGTTCTAAAGATGAATCAGAAAGGAACATAGGAAACCAGTATGTAAAATAAGGAACTATATATATATATATATATATATATATATATATATATATATATGGATATATGTATAAATATTATACATATAAGTCGGGCTTTGAACGGAGGGTGGTTTTGGTATCTGGGGGTCATGATCGGCGAAAACATAGCAAATTTTCTCGAAATGTTTTCCTTTGGACGGCTGCAATAGGTAGCTTTTTACTTTTTGGAATGAACGCTAACTAAAAGTGTCCACAATTTTGGCCACCATTGTGTATTCTGATGATATGATATCGTTATTACTTACCTTTATGAATTGTCGAAACACACTTTCTATGAAATATAGGATGCATTTAGATTTTGCAAATATTAACAATTCAATTAAACAAAACCTATATCCATACCTTTGGAATTTTTTTATTGATTTAAACTAGCACCATAAACCTATGTTACAAAGAAACCCTAAAATAACACTGACGTCATGGCGACTGTGGAAACGATCTGAGTCATAAAATTTTTCTCTGTTACAAATTTTGTAACTTCAAAACTTCACACAATAGGGAAATAAATGTGCTTTCAAATTCAGTTTCTTTGAAAAGTTTATCTCAGTTTATTGATTTTTTATAGTTTTAAAATAAGTTTCAAGACCAATTCTTTTTGCAAGTCTATTTATATGCCGTGTAACCTAATTAAGAAATATTAACCAACAGTAGCGCCAAATTTTTAAAAAAATTGGGTGGGCTCAAAAGATTTTGAGTAAAACAACACATATAATTGTTTTCCTCTTAGTGTGTGGGGAGATACAAGGGAGGTGCGAAAGACTAAAGGTGATAATTCGAAATTAAAATGTGTTTTTTTCTAAGGAAATTTTTAAATTATTAAAATTTAATTAGAATTTTATAAACAATTTTATTAAATTACATTCTTATTTCTTTCTTATTATTCATTAATATTTATTTTAAATAACATTGGAATGGCTAACTGTTGAAAATGCAAAAAACTAAATGTCACGAAAAGCATTAATCAACTAAGAGCTTTAACAATTCGAGACATCAAAACAGATGGCAAAATAGGCAAGAAATTTGTTTTCGTGAACAAATTAACTAGATATTCTTACTATTTTGAGAACGTTAATAAAACAAATTTTATGACAGCGATTGAATAATTAAAAAAATTAATTACGAATGAAATCAACTGAAATTGAGGGGGCGGAAATATCAAATTATTGAATGGGCTCGCACTCCGTGGGCCCATATATGTTGGGGTCACTGTTAGTCAGTTTGAACTTAGAAAACTATAAATATGCCTTTTTCATACTTTTTTTCTAGCTACCCACATTAATATGTGTATTACCTTAAGTGGGTCCCAACACTCCACACATATAATATTGTAATAAAAAGGGTGTATTAAGATAGAAAGATAATAGCAGTATAACAAAGCCATATAATGAAATCAATCTAGTCAGTGTTAGTTATGTGACAAATATCAAACGTAATAGAATGGAAATGCGGGTTTTTCGAGTGTTTCAGAAAGTAACAATAAAGAGAGAAATTTTCTTTCATAAAACAGAATTTTGCTCATTGTAATTTTTAAAAAATATTTTTAATATGTAAAAATACCGTGTTCAAGTTTAATTTAAATAATACTTAAAGCAGATTTAGAAATGTGTACTCTTAATATAACGTAAATCGTACAACTAATTGTACAAAACCATTTTTAATAAGCAAATGACAATAAGAATGTTTTAACTTCATTTGAAATGAATTAAAAATATCAATAAAAGACTTCTCTTACACATACAACACATCGAATAGAATTACAAATATGAATTCATATACGTGTGTCTCCAGCCACGAATAAAATGTTGACTTACAGATGCAGGGTGGGTATGGCTGTAATAAATATGTCAGCATTTGTTTTCGACAAACATTCCACAACGGAATTATATATTCAACAATAAAAAACTAACAAGTTATGATAAATAATGAAAAAATTTAAACATATGTAATGCAATTACTCGCTTAAACAATGAAATAATCAGTAAAATATAAGGTTGGTATAAATTGTAAAATCTTTGGAGATTTCTTTTTTATTTTATTTTTTTTTAAATATGAACATTTTCGTTTGAATACATAATCGAAATTTCTCATATAAAAATTATTTTAGGTTTTGTTCGTGGGAAATCTAAAATTAAATGAAAAATAATCTCCGAAATTAAATGTTTTCTCTTATGTTCTATAATGCTAGCAGTATTTTCAGCAACCCAGAAGACCTGGTTCGATCCTTTGGTATATTTTAAATAAGTGCAGCTAATGGGTATATTCTGTTTAAAAAAATATCAATACTTTATTCGAATTTATAACCGAAATTCTTCCTGTAAAATGCTTTTTCGATTTATTTAGTGGGCAATCTAAAAATATATTAAATGCTTAAATCTAATAGCGTATTCAAAAATAAATGATTTTCATTTCTGTTACGCCCTTAGTAATATCTTAGCCGGTTTGTATCCCCTGGTAGTATTTAAATAAGTCTTTAAATATCATTTCCATTTATTGAAGTAGTTTAAGTAATGCTGCACCTAATAATAATACACTCTAAATAAAAAGAAGTGAATAGTCACTCTATCGCAGAGTCAAAATATGCCTAACATCTTTAGAATGACTATTCACTCTGAGCAAAAAAGAAATTTTTGACTCTCTGAAAAAGTGAATAGTCACTCCTGGGAAGTGAATATTCACTCTAAACAGGGGTGGACAATCACTCTTTCGGAGGAGTTAAAATACGCTCTTGCTAAAGGAGTGCGTTTTTTAATCCCAGGTAGGAGTGAATAGTCACTCTTTCAAAGGAGTAAATGTTGACTTTTATGGAGTCGATTTGTTTCTTATGTTGCTTTTATGGACATTTTAAAAGAATCACATATTTTACAGCATGCAATAAAAATAGATACAAACGTGGTAAAGATTGTCATAAAATACTTTATTAGCAATTATTTATCTAATTCATAGCTTGTAACACAAATTCAACTTTTAAGGAAAAATTCAGTTAAAGTTACATATGAATTATATTAGATTACTGACAGGAATAAACTAAAATATTTTATTCCAATCTTATCTTTTGTGTTTGCCTTTATTGCATGCCCTATAAAGATATGACTGTTTTAAAATTCCCATAAGGGCAAGTAATTAAATAAAATATTAATCAGTTAATATTATTTCTTTCTTTTCAGGTACCCATAAAGTTGTATTAGTGTTTAATAATTCCTGTGATGTACGTTAATTATTACAATAAGAAATTACTTGGCGCAGTACAGTATAAATAAAAACAACATTCAAAGCACCAAAACACTTTATTTCTTCTTGCAAACTAGTTTCAGTAGCCGTCATCAGTGCAAAATAGGATTGCTCAAAAAAGAAAATCGCTGAAATATGTGTAGGAGAAGCGGATTCAATGATAAAGTTTATTAGCCAATAAAATTACTGGAAACAGCCAATAAAAGAGAAGTGAAATCAAAGATAAAGTTTATTAGCCAATAGAATTAGGATAGGAAATTTTAGGCCATGTGAGCGGATTCAAAGATCAAATTTATCGGCTCATTTAACAATTTAGGAGATTTACCTGAACTTGAGGAACGAGGATGCTGTAATTTAAATAAAGTAATATCGATAATGGAAGGATGTCTGTCAATAGCAAATTTAATTTATGAACAAGAGGTTTTTATATAATTTTTCCAGCAATCTGACAACGTAGAATAGCAAAATCACAATTAACAGTATTTTTAAGATTTCTGTAAATATGGAATGCTTCAAGATCTTACATCTAAATATTATAGAATGGCCATCAAAACTGTTTTTGGGAAATAAAAAATGTAAAAACGTTAGATTTCTAAATTAGGTACAAGTTAGATATAATAGATTCTTTTAACATTTCCATAAGTGCCTTTCGCTCATGAGATTTTATTCAACTTATCCATCAGATAGGGGGGATGGGGGCACACGTGAACAGTTCACATAAATATAGCTTTTTCTCATAACTGGTTTAATTTCTATAAACAAAAACTACTCAATATAATAATGAATTTTTTTTAAATCACCTTTATAGTTCCTACATTTTTTAATAGTTTTATAAACTCAAAAAATTGTTCACAGGTGTCCCACCGGCGGTGTACTTGTGAACACTCGTGGGGCACATGTGAACACAGGGGAAAAATATCCTTTGACATGCTTTTAATTATGTTATTCATTTGTTATCGTAATCATTAGTTATATTATCTGTTAAATTCACAATAAAGAAAATATATATATATATATATTATATCTTTATATAAGGTAACTCCGGGAGAGTCGCCGCATACGGGATAGATGCCGCACCCCTTCTATTTCTTGTAATTATCGATAGATGGTCGTCAAACGCATAGTATAGATGCGCAATGAGATTATTTTAACCAGTGTATAGCGTGAATCCCATTTCGATGTTTACTTGTAGAAGTACAATACTTAATTTGACGCAAGTGCATGATTTCACTGTCCAAACTTTTAAGCACGTTATGTTTAAATACTTTTCATACGCTAATTACAAAATGCATGCATGATTTCGAAGTCAAAAGTAAGTGTAGCGTTTGTATAGAGTACTGTGTGTATGATTACGCCATTCCCCTTAGCGATGGCAGGTAACTATGATGGCCGACGTCTGCACCATGCAAAATGAGATACAAGCTGCACTGTTATTCTGGTATACATGCCGCAGTTTCTGTTGTACGGGATGAATAAGTTTTATTAACTTTTCCTTTTCTTTTTGCACAGGCTAACCATGTTGGGCATGTTATCAAGTTTACTAAAACCAAAGGAGAAAAAGTGGAAAATAAAAAGTAAAAAGGGCAAGAAAGATGCAAGTGAAGATGCTAATAATGAAAAATTGGATTACGCGTAACGCAGGCGTTCTTTACAAACTACTCCAAAAAAGAGGAAGTGTAATTGGCTTCGTTGCATCATGTGTTTTAATGTAGTTAAATAAAGACTGTACTTTTTCGACACTTTTTCTGTAGATTGAAGTCGATCTCTTAACCCATTCGGGACTATAGGTGCATATAAGCACCTTCATAAAGAGCTTACAAAATTTGTTTCTGGCACCAGTAAAAAAGAAAAGTAACATTTGCTTTGTATAATTAGAGCATTTTCATGATTATTTAAGTAAAGGTAACTTCTTTTAAAAAAGTGGTACAAACCGAATGAAATCTGTGTAAAAGCCACCGATCCAGAAAGTGTTAACAAATAAATTATGCAAACACAATTTTACTTTTTTTCTTTTCCCTTTTTAATACATTGATGTTACGTTGTTACTGAAATAACAATTAAAATTTTATTTAAAAAAAAATAAGTCAATAATTTTAATAGTGAAAGTAGGCAACAATTATTAATTTGAATCTACTAATACGTTTCATTGTACTCATTTAGTTTCATTTTGTTATTACATCCATAATTATAGTCCAGATATGAATATACATATATATATATATATTTATTTATTTATAACTTCATTCTGTTCTTATTACAAGCGCGGCATAACTACCACACATGTGCGACGTCTCAGCCTGGATGTACAGGTGACGCTCCGCAGTGTAATGTTTTAGAAAAAAATGTTAAAAAATATTAATAATTTGTTCGAATCTTTTTGTCGCAGTACACGCATTGTATATTTAACATTAAATAGCACAGAATGATTTTTTTATTTTATGTCCACCACGAAACTTTACACACAAACTAGTGAGCTCTGCCCCCTGCAAACTACGCTCGCCAACCCCAGATTCAGACACCGCAAAATCTAAAAGCACGCTAATTTGACCGGTTTTAAAAAGATTAGAGAAGACTGAATTATAATTGAAAAAACCTATAGCGATCTCCCTGTAAACGGGTTTCCATTCAATTCCCTTTGATTGCAAAAATTTAAGGCCGAAACATTTGCTATTAAGACATCCAACGGTTGTTTTCGAGTTTGATTAAAGAAGACCAGTTAAACATTTGAAAGGAAGCTAAAATAAAATGAATTAAGTAAACAGAGTCTTTGCTTCCCGGTATTTTTTAACAGCGTTATAAAACGATTGGCATAATACAATTTACTACAATTACTACAATTTACCGCTTTAACCCCTTCAAGGGCGGTAGTTCATTTTTGGACCACTTAATTTTAATTCTTAAATGCACCAGAATATTGGAATGAAAATTTTCCTTTTATTATTAAGTGAACAAAAGCATTTTCGTATTTCGAAATTTGTTTGTAAATTCTGGTGCCATTTACTGATTTCAACATTTTACGAATAGAAGTACCTTGCCCCTGAAAGAGTTAAACGCATGTTAATGTATTTATTATTTTAAAGTTTCCTTTCTCTTTTAATATTTACGTGTAAATACAATTTTCAAGACATAATTTTCAATATTTTTCTGCTTGTAACACGTACTCATTTAATAGTAATTTTAAAGGGTTTTTTTTCTGTCTTTAATAGTCACGTGCAAATAAATTTTTAATCGTTAGGAAATATTATTCTTTGCGCTGTTTTTAGAATTAAAAATAATCTCTATAATAATATCCTAAGTCATGTGACTATTATCAACAATTCTGGGCGGATTCCTTAGCTTTTAATATTCCAGGCGGTCATTTTGGTACTTTAATGTTAACCAGATACAGGCGATAAGTCTCCAAATATTATTTTATCGCCATGATTTCACTTATATTACAATAGTCCAAGTCATGTAACTGCCATAAACAATTACAACACTTCGCTTTTCCTAAAAAAGGTTTCCATTTTGATTAAAGAATCAAAGTTATTTTTTCAAATAAAACTACATAAAAGATGCCATGATCACAAAGAATTCTTGATACTTTCATGTTAGCCGGGTGAAAATCTCGCCAATAGCTTTTTTTTAACTCGCCAGTTAGCATTTTTTTATTTTTCGAGCGGTAAATTAAAACGGTACTACTTGGTTATCCCATCGACCAAAAATCTATCGCCAGAATATAAGATTAAATGCCGATAATGGTTGATCGTAAATGTCACATTCACTTGACTGTAAGGAAGTTACAGGTGTTTACACCACCAAGGGATTTTATTTTGGCGTTTTATTTTTATTTTTATCAATGCTAGGCACAGATATCATATACCATATTGGCGCGACTTTTTTTGACAGCAATTTGGCGAAAACTTCAACAGCATAAACAACAACGTCCGGGTTACCATATCAAGCAAAATAATGACACTTTGGCGCCAGTTAAGTACCCGTTGCATATATGACATTGGTGTCAGAAAAAAATCGCGCCAATATGGGGCGTATATGACATCTGTGCCCAATGCTATACTAATTTATTTCGGCACAGATGTCATATACTCCCCCATACTGGCGCGGTTTTTTTCCGACGCCATTTTAGTGAAAACATCACCACCATAAACAACAACATTCGGATTACCATATCAAGCAAAATAACTATACTTTGGCGTCAGTTAACCTTTAACCGGAATCGCTAAATTGTTCCACATTAGTGGAATCTTATGTCCAGAAGGACCCTTTAATTAAAATCCAAGTTATTTTCTAATATATATGAAATTACCACTTAGATGGGTCATAAGCGCATTGAAAAAAGTTTCATGTACTATATAAATCAACTTTTATTCATATATAGCTTGAAATTATACATTTTTTTTTTTTAATTTAGTTCTTTAAGCGTTGATGTGCGCGTTTCGAAATAAAACTTTTTTTTTTTTTTTTTTTTTTTTTTTTTTTTTTTGTCGTTGCCCGGTTAAAATGGACCCACGATTCCGGTTAAGGGTTAAGTACCTTTGCGTATACGACATTGGCGTCAGAAAAAACCGCGCCAATATCGTATATGACATCTGTGCCTTTATTTGTTCTTTCGTTATTTAAAATAAAAATTACGTCAATTTGTGTAATTTGGTGAGTGCTTTGTCGATTTATATAATTTGGCGAAATTGGTCGACTGGATAACTAAGAGTACATTTAAAACATTGCTTTGAATTTGAAATTAAATGTCAGGATTTCTTGCAATATTTAATCGGGTTTGCCGTGGTTTTTTTTTTACGACAATTTGGCGAAAACCTCGTTTTCGAATACCAGTTACATATGTATATTTAAATTATTTTCTATTGTTTTTAAAATGAACTAATAATAAATAAAAATAATTAATTAATAACTATAGAACAAAGCAATTTATAACTTTTTTTTTGTTTTAAATAAAAAGAAAATAAAGGTAAATAAACCTTTATTAATAAATAAGCAACAGTAGCCGGATTACCATGTCAGGCAAAACAACGTCCTTTGGCGCTATTTAGGTAACCCGGTGCGTATATGACATATTTTTCTTTTCGTTTCGTTTTAAAAAGAGAAAGAAGTTAAAGCCATTGATTTTAAATTTTTCAGTTTGAAATGAAAGCTTTATATTAAATAAAATGATAATGAAAAAAAAAAAAAAAAAAAAAAAAAAAAAAAAAAAAAAAAAAAAAAAACACTGTTCTTAGCATAGATTCAAGTGAGGCCAAACTGGTCACAAATTAATTAAAAATAATAACCCTTTCTGAAATACGAAAAGAAATATCAGTATATCAGTTATGATTAAAATTTGAGTTGCCATCATTAGAAAAATTTATATAAAATTAGAAAAAAAATAATATTTCGAAAACTATTTCGAATTCAAAAATTCTAATACCAGTTTTAAAATCTGCGGATCAATATTGTTTTTTGGTGTTAATTTCATCGCAAAATATTCCATATTTTAGGAGAAATCGACGTGAAACATAAGCAGTTGTTTAATCAGTCGATTCATTCTTGCGTTTCATACTTCCGTTACATACTTCCGTTTCATAAAATGTGTTTCATTAGGATTTTATATATATAGGGTAGATTAAAAAAAATGTGCGGCATAAATCCCGGAATTACCCTATACACTATATTGCCATCAATGGCCGTCAACTTTCAATTTTACACATTTTGTCGAATATTTAGAAATATATTTGACAGATTCTTCTGGAATTTCAGGATTAAAAAGAACAGGTATGACCTCATATTTAGCAATGTCGATTTGATAAGGGGAGTAATTTGGGGGCCAACAAAAAATCAAAGAAAAAAAATAATACTTGGTATCACCCTGTAAAATAAAATGCACAAAATGATCTATCGCTACCGAATATAAATAAAGAGACATTGTGCAATATGTGTATTTTTTTGTGTAACAATAACACGTATATTAATAGATATATAGCGATTTATTTTAAAAAATTAAAAAATTCTTGCATGTTTTTTGCTTATAGCATGCAGGGTTTTCAACCAAATTTAACGCCGTTTCAGAAAAATTGAAAAAATATAGTACAAACAATATAGTGTAATTGGAATATAAATATATTAAATATTTTAGGAAATTTGAGTAGTTATATGAAATAACTTTTATCTGCTTATGCGCGAACGATAACAAGAATTATTTTACATAATTTAGTAGTCAACTCTATGGAGCAACTTGTTAAAAAAAATTTAGTCAAATATCGTAAAAATTAAGAAAGATTTCGGCGTTAGAGTGAACAAATTTTTAGTTGTTCTCTAAAAGCAGCTGAATGGTAAGGGATTTTCCACAAATTGTCATTTTAAATTAAATTTTTTTTTAATTTTTTATTGATGCTTTATTTCTTCTTGGATAACCCCCAGAACGAGCCTATACCATGATCAAAAGTAGTATTAAAATCGAAGCATTTTTTCCAAATCTACTCGTTGATAGTCACTAAATACTAACTTTTTTTCTGAAAGTCAGTTAATAAAAAATGACAATTTGTGTAAAATCCCTTATCATTCAGCTGCTTTTAGAGAGCAACTAAAAATTTGCTCACTCTAACGCCGATATCTTTCTGCATTTTAACGATATTTGACTAGACATTTTTTAATAAAATGCTCCATAGAGTTGACTATTAAATTATGTAAAATGATCCTTGTTATCGTTCGCGCATGCGCATATAAAAATTATTTCATACAACTGTTCATATTTCCTAAAAAATTTAATATAATTATATTCCAATTTCACTATATTGTTTCTACTATATTTTGCCAATTTTTCTGAAACCGGCGTTAAATTTGGTTGAAAACTCTGCATGTTATAAGCAAAAAACATGCAAGAATTTTTTAATTATTTTAAATAAATCGCTATATCTCTATTAATATACGTGCTATTAATTCTTACACAAAAGAATACACATATTGCACAATGTCTATTTATTTATATTCGGTAGCGATAGATCATTTCGTGCATTTTATTTTACAGGGTGATCCCAGCTATTATTTTTTTTCTCTGGTTTTTTGTTGGCCCCCTAATTTTCTCCCCCTCCCCTTATTAAATCGGCATTGCTAAATATGAGGTCATACCTGTTTTTTTTAATCATGAAATTCCAAAAGAATCTGTCAAGTATATTTCTAAATATTCGACAAAATGTCTAAAATTGAAAGTTGACGGCCATTAATGGCCATCTAGTGTATATATGTGTGTGTGTGAAAATAAATTGATTTACTGGGAGAGCGAGGCTTAGATGATTGATTAAATATTTCTGCAATAAAATAAAAAATAAAGAAGTAAATTGGAAAAAAAAATTAAAGCTTTTAAATTTTGCTTTGGGTTTTTTGTTTGGGGGAGATTTTAGGGAGGTGGAATTCTGTTAATATTTTTCGGAAATCTACTGATATACAAAAGATTCTCACCCCTGTATTTGCCTCATTTACTTCTAAATTAATGATGAAGAAGGGCTTTTTAATGATTATAAAAAATCACGTGTATAAGCTACCTCCCCAAATTTAAGTACTTTTGCTTTTGAAAGAAGGGGGGGGGGGCTTACAATCGGGATTTTACGGTTGTTATCAGTTTAAAAATTTTACTTTCTTAAAATATTACTGATATATCTCCATTTAAAGCATCATATACATAGCTGTTTTAGAGATGGAAGTAAGCCATCATTGCAAGTTTGGAACAAGCGAAAGAGAAAAATTTGCAAAGTTATACTTTTTATATTAACGATACATAAAAGATATTCTTGTAAACCGTTTAGTAAAATAATACATAACACTTAATGCTTTTAAGAATACATTTAATTTATTTAAATTACAACTGAACGTAAATGAGCTTGTTGCTCTTTATGAACTCGCTGACAGATGTGTTTGTAGAAGTTTCAATACAAAATAAACTTTGTATGACGGAAATGTCTTCTATTTCAGGCAAATTATAGATATTGGAGCTGACATTATTTCTCATGAAGTTAACTGAAAGGAACAGAATCACATAATAATTATTGGGGCACATATGAACTATCTTCCCCAACTAGTCTGTTCACAAGTGCCCACATGGCTGCTAGAGCTAAATTGTTAATTCATTAACATTTCTCAATTTTAGAAGAAAAAAAATCTTTTTCAAAAACATTTATTAGTATTCATAGTATATGTTAAAACATTAAAATTCAAATAAATGAATAAACATATAAAGTTATTTGCTTATCAGGTTGGAGCTGAGATTTTATTTTTGAGATCTATAAACAGTGTTTTGGCTACTGAGAACAAACAAAATGTAAAGAATTTCAAGGAATTTTTACCATGTGTCTACAGTTGTTGCCATCTTTAGTAAATTTTTTTCAAAGAAAAAACTTATAATAAGTATTGAAAAATACTGATGTTTACATCTCCCCCATGTTCACATGTGCCCCCTTCTCCCCTACAGGTGTTTCGTGGTTGGCAGGTAAGTATTTGACTATTAGGATAATATTCTTGTCAGATTGTTGCTTTTCCTAGTAAAATCACAATGTAAAACGATGTGCAAGATATATTATAAACATTAGCAAAATAAATAGAAAATTACTTATCCAAACTTAATGAGAATCGGAGGGTTAGGGGAGCAGAAGCTCCCTGACTTTTTTATCTTAAAAACTACCAGAAGATACATTCCATCAGAATTTCACAAAGTCATTGCGTAACACCATGTTTAATTGAATGCTTTGGATTTCCGAAGCCTTCCAAGAATTTTATATGTTTAGAAATATTTATGTAGCTTAAAAAATTAAACTGAGAGTTGTATGAATTTGAATATTATGCAAAGTGAGATTGAAAGACAATGACTTACAGAGCTGATATTGAGGCTCCTGATCTGCACGTTTACAAGTTATTAAAAATGTATTGCTCGATTAAGTATTTTTTAAATAGTGAATATGTAAAATACGCATGCAAATTTAGTGACGGTATGAATATTATGTTTAGATTTCATTGAAAAAGAAATTTTGATAATGCCAAAGTAACATAAATTTAATTCGTGTTCAATTCATAATTGTTATTCTGTAATACCAAAGATCATAGTCCAGATTACTTATTTTGATTACATATTACTGATTACTTATAGAAACAGAGTTCAATCTTTCGAAAATTTGAAGTTAATAGAAATAGTATTTTGTTAACTATGATTAAAAATAGTGTTTCTTTTAAGAGTTAGACTAGCCAGTGATTGTTTATTGTAATTATTTTTGTAATTATTTTTGTAGTTTTATTATAGATGCAGTCTAACAGTTCCTTCCTTTTTTAAAATTTTATTTCTTCGGTTTTACCTGGTAGTATAAAGGGAAAATTTTAATGCATGAAAATGTGCGTCGCAGTAAAAGTTTGTTTCTGAACGAACGTGTTTTTTTTATTCCAAGTCGCCACGTTCTTGTTTGTTTTGTATTACATTAGCATACTGCTTTCGATCAGAAACAGATGCAGCTAACTGATCAAAGATACGCTGTCTCTTTTTTTTTTTTTTTTTTTTTTTTTTTTTTTTTTTTTTTTGTCGAATATAGCATTTTAGAAATTATTTTGAGGTACTACGCAGTTGTTCTCAAGGATTTTCTACGCAGGTGTCGAATTCCACACAAAAAAGACACGAAATCGCATGCAACGCTTATAGAATGCGTGAAAAAAAATCAGTCCAAATCAATAATGCAGCAGGTGATTTACGCTTTTGATTCACTAATAATTTGTTATATAAAAGAATTTTTTTTTTGTCAATATGTTTTGCCAACTTGTTACAATATAAAATATATTTTCCAGTTTGTAAAAGTGGGGTTTCAGAGCAGTAAAGTGTCAAGGAGTTTTAATTGAACTGACATCCTTTATGAAAATTAACATTCATTAAAAACATTAACCTTCAGTATTTTCCTATAATTGCGACAAAATTACACAATTTTCACAGATCTTTCACTCCGCCAGTTATGAAATTAGGTAGCAAAATTAAAAATTATATAGTTGCGTTTAAAACTCTATGGTTCGTTTAAAAATTATTAATAATAACCCTTTCATAAATGTTTGATTACGTGTATTTAACTTTAGGGTTCGTACGTACTCTTTCTAATCAAAGCATCAGGCACAGTTTCAGAGTAATGGATAAACGAGAAATATTGGCATTTAAAGCGGGTTGCTTCTTCTTTACGGCGGTGCTTGCTTCCAAAAATACGAATATTAATCCTTTCACAAAACTTCGCGACTGCAGCTCATTTCGACCCTCCTGGAGACATTTGTTTTAGCATTTTGGAAGTAACTAAAAGTCGTAATTTTAACACAATTACCATACACTTTCTTTGGACGCTTAATTGACATCACCTATAAAATTTTCGAAGCTGTCGTACGATTCGAAGTATTTTTGAAGCAATAAAAAGTACAAAACTTCTGCTGAAAGCGTAAATACACGGGCGTCTTCGGCTCATTGTTTTACGACAAAATACACTCTAAATAAAAATTAGTGACTATTCACGCCAGTAACTCTATCGCAGAGTCAAAATATGCCCAACCTCTTTAGAGTGACTATCCACTCTGAGCAAAAGTGAAATTTTTGACTCTCTGAAAGAGTGAATAGTTACTCCTGGGAAGTGAATATTCACTCTAAACAGGGGTGGATAATCACTCTTTCGGAGAAGTGACTATTCACTCTTGCTAAATGAGTGCGGTTTTTCACCCCCGGTAGGAGTGAATAGGCACTCTTTCATAGGAATGAATGTTCATTTTTTATGTAGTCGATTCTTTTTTTTTTTGTTTGTTTGTTTTATGGTCATTTTAAAAGAATCGCATCTTTTACAGCATGCAATGAAAATAGATACAAGCGTGGTAAAGGTTGGAATAAAATACTTTATTAGCAATATTTATATAATTCTTAGTTTGTAACACTAATTGAACTTTTAAGGAAAAATTCAGTTAAAGTTACATACGAATTTAAATTAGATTACTGACAGAAAAAAACTAAAATATTTTATTCCAATCTTATCCTTTGTGTTTGCTTTTATTGCATGCCCTATAAAGATATTACTTTTAAAGTTTTATTAATAACTTTTTAATAGTTGGATGTTATATGTTTAACAATGTTTGATTTGATTTTAAATTTTGTTTTAAATATAAAACCGTACTTTTTCCTTAAATTATTGCTATTTTTGAAAAGTTCTATCGCTCTAAAATAGTCTTAATTTTTCCACTTAAAAAACAATGCTTATAAAATCACATCTTTTTAAAATAAGTTCTAAACATGATTTAATTATTAAGAATGTATATATATATTTTTTATCCTCTGTCATTTGCTTTTGTTTTATTTAATATGAACATGGAGCCTAAATTTTAAGTTCTCTGGAATATGTATGCATTTTTCATTTAAACATATTCCTTAACTTAATCATGATTTCTAATTTCCGTCCTTTATTGCTGAAAAATGGAATTAATACGATACTTATTAATGAAACGACCGATAAGCCATACTTAATTTAAATTTTTTATTCGCGTAGATATTGTATTTTGTGAATATGAGCAAAATAGATTTTATATGTTTTATAGGAAAAGATTGACCTCGGAAATAGAAACAAGTTGTAAATTGCTCGTCAAACGTGGCAAATGAGGTGCGTTCGTACTATAACTAATTTTATAAATATTTTTTGCACCGCATAGTGTACTGAATGTATATTTTAGCGAACTTCATAAATGCATATCAATTTCATTCTGTTCGAAAGACTGTAACATCATTAAAATGCACTTATTTTTTTTCCCATTGACCTTAATGTAACGGAAAGCTTTTGACTGTCCCTGTCATTAAACTCGACATCCGATTTTCATAAAATTTGAAACGACTCGACAAAATTTCGCAACAATTATATAGAGTAGATATATGCCAGTAATGGACATCCTTACGAAATTTCTTTTAAAATTATTTTTTTTTATTAATAGTTATGATTATTATATTCCAGTTTTTTTCAATATTATATTAATCCATCTACAATATTTAACCATTCTTATAGTCCCATTTCCCAATATGAATCGAAATTTAATTTTAAATAACAGAAATATATCAAAACACCCAAAAGCCCAGTAATGGACATCCTCTGGCCCAGTAGTGGACACCCCATGAAAAGGTAATAAATATAATTGTTTTTATGACTGTATTTAGAACCAGAATTTAATGAATACATACTAATGAAACAAAATAGTTATTTTCAAATAAATTTAACAGTAAGGATACCAGTAATTAATATAATATTTGTGTTAATCATTTACTGTTTCCATTGTTTACTGTTATTGTAATTATCAGAAGATAAATATTTTAATTATTTTAGATGGATAGTTTAAAATACTAAATATCAGCATACTAAATTCAATTACAGCTATCAAATTATTGAAACAGTGGGAGATTTAAAAGGTAATAAAAAAAAAGTTTTGGATTGTTAGTGTTTAGTTTTGTCCCACTATTTTTAACAATTAATCTTCCAGAGACTACTTGATACATCATTTATAATAATTAATATTACAAATATGAAAGAAATGATACTGTGAGTTGAATATTTTAAATGTTAAGTAAAATAATTTTAAAATAAAACTGTAAAATTGATGTTTGAGGCCACTGGTCTGCAGATTTACTAGTTTCATGAATATTGCCTATAAATTAATGAATGATACTTTTTTTTGTCAAATGTGAATAAGGAAACATTTAAGACAGAAAATAGATTTTTAATAGCTTCTGTAACTTAATTGTTTTTATTTAAACGGAGAGGTATTAAGCCCTATGAGCCCCTCTTTGACTGTGCTCTTAAACAATATTTTCTGCTTCCTAGCTGGTTTGATTGCCAGATTTCAAAATATCAAGATTCATTAAGATTTTCACAGAAGAACAGCAAAGCTTTGAAACATTATTTTCTGCTTCCTAATTGGTTTGATTAAAAGTGTCAACAATAACCCAGTTTTATAAAACATGCAAGGGGAAATTATAAAAAAAATTAATTAAAGTTAAATATTTATTAGTTATTTTTTATGAACCAAAAACATCAAGGGGTTTGCATTACTGGCACATCTACCCTATTTAAAATTTCAGACCATTCGGAAGACTGAAACATCATTAAAATGCACTTGCAATAATTTTTTCCCATTGGCCGTAATGTGACAGAAAACTTTTGACTGTCCCTGTAATTAAACAATACATCCGATTTCCATAAAATTTTAAATGACGAGAATAAAAATTTTGCAACAATTGTATATTTAAAATTTCAGGCCATTCGGAAGGCTGTAACATCATTAAAATACACTTGCTCTGTTATACGGACAGACGGACATACAGACGGACTGAACGACGACTATAGAGGCTACGTATTTATGTAATTACGAACGCACCTAAAAAAGGAAATTTAAAAATAAAGTAAATGACTGCATTAGAAATATTCTTATTGTTTGAAAAACATTTTAATGCAAAAAAGTAGTTATTAATAACTTTAAAAAATATCCAGTCTTATATTATTGTCTGACCGAAGCGAAAGCTAATGCTCAGCGTGATATTACTGTCCGTGAAGATACAGCTACGATGGATATTAACGCCATGTCCTACTAAAAAAAAGCCTAATTGTCTGAGCGAAGCGAAGGCTAATTAGCGTGATATTAAGGTGCGTTTTCACTGGTCGTTCTAACGACCTAAAAAACCCTAGTGATCCAGAACCTTAACCTTAAGAGCGTTTTCACTGGTTTCAGATAAAAGCCTTACGCCAACCAATCAAAGGCAAGTTTTTACTGCGCAAGCGTCTACTTTACGGCTTTACTGTCTACAGATCGATCAGATGTCATGTCAATTGTAAACAAATAATTGTTTGTTGCTGTTGTCAATGTTAGTAGAAAATATTTTGTATAGAAATTAATCGAAAGTTTTGACTGTTTTCTCCACTAAAGGGCTTTAAAAGCACCCACAAATCATTGTTTAACCAAAATTCAAATTGTAGCAATGGAGTTATATTCTTAAATTAAATATAAACACTAAGTCACTATGATTTATGTATTTAAAAGCACATTGAATAAATTATTTTTCACACAAGTACGTGTTTGTGTAATAGAGATCGACACAAATTTAATGTTGCTTTTTGAATTCCCTTTTAAAAAAATTAAGTGAAATTTGTTAAATAAATCACAAATTAAATAAAACGTTAAGACAATGTAAAAATTTGAATGTTTAAACCCGCTTGGGAGACATACTTACACTATGAAGGGATGTACTCACTGTTATTTGTGAATCGTTTTTCATAAATCACAAGAAAAGTTAATATTTAAGAATGATTATTTTTATTTTATTATTTTTTTGAAATATGGATTTTTTTTTCTATTTTAGTTTTTTACAAAAGTTCAAACGTTTAAAATGTTATTATAATTTTTAAAGAATGGAAAATTTAGAGGATTAAAAATTCCTAATAATGTTTATCTCTGTAACAAAAGAAAAAGAAGAAAAGAATAGCAAAGTTCAAGGGAAAAAAATATCTGTGAAAAAACTTCTTTAAAGCTTAAATAAAAGAATATAAAATAAAAAAATAAAACCTTTTTTATATAAGAGTGAAAAAGAATCTATTTTAGAAATTAGTGGTGGGACTCAGGACCCATGAGCACATACAACTCTATGCCTATGTGAGACTAGCATTTAGATACACTGGCAGATTCTCTTACCATATCACAACAATATAAAATTATCCAATATAGTTACATCTACTTTTTGTGACCCCCCTCCCCAAAGAAGAAAAAAATTCACAGTAAAATGCAAAATAAATGTACTTAAAATTGTAAGTTTTACTTTATGATTTCACATCAGGGATGCAAGTCTTCGATACAAGGTTTTTCTTTTTTAAGGGTTGGGAGGGTAAACCCTCTTTTGTTATTGAATTGAGAAAAATAAATTTTTGTAAAGAAAAATTGAATTCACTTGTTTAAATTCAAAGTAAACATTTAATAATCCTTTTTTTAAATGTCCTCCTGCTATATTATTCTCGTGAGCTTGTTTTGTTTGCAAATTACACATTTTAAATTCCAACTATTTTTTCTTATTCTGTGAAGTCGCTTTTATGGAAAATAATTTTGTGAAGGGGGATTCTTTTATAAAGAAGAATAAAGGGGTATAAATCTTTGACATACACATGACTAACATAACGTTAAACACAAACTAACATAAAAGTTACTTTTATGTTAGTTGGAAGCAAATCTTGCAATTATTTTTCCCTTCGGCAATAATACTTTTTAGTTTTCACTTGTGTAAATTAGAAACAATGTATTAAAGTTAAAATAACATATTTTGGTTCGTTGTAATATTTCTCATTATTATTATTTTATTCCTTTTTTTAATGAAATAAGTGAAAGGCACATATTTTAAATGTATGTAATATATGTATTTTAAATGAAAAATTTGTATTTCAAATAAAATGAATGAGAGGTTTATATTTTAAAAGAAATGAATACAAATGATGACAATAGGAATAATATTTAATGGCTTATCTCAGGGCCGAAACTAGAGGGGGCGTGTGCCCTGGGAAACGAAGGGGGTGCCAACTGAATTTTGATTTCTAAAGAACCTACACTAGTCACGTGAAGAGACCTGCAAGCTAATGTTAAATATGGGAGCATTCTTTTCAAATTTCTCTCTTGCATTTTAATATTTTTAAATGATTTTTTTTCTTTAGGTAGCTGAGTTTGATCTTTAACTTTGTTAGGTTGTACATTTTTGATTTTGATTGCAGTTTTTTTTATGAGGCTATTTTAGCTTTCGAAACTGGTTCAAAAAGTGAAAGTAATTTTGTATATATATATAAAGCTGCAACCAAAATAGAAAAAAGTAAACATTTACCCAGTTAGGGATCAACCTCAGCTATCCCAAACAGAAAAAATCATTTAAAAATATTAAAATGCAAGTGAGAAATTTAAAAAGAATGCTTCTATAAGTTTAATATATTATCTTACGAGTTTCTTCATGTCACTTCCTTTGGATTTCATTTTCAAGATTTTAATGGATCGATATTTGACAAAGTTGATTACGTAATTTAGTATTATGTATTTTTTTTTTTTTTTTTTTTGTTACATATTTTAAATTTCAAATAAGTCTGCTATTAGAATTAAAATTCTCTTTGTAAATTGACTTTGCGGAGACCGGGAAAGGGGGAGGGGGAGCAAAATCTATGTTTATGCCAGGTGAAGAAAGGCTAGTTTCAGCCCTGGTTTATCTCATGTGCTTGACTGACATAAAGTACCCGAAAATGTTGTGAATTTGAACAATCGAGTCAATTGGCATAACAATGATTTCACTAATCAATATATCTCCAACCATAACATGCCAATAAAACATGTTGTGTTGCCTCTCAGTCAGTTTAAATATTAAACTAAGATAGTTGCTACTAAATAAGTATAAAAGATTCTTTTTTCTTTTAATTTAAACTGCTCTTTTATAAACATTTATAAGTATCATGCTTAATTTCAGGACTGTAATTCATGTTGGTTCAAAAAACTTCTGTTACAATACATTAATTTGGCATGACTAATTATGGGAAATTCACCACTTTGACTTGGTAGAAAGCATGAACTACTGAATTTATTAAAAAAATTATTTTTTCTCTCTCTTTTTTTCAGATATGACAATAGAAAAGGCGAAAAAAACATTTTTTAAACTATGAATTGAGAATTTCTTTAAATTATTTTTTCAGAGTTTAATTATAATTTACTTAATATTAAATTATTAATTGATAAAAGCAGATTAAATAAAATATTTCTTTATTTTTGTAATTAAAAATTATCTGTTTATTTTTTATTTATATTTCATTTCTTACCTTTAAATTGTTTAAAATATTTCATTGTTACAGTTTCACAGTCAGATGGCCTATTTTAATGGCGCGGTTTGATGCATAATTAACTCTGCTGTTATTGCAACCATAAAGAATATTTGGTGATTTATCACCTGTGACTCTAATATAAAAATGCATTAAAATTAATTTAATATTTAATAATTAAGTTCCTAAAAATACTAAAATTTATTGCCAAAAGAAGCACTCAGGTGTACATCATTTTTACTAATTTTGGAGTATTAGGTAAGACGAGTCTACTCTTGGTAATAGCAATGAGGATAATAAAATGGGAGTATCCTCTAGTATTGGTTTTGTGAATGATGGAGATCATAATAGTAGCGCCCCACCAGTGGCCGAGAGGTTCTGCTCTCGAAGCTAGTAGACGGGAAGAGAGTAGACCCAATCACGCCCGTCGGCCTAATCGTTCGGAGTTTTCTTTGAACCTTAGTTTTCCAAGTGTAAATACGGGTTAGGTTCCCTTAGAAAGACCTCCCCCCTTTGGGCCTATATCCCTCGTGCTGACAATTGGCCATCATAAACACAACCAACCAACCATAATAATAGCTTCGTATTTGCTTGTCTTCTAGATTTAAAAAAAAAAAAAATTCTTTTTATGTCAAAATAATATATTTCTTCTTCGATTAAGAGGATGTCTTCGATCTAAAGAAACATGTTATGATAATTTTAGATATCTATATATGTATTATTCTTATTTATAAAGTACTATAGTATGAAAATATTTTAAATGGTATGAAAAATAAACACCATAATGAAAGAAATGTTTTAATTCTACATTCAAGGAAAATTTTCTGAAAGAGTATACTCTCGTTTCAAAGAAATTCAATTCTGATACTTAAAAATAAGCAAAAAAGACATTTTACTCCATCCATTTCTTTTAAAATTATTAAAAGTTGCAAACTAATTTCATCTTTCTTAGTTTTTTTAATACATCAGTATGATCAAAAGGTTAAGGCTCCCATCCTTTCATGCGAAGACACTCACAAGCTAATGTTAAACCTATGGGAAGATTTTTTTTTAAATATTATTTGCATCTCGATATATATATATGTATTTATGTATATATATATATATATATATATATTTTTTTTTTTTTTTTTTTTCATTGGATAGCCTGTCATTTTCTACATTTGACTCTTTTATTTTTTTGATATTTTGCTTGCAGTTATTATTTTTTTTAAGAGGACATTTTTATTTTTGGAACCGATTCCTAAAGTGAAAGTAAATTAATTAAAAAATCTGCAACCAAAACCAAAAAAGTAAAAAAAATGATGAATGCATGATATATTATTATATCGCTCGTGGGCTGCAATAGTGGCACAACTCAAAAAATCAGTTTCTGAGATTAATGGGTTTGAAGTTTCGCCTTGTAATGAAATGCAACATTTACACGATTCATTGTTGTCATAAGTGTTAAGTAGTACTAAATGACTCCGTAAGGGTTCAATTAATAATAATGCAAAAAAATGTATCCTCATATCCCGTGTTATATTGATGATAAATATGATTATATGATGATGCATTTAGATTATATCATATATAAGGCAACTGCAGCACTTCTGCCATCTGTTGGTAAAATACTGAACTACAAGATATGTCGCTGTTACTGAGCTGGAAATAATACCAATCTGCAATGCTGGAGAGCGCATTAACTCAAAATTCGTATTTTTTGAGTTGTGCCACTATTGCAGACCATGAGCGATATGTACAGCCATATATTTCTGCTAATTCTGTGCTAACATTTGCATGATTCACATTCAGCACAAAGTAGTGTGCATCTAAAGGAAAATAACCGAATATTTCTGTCAATGCCGCTTTCATAATTTTTGTTTTCACCTCCACATTATTGATAAATATTCTATTCTAAATGTAGTGTTGACTCTAGACCAATTTGGCAGGATGCAACCCTCAGCATCCCTTTTTAATTAATTTATGCATCTGGCAGCCCTTTTTAACTAGTATTTGTGCCTGGTATACCTTTTTAATTATTTTATACACCCGGTATTCCATACTGCAATTTTTGATGCTCCCTTTCAATTTAACTATAAGATTTGTCAATCGGTTGAGTGAAAAAAAAAAATTCGACAGTCGATTATGGGAGGGAAAAAAATCGCAAAATTCTTCAATCAGCCGCGGAAAAAAATGCTTAGTTCGTCCATCGATCGCATGAAAAGAAAACTTGAAAGTTTCACTAGTAAGTCGTGGGGGAAAATTAAAAAATTCACATACTGTTTACGGAAAAAAATAATTAAACTCGTCGATTGGCTGCAGTGAAACTCATCAAAATTCATCCATCAACTGTATATTAAAAAAATCACGAGTTTTGCAAATCAGTTGCAAGAACCCCCCCCCCCCCCCACACACACACACACAAATTTCGCCAATTGGTAGAAATAAAATATCGCAAAATTAGTCAATCGGTTATGGGGAAAAACTGCCTAAATCGTCATTCAGTCATCGGAAAAATTTCTGAAATTTATCAGTCAGTAAGAAAAAAAAGAGAAATTTGTCAATTAGTTGCGGGAAAACATAACAAAATTTCATTGATAAAAAAGGACTCTAAACAAACCACAATTCAAAATATTTTTGTGAACAAGATATATGAGTGTCCTTTTTTAAAAATTCCCGCCTGGAATCCCTTTTTCTCTACAGTCAACACTAATCCGAGTATGCCAATAAAAAGGTGCTTTAAATTTTTATGCTTATATCAGCATGTTTCCCTAAACAATAATCTAATTTTATATTATAGTTTTTATTTTAATCTAAGTGTTTGTTCTAATTTAAATTTCGGCAATTGATAATTACTAAATTCCTTAAAAATTAATGTCTTACATCAGAAAACATTAAAAAGAATTTACTATTACCTTAGCAGTACATAATAGAACACAATTAAAAAACAAAAAAAAAAACAATAAGTAACTTACTTTTCATAAAGATAGGCAATACAGGAAAATAAAAAATAGTGTAGCTTCCATGCTGCATACGAAATGTGTTTTAGCCTGCAAGTTTGCATCTAAAAGACTAAAAGATTATTTCTAACCTAATAGTCTCCCAGGCGCATTCCAACGGGCCAACACAGGAGTAAGGAGCCAACAAGCTGCAACTCAACTAGATATTACGTTGACTTTGCTCTTTCTACATCGATCATCATCATCATGTTAGGACAATAATTGATGCTGCTGATGAACAGATCATAGCCCAGCTTAACACCTACCATCCTTGTGCATTTCTATCATAAACTGAAGCAGCTAAAGCAACTAGCAAATTAAAAGAGAGAAAAAAATTAATACATGCATACATATACAGATATAGTTTTTAAAAAGCTAATATTATTTACTAATAACTAACTAATTATTAATTAAGAAATTTAAGTATGCTTATAGACAAAATTAGATATAGTTTTGCCACTATATCATCTAAATATTTATTACAGAATGCTAATTATGAAAAAACACTTAAAATGCTATAAATATTAGAATAAAATTTTTGCATCGTATTTTAAAAAAGATACGATACTGCAAAATAGTTCTTTTGTTTACATTACATTTTTATCAAGTTTTAGGATAAAGTTGTAATATAGGTTCACAAAAGGCCTCAACACAAAAAACAGTTGAAGGTGAATACGTACACTAAGACAAAATATAACACAAAAATAAATAAATATTTGATTTAAACGGTAAATGTCAATTTTTTGTTAAAGTACTACTCAAAATCAAATATGGGAAACTGAAAATAGCTGATTATATATATTTATTAAAATAATATCATTTGTAACATTAACAAAAACCTCATAAAAGAATTTTATCCCTAAGCAACGATTTATAAAATTACACATGTTTCCACTTAGATTAGGCCTAAATTCCATCAACTGTTACAAGACTTTAATAAAACTACATTTAAATACATAAACAGTTATATTAATTCTTGAAAGTCCTACCTGCACGTGCACATGCTTAAAATTGTTCTGATGGACTTTAAAATCTTTCTACAAAAGATTAAGTTTATTATACATATAAAATACTCACATCTAATTATAAGAAAGTTTCTGTCATAATTTTAATTGGAACAGATGTATTATAATCTTCTTTTAATTTTTGAAAGATTACCTTACCACTAATTTCTTTAAAAACATTATTTGCAATGTGACTTCACATTTAAATTTTTCATTTTCTCTGTATTCATAATTATTAACAAAACAATAAGAGTAAAAAGCAATTGAAGAATCAAGATTTAACAAATTTCAGTTTCGATCGATACTTAATTTTAAATCATACCAACTGTATCACGTAATTGTTCTGATGACACTAAATATAATTAAGAAAAAAAACAAAAACACTTTGTCGTCTTAAAACAAACTTTTTATCTTTTAAAAATGCTTTTTTTTTTTTTACTTTCAAACACTTAGTCTCATTCATATGAATAGAAACAACAAACCCTTTTTGCATCTTTTAAGAACACTTTTTTACTTCCAAAAAGAAAACACTAGAAACATTTAGTACATAAAAACATATCCCCCCCCCCCCAACCAGCTTTTTTTCAACTTTTACAATAAAACCAATTAGTGTAATTACTCTGGTAACAAACAAGATGGGGATACTATGTAAGGCTGGCCACACTTTTTTTTTTTTTGCTTAGTGGCAGATTTTAGGTATCAATACTTTTTCAATCAATGAAAATATCACTCCATCGCTAACAAGACATGCTGATTTAACTTGAAATACATTGAATAGGCATTTATTGGAATATGTATTGAATTGGAATGGTAACGTGTACAAATTTTTCGAAATGGGCACATAGAAAAGCTACATATGGTCTGAATATCTCTCAATTGATTTAAACTTCATACAAAGTTATAAATCTTCATAAAAGCTTCAACGTTAATCTTAACAACAAAAAGAAAGATAACATATCTGTAGGTGAAATGCATTAAAAATAAAATTAAAAATAGATCAGCAGGATTTTTTTTTTACATGACAAAGTTCACAAGTAAATATCTGAAAAGGAGCAAAGAGCAAACTGTTTTGCAATCTGATCTTTCTTGCTTAAAAGAGAACAGGAAAATACAAAATACATTGGCTTATTTATTTTATAGAAATTTTGTTTACATGCTTGCTTAAACATACAGGATCAATTGCCTACAATAAGCAAAACTGGACTGAAGTTTGCCTGTAATTAATTTTCCATTTAAATATCAATGGGCTACAGTAAACAATATCCTTCTTAACACTTACAATTATTTTAAGTGAGCAAAGGGAAATATAAATCTACATAGATCAGAAATACCCTATCAGGTAACCGAATATAATCAATGAAGCAAGTAATTCATTTAAAGAAACAAATATTATTAAAAAAACACTTTTATTCTTTGTACACTATTAACATTCAATAAAAATAAAATAATTTTTAGAACTGGACATATCTTCATTCTTATATCAGAAATGAAATCCTTAAACGAAGTATATAATTGGTATTCCAATATTAATAAAATGTATCTGAATGATTACCAAAAATAGCGATATTTATCCTACAAAAGTGCAACAATTTAAATAATCCGTATGGATTACCTACTATTTATTAAATTAAAAGACAATAATAAAAGATGATATCTATTCAACGCGTCAATAAAACTTACCATTTTGCTTCAATCACAAAAAATAGATTCCTCTTTGACGTAAAAAAAGAATAATTTTAAGTAAATACAAGAACGCTATAAAGTATAAATATTACTTCCTACATTCACAACGCCGCCATTACTATAAAAAAGCTCTTTTTTAATTGGCTGCGCTTAGGTAAGTGGTGCTTAGGATTGAACAGAGATCATTCCTTCAAAATCACGTTCTAATGACGTAAAATCTTGTGCTTAGGTAAAAAGTTAGCTAAGTTAGACCTTGGGTCGACCAGTGAAAACGCACCTTTAAGGTGCGTTTTCACTGGTCTACCCAAGGTCTAACTTACCTAACTTTTTACCTAAACACAAGATTTTAGGTCGTTAGAACGCGATTTTGTAGGTTTGATTCGTGATCAATCCTAAGCACGGCTTACCTAAGCGCAGCCAATTAAAATAGAGCTTTTGATAATAATGGCGGTGTTGTCAATTTACTAAGTGATATTTATGTTTTATATCGTTTTATTTATTTATTCTGTTTTATGTCAAAGAGGAATCTATTTTTTGTGATTGAAGCAAAACGGTAAGTTTTATTGACATGTTGGATAGATATCATCCTTTATTATTGTCTTTTAATTTAATAAATTGCGGGTAATCCATATGGATTCTTTAAATTGTTGTTATTTTTGGTAATCATTCAGATACATTTTATTAATATTAGAATACTAATTATATAGTTTGTTTAAGGATTTTATTGCGGATATAAGGATGAAGATATGTCCAGTTCTCAAAATTATTTTATTTTTATTAAACGTTAATAGTATACAAAGATTAAAAGTATTTTTTAAGAATGTTTGTTTCTTAAGATGAATTACTTGCTTCATTGATTATACTTGGTTACTTGATAGGGTATTTCTGATCAATTTAGATTTAAATTTCCATTTACTCACTTAAAATAATCGTAATTGTTTAGAAGGATATTGTTTACTGTAGCCCATTGATTTTTAAATGAAAAATTAGTTACAGGCAAACTTTAATCCAGTTTTGCTAATAGTAGGTATTTGATTATGCATGCTTAAGCGAGCATGTAAACAAAGTTTCTATAAAATAAACAAGCCGTTGTATTTTGTATTTTCCTGTTCTCTTTTAAGCAAGAAACATCTGATTGCAAAACAGTTTGCTCTTTACTCCTTTTCAGATATTTACTTGTGAACTTTGTCATGTAAGGAAAGCACTGCTAATCTATTTTTTATTTTAATTTTAATGCTTTTCACCTGCAGATGTGCTATTTTTCTTTTTGTTGTTAAGATTAATGCTGAAACTTTTATGAAGATTTATAACTTTGTATGAAGTTTAAATCAGTTGAGAGATATTCAGACCATGTGTAGCTTTTCTATGTGCCCATTTTGAAGAATTTGTACACATTACCATTCCAATTCGATAAGCAGTTATAAATGCATATTCAATGTATTTTAAGTTAAATCTGCATGTCTTGTTAGCGATTATTTTCATTTATTAAAAAAGTATTGCTACCAAAATAATAGGAGATTCTCCATTTGAAATGCATATTTATAAAATTTTGTCTAAATTGTTATTTAGGTGCATTTCTTTTACAAGTATGGCTACAGATTTATCTTACAGCATAGGTCATCGGTTTTAAATGTACCTATTTATCTATTAAAGTAAAGAACTATTTATTCATTTATTTATTTTTTTCAAAAATCATTACTTATTATTCTTACTATTTTTGAAAATGGAATTCATTATCAAAAAATAAAATACTCTCTGAGGGAGATTCTTTGAGTCTATATGTTTGAGTGTATATTAAAGTTTTAGACGAATCATGAATTCATGATGTATATAAATTCAGTGGTCAAAATAGTATATTAGAAGTAATGAAACTATAGTAGGTCCTAGTTTTGTCATTGTTTGTTGTGTAATATGCTGTTTTTTGGAAAATATAATTTTGCGAGTAATGTAATAAAAAGAAACTTGTTTGTAAGAAGCATCAATATTTTTGATGTTACATCCAGAAATTGTATATATCAATCAATACAAAGTATACCAGTGGAGGTAAGCGTCTGGCAGATCAGCTGGTGCCGGGATACATCTTCAAATTTGAATGCTTTCAGAAAATCACAGGTGTGTAGTTTTATTGTATAATAAGTGACTACCTTTAGTGATCGTCTGCAAGCAACTGGACTTCAGACCAAGCCCTTGGACTTCAGAAAAGAAGATTTTAAAATATCTGTGAGTACCACTTCTATGTCAAAAGAGGAGACAGTAAAGTAAGTTTATTTAAGTAACATCAAAAATAATATTTGTGCTCCCTACAATCTAGTCTTTTTTCAATTACATTACTCGTTAAATTACATTTTCCAAAAATAGCATGCTGCACTACAAACTATGAGAACACAATATATTACTCAATGAGTAAGTACAAAAATTATTTAGCTGAAAATATTTTTAAATGCTCATATTGCAAATGTAATGTGAAATAAGCATTTATATGTTTCAGTGTGGGGCATAAATAAAGTCTGCTGCTAAGTAAAAAAAAAGTGTGGGCCAACGTATATCTTCATTTTGTTTGTTACCAGAGCAATTGCACTATTTGGTTTTATTTTAAAAGATAAAAAAAAAAGGCGAGGGAAAGGGGAGATATGTTTTTAGATAATAAAAGTTTCTAGTGTTTTCTTTTTTAAAGTAAAAAAGTGTTCTTAAAAGATGCAAAAATGGTTTGTTGTTTATATTCATATGAGACTAAGTGTTTTTGAAAGTAAAATAATAATAATAATAAAAAAGATAGAGAGTTTGTTGTTTTAAGACGACAAAGTGTCTTCTTTTTTCCTTATGTTAATTATATTTATTGTCATCAGAGCAGTTACATGATACGGTTGGTATGATTTAAAATTAAGTATCGGCCGAAACTGAAACTTGTTAAATTTTGATTCTTCGATTGCTTTTTAGTCTTATTGTTTTGTTAATAATTATGAATGCAGAAAAAAAAAGAAAAATTTAAATGAGAAATCTTTATTTTTCGTTAGGAAAATTTTAAAAATTAGATTGAAAACAGTGATTTATAAAGCATGCAACGTGCAAAAGAAAAAAAAAACCTAAATAAACAAACTGTCAACAACATTGCATACTTAAATAAATTGTCACATTGTATTAACCTAAATAAACAAACTACCCGTTGCAAATAATGTTTAAAAAATTAATGGTAAGGTAATCTTTCAAAAATTAAAGTTATGACAGAAACATTTTTATAATTAGAGGTTGCCACCTTTATGTGTATAATAAACTTAATCTTTAGTAGAAAGATTTTAAAGCCCACCAGAACAACTTTAAGTATATGCAGGTAAGACAAATTTCTGCAACTTTTAAAATTAATATAACTGTTTTTGTATTTAAACGTAGCTTTATTAAAGTCTTCTGACAGTTGATAGAATTTAGGCCCTAATCTAAGTGGAAGCATGTGTAATTTTATAAATCATTGCTTAGGGCTAAAATTCTTTTATGAAGTTTTTCTTAATGTTAAAAGTGATATACTATTTTAATAAATATATATATAGTCAGCTATTTTCAGTTTCCCATACTTGATTTTGAGTAGTACTTTAATAAAAAATCAACATTTACCATTTGAATCAAATATTTATTTATATTTGTATTATATTTCGCCTTTCATTTTTTAAATATTAATATGTTTAAAGTGCTTTTATTTTTTTTTTTAAATATAATTATGTGTAAGATATTTTGATTTCAAATTTCTAAGGTGTTGAGATTTGCCTTTTGGGAATCTATATTATAACTTTATCCTAAAATTTGATGAAAATGTAATGTAAACAAAAAAACCGTTTTGCAGTATCATATCTTTTTTAAAATACCATGCAATAAATTTATTCCATAATTTATATAGTTATAATAAATTTATATTTATAAATATTTAAAGCATTTTAAAAGTGTTTTTTCATAATTAGCATTCTGTAATAAATATTTAGATAATACAGTAGCATAACTATTTTTGTTTTTGTCTAATTTTGTCTATAAGCGTACTTAAATTTCTTAGCTAATTAATAGTTAGTTAGGCTTAGATGCCTTATATTCCCAGGTGGCCGCTATCTTGGATGTTTTGAGATTTCTTGGTGATTTTATGTTGGCAATCTTTATTGATATGTGGAACCCCGTGTGAGTTCTGGCGTGTCGTGTTCTGGGAACCCCTGAGAAGTTCATTTTCGCTTAGGATTTTGTGGATGTGTTTTGATATCGTGTTGTATTATTCTGTCTTTTTATTTTTGTTAAATTTATTGGATGTATTTGATTGACTATGGTTTCTGTAGTCTGTTTAAACACTCTTGCTGAAGTAATTAATAAATTTGACTAAATTTTGACGAAAAAAGGAGGTTTGTTTATAGTGTGTCAATGCGTATTCATAAGCCTATTTTTGAAAATGATGGTGATGCTATGACAGTATTTCATGCTTGAGCTTTCAAGAAAACAGACGTCTGTTAAGGTATTGTGGGTACGCTTGTTCAGCTAGCCACATTTCTGTTGCGAAAGATTCAAAAGTCTTCTCTAGGTGATGGTGTGTTGCTGAAGTGTTTAAAGGGTCGTTTACACGGAGCGAGTTTACTAGCTACAAGCCGGTGAATTCACTAGCTGTTAGTAAACTCGCCTCGTGTAAACACGTTGGCTAGTAAACTATCAGGCAGCTCAGCGAGTGCGAAAAAAGTTGAAAGCTCGGCTACTTTTTTCGCTACTCGCTGGCGTGTTAGCTATCTGGCTAGTGAACTAGCTGCGTGTAAACGTTGTTGCTAGTGGAATCGCTGCGAGTATTCGGTAGTTCGTGCTTCTGTTATGTAAACAATGTCGACTGAAGTAGTTCGTGTCGGCGTGAATGAAGAAAAATATATTTTTCGAACAAACTTAACAATTAGGATACCAATAATTAAAATATTTTTGAGAATTATTCACTGTTTGAAATAACTACCGTAATTATCACAAGGTGAATATTTTAATTATTTTAGATAGTTGAAAATACTAATGTCGGGGAATTGCAGTTATCAAATTATTGAGACCGTATTAGAGGGCAATAATAGAAAAAAAAAGTTTTGGAGTATTAGTGCATAGATTCGTATATTTTCCACAGTTAAACTACCTGAAAGTACTCTTAGTAATTAGTATTACAAATATGATAGGAATGATACTGAGGGTTGAATGTTTTAAATACTAAATAAAATAATTTCAAAATAAAACTGCAGAACTATGATGGCGTTTGAGGCCACTGATCTGCAGATTTACTACTTCAATTACTACCATAGATTTCATTAATATTACAATCATTTTTTGTGAGAGATGAATAAGTAAATGTTTAAGACAGAAAATAATAGATTTTTAACAACTTAAGTAATAGTTTTTTTTTTTTTTTTACGAATTTAATATTTCCAACTGAGCGAAAAAATGCCCAAGCCGGGAATCGAGCACAGATCATTGGCTTACAGGGCTAATGCTCTTCCGTTTAAGCTAACTGGGCCGACAACCGATGAGCATAGGCATTTTTTCGCTCAGTTGGAAATATTCAATTCGTATGATAGCTTTACCAATCAGTTTGATTGCGTTAAAAATAATAGTTTACCGTAATTTCCCGCGTATCCGCCACGGCTTTAAGTCTTTTCAGACCGGAAATTTTATTGAAAAAAAGAAGTCAAATAAGTGGCAAGCAGAATCAAGTCACATTTTATTTAAAATAAACTCTGGTAGGAAATTGAGTTATCCGAGGTACGGCAGATAGGCGCGAAATTACGGTAATTGTTTTTATGTAAATGGGGAGGGGTCGAGCCCTATGAGCCTCTCTTTTCCATATGCCCTTAAACAATATGCTTTGCTTCCTGGTTTGTTTCATTGATTGGCAGATAAACTAAACAGGGCAGAGTTATAAAAAAAATTGTGATTAAAATATTGAAAATTTTATTAACCACATGAAATTAATTAAAAGCAGCACTATTTATAAAATTTTGGTGTTCCTATTAAACATCAGTGAAACTGCATTTTTAGCAACGATTACATGGGATATCCATTACTGAAAATAGACTAATTAAACCTTACAATAATGGACACGGGTCTTAAAACCTTAAAAATTAATGAAATTTCATAAATGATCATTATAATATAAAATTCAAATTTCATCTTTTAATTTCGTATTGCAGTAATCTGTGTGTTTTATTTTCCATAACACAGGGTACTCTTGTTATACATTTAAAAACGCGGCAATATCATTTGCGTTCCACTTATATTTTCTACGAACACACACACACATTAAAAAAAAAAAAAACAGACAGGAAAACTCGGCACTTAATATAAAAACAAACACTGTTTTCAGAAAAAAAACATAAAAGAAAGCTTTAGAACGCAGCATGTGACGCAATAGCGAGTTGGCTACTGAGCGAGTAAACAAGTTCGTGTGTAAACGACCACTATCTCGCTAGCTGACTCGCTCGCTACTTTTCTCGCCGGCTTGTAGCTAGTAAACTAGCTCCGTGTAAACGAGCCTTAAATAAACACAGACAAGTTAAAACTTAAACAATAAAAACATTATTATTAAAACAGAAAAATACGTTTAAGGATCAGCACTTCATGAACGCATGTCAGACAACTCGGCGTGAGCGGCAACAACAGAATGCCGTCAGTTACAGTTACAGGTAAGGAGCCAACTCCTTTTTATGTTGAGTTGAGTTGTAGAAAACAAATGAAATAAAATAAAAGTTAATGTATAAAATTAAAACAGTTCAGGTTGTAGTATTAAAACAGTTCAGGTTGTATTTAACCCGCTACAGTATTCCCCCCCAAGTACCCAAGGTACTGACAACTTCACAAGTAGCGAGGGTTAAATCTGACAGTTCTGCCAGAACGGGTAGTTGTTTTGGAAGGCAGAGGTGGTGTCACCACAACCGGCTCATCTTGACTGACAGTAAAAGGCACATCTTGACTGACAGTCTCAGCTGGCGGGTTGTTTGGATTTATGCCTGGAGATGTAGCTGTTAAATCCTCTCTTATGAGGAATGCCGGTTTGAGGCGGTCAATATTAATCACTGCGTCTTTTCCATTTATCAGCACAGTGAAGTGTTTAGCTGTGCGTTTAATTACTCGGAAGGGTCCATTGTATGGCTGGGTCAATGGTGCTTTGACGGTGTCATTGCGCACCAAAACATGTGTGCACGTTTCCAGTGATGGATGCACAAAGGGGTTTTGTTGGAATGTGCTGACGTTGGCACAGGAGTTAACTGGTGCATGGTGTCACACAAATGTTGGAGGAAAGTTGCAGGATCAACACGAGACAGTTCTGAGGGGTTAGAAGGCTGCAGAAATTCAGAAGGTAAGGTTAATGTTGTGCCATACAGCATCTCAGCACACGTACCCTGGAAGTCTTCTTTGTAAGAGGTGCGAATGCCCAGAAGAACAATGGGTAAAGACTCAGTCCATCGTACATGGTTGTGGCACTTCAAGGCTTGCTTCAGCGTACGGTGGAAGCGTTCCACAAGGCCGTTACTGGCTGGATGATATGGGGATGTCCTGATGCGATGGATGCCTAAAATCTTTCTTAAAGACAAAAACAGGTGGGACTCAAATTGTCGCCCTTGGTCTGTGGTGACAAATTTTGGAACACCGAACCTTGAAATCCAATGGTTCACAAAAGTTTTGGCAATGGTGTCAGCAGTAATGTCCTGCACAGGAATAGCTTCTGGCCAACGGGAAAAACGGTCTATAAATGTGACCAGGTAGGTATAACCTTCTGAAGGAGGTAACTGTCCCACGATGTCAACATGGACATGCTCAAACCTTTCTGATGAGACAGGAAATTTTTGTAGAGGACTATGAGTATGCCGTTGGATTTTAGATTTCTGGCAACTCATGCATGAACGTGCCCACTTGGCAATGTCCTTTGCCATTCCGTGCCAAACAAATTTCTGTTGGATCAGTTTTTTGGAAGCTCTGATGCCAGGATGGGACAAATTGTGTAAACTTTGGAGCACAATGTGGCGGTGCTTTTCTGGAACATATGGTCGAATTTTGCCAGTGCTGACATCACAATATAGCGTTGTTTCCGGGGCAACATGCAATTTTTGGAAACTGAGAGATGTGTCAGGATTTGACAATAATTCCATCAATTCTCTATCATTGGCCTGTTCTGTAGCCATGGAGAAAAAATCAGCATTGGTTAGGCCAATCTCATTTATGCGAGACAAAGTGTCAGCCACAATATTTTTAGATCCGGAAACATGCTGAATATCAGTCGTAAATTGCGAAATAAAATCAAGTTGTCTGAGCTGACGTGGGGAACTGGACTCTGATATTTTTGAAAAAGCATAAGTTAATGGACGATGGTCGGTATATATTATAAAATGTCTTCCTTGCAATGTATGTTTAAATTGTTTAACAGCCGAATAAATTGCAAGGAGCTCTCTGTCATAGGTGCTGTAATTTTGCTCAGTTGGGCTGAGCTTACGTGAAAAAAGGCAAGAGGTTGTAATTTGTCATCATACACAACGTTTAATACAGCCCCAATAGCTAAATCTGAAGCATCAGCACTTAAGGTTAGCTGTTGATGGGGAGCATGGTATGCAAGAGTTGCACAATTTATAAGCTCTTGTTTACAAGCTTCAAAAGCCTGTGTCAAAACACTATTCCACGGTACCGGACGTTTGTCATTCCTTGTTGAATCTTTGAGTAATTCATGTAAAGGGGCCTGAGTATGGGCAGCATGAGGAATGAAACGTCGATAAAAATTTACCATAGCCAGAAATCGTCGCAAATCAACAATTGTTTGGGGTTTTGGGAAATTGGCTATAGCCTGAGTTTTTTCGGGAAGCGGTTGCACACCAGAAGGTGTTATAAGGCAGCCAAGAAAAGAAACAGAAGATTTTCCGAGAATGCATTTTGCGGGATTTAATTTTAACCCATGCTGCTGCAGGCGATCAAGGACTTGCCGAAGATGGAATTCATGTTCCTCCTCATTTTCTGACGCAATGAGAATGTCATCTAAATATGGGATGCAAAAATCCAATCCTTTTAAAACTTCATGGATATATCGCTGACAAGTCTGGCCTGCATTCCTTAAGCCGAAAGGAGTAAACACAAACTCGAAAAGGCCAAAAGGAGTAGTTACTGCGGTTTTGGGGATATCGTCGGGATTAACAGGAATTTGGTGGTAGGCACGGGCTAAATCTAATGTGGTGAAATTTTTTTTCCCATGAAATAGCTGTGTACAATCCTGAATGTGGGGTAATGGGTATCGATCCGGTATCGTGGAAGCATTTAAACGACGATAATCTTCACATGGTCGCCAGGTGCCATTCGCCTTGGGAACCATATGGAGTGCACTTGCCCATGGGCTTTTTGAAGGCCTAACAATTCCCTGTGACATGAGGAATTCAAACTCCTGACGAGCTGCTTTTAGGAGCTCCGGCGATAGACGACGCGGTTTGGAAAATACAGGGGGGCCTTTGGTCTCTATATGATGATAAATTGGATGGGCGTTATTTACTTTGCATTCCCGTGAAGGGTTAGTTAATTCGGGATATTCTGCTAAAACTTTGTGAAATTTGGTAGAGCCGATAAGTACACTTAGGGTACTGCTCCCAGGAAGAACTCTAGCGATCTTTCCCTGAGACGACAATAAAGTTTCTGCATCAATTATACAATTGTTTTTTGCGTCAACGAGCAAATTGAATTTTTTCAGAAAGTCCACGCCAATGATTGGTTGATTTACTTTTGCGATGACAAAAGGCCAGCTAAAATTCCTGCGCAAATTTAAATCAAGATTCAAACGTTTTGTGCCAAATGTTTGTAATTTTGTTCCATTTGCCGCATAGAGGACTAAACCCTCATCTACATGACTGTTTTTAAAGTAATTTGCTGGCAAAACAGAAATATCAGCCCCGGTATCGATTAAGAAATTCAATTTTGAAGTAGGGTCGGCCAAAAGAATGCGATTAACATGGCGGTCGCTATTATGGCCATGGTGCGATCGCCGGTCTAGTTTTCCGTGCGAAAGGAACATGGGGGAGTGCATTTCCTAGCCTTAGAGCCGAAATTTGTGTGGTAAAAACAAAGATTATTTGAAGGTTCTTTATAACGCCCCCTGGATCGACTGCGCCGGTAATTATTTTCACGAGGACGATGTTCTCTCGAGCGACTCCGTTGGTTAATTTTTGTGGTTAACTCGTTAACCTGTTGGGTTAACTGTGCAATTTGCAATTCCAGGGACGAGGCATTGGTGGTTGGGACTTTAGTTGTTTCATTTATTTGAGGAGCTGCCAAGTCATGAATTTTGTCTGCAACAGGAGCAAGTTTTGATAACTCATCGCTCAATGCGCCAACAATGCTACGCGTAGTTGGGGACAGACGTGAAAGCCAAAGAGATTTTAGTAAGGGTTCTCCAACCGTATCGCCAGCCAGGGTTCTCATGCGAGCGAGTAATTGAGATGGGCGTAAATCACCGATCTCCACACCCTGCAATAAGGTACGAATGCGCGATTCCGCACTCTCCGAATGTGAATCGATTAATCGTTTTTTTTAGAGACTCGTATGGTCGATCGCCTGGCGGATTTGTAATAATATCGCTGACTGATATGAGAACGTCAGCGTCAACCGCCGCCACAACATGATTAAATTTTGTCACTTCACATGTGATTTTAGCTAACGAAAATTGGACTTCCAGGCGCAAAAACCATAACGAGGGATTTGTCTTCCAGAACGGTGGGGGTTTAACACCTACATGAGTAACCTGACTAGCTACATCAGTTGCAAGATCGTCCGGCATGGTTATGAAAAGATATACGTAAATACAATCAACAGTAAAATATAAATACAAGTACAAGAAAAAATAAATATACACAAAATTATATACAATGCATTATATTAAAAAAAACTCCCTTGCATTACGATATGATTCGTTAAAATGAGCCGAATTAGAGCACCAGTGACAGAGCGAAAATTTTTGATGTATCAATAAACATGATTACCGGAAAAAAAATGATGATATATAAAAATATGGGGGTCAAATATAAGAAAATAACGGACTTACCGACCATGATGAGCTCAGACAGATATATTTGCACGCGGCCCCGCACACTCGCGTGTTTAACAGCAGAAAATATACCACACGGCCCCGCACACACGTGTGGCAAATGAATCACAAAATATGGCCTCTGTTGGCTGTGGAGACATCTGTTAGATCAATCTAAGCGATAATTGTAAAAAACTTATGCCTCCTCGTTCGGATCCAATACGATCACTTGACGGCGTGTTCAAATCATTTTAAGGTCACCAGTGTGGGTACGCTTGTTCAGCTAGCCACATTTCTGTTGCGAAAGATTCAAAAGTCTTCTCTAGGTGATGGTGTGTTGCTGAAGTGTTTAAATAAACACAGACAAGTTAAAACTTAAACAATAAAAACATTATTATTAAAACAGAAAAATACGTTTAAGGATCAGCACTTCATGAACGCATGTCAGACAACTCGGCGTGAGCGGCAACAACAGAATGCCGTCAGTTACAGTTACAGGTAAGGAGCCAACTCCTTTTTATGTTGAGTTGAGTTGTAGAAAACAAATGAAATAAAATAAAAGTTAATGTATAAAATTAAAACAGTTCAGGTTGTAGTATTAAAACAGTTCAGGTTGTATTTAACCCGCTACAGTATGTTAATAATTGTATGTATATTTTGTTGCCTTTCGAGTTTTTTACATTTTGAGATTGCTACACAGCGAGAACTGCTGAATTTTGAGAATGCTACACAGCAAGAACTGCTGAATCCAGTGATGTTTTTTTTTTTCAGTTAATGAGCGCGATTACTGATTGGCACTTTAATGAGTTTCGTGCATTTTTGTGGTCGCGGCAGGAGTTTGCAGAATCCAGTGATTTTTTTTTCGGTTAATGAGCGCATAGCGCTCATACAACGTTTAGTGAATGCCACTTTAACGAGTTTTGTTTATTATTTACATTTTATTTCCATTAAGCCTAACATGCGTATAAACCGGTGTTTGGCGACATTTACTACTTGGCGGAAAAGGGGTTTTCACTCCAAGAAAAATTCCAAGATGGCGGCTCCGGGAATTTATGACATCTGTTTCTGTAGTTATGATGTCTTCATTATTGTTAAAGTAACAAACGAAAATTCAAGATTGAGTGAGATGAGATATAATGTATTTATGATGACTCAAAAAGTGGATTATGGTTTTCTGAACAAAAATTGTCTGTCTTTGTACCTATCATCAACCGTAAAAGTTTTTCCATTTTGTTAGAAACTCTTTTTTGTAAAAAAGCAAGAAACATATTATTTACTAAACAAAATTTAGAAACTTGTATTTGTACATCATTAATTCCTATGAAAATCCAAATTAATCATCATTTTAATCCTCATCATGGTTATTTTTTTTAAGTTACAGCAAACAAATAATCTAAAAACATCTTATTTTATTTAAATATGAACTTGTTTCTAATTATTTTAAATATATTTATAAGTTGACAGTTAAAGGTAGAAATTGTGAAAAGTTTTTTAAAATGTGTTTCAAAAGGTTTTTTTAAGTATTCGGTTCGGCTGAATACTTTGATATTCAGCTTAACCAGATAGTTTGATATTCAGTGCATCCCTAACCAAGAGTAGACTCGTGTTACCTAATACTCCAGAATTGTAAAAATGATGTACACCTAAGTGCTTCTTTTGGCAATAAATTTTAGTATCTTTAGGAACTTAATTATAAAGTGATAAATGAATTTTAATGCATTTTCTGTTAGTCACAGGTGATAAATCTCCAAATATTCTCTATGGTTAAAATAACAGGGTTTGCATCAAATCATGTCATTAAAACATGCCAACTGGCTGTGAAACTGTAGCGACGAAATATTAGGTAACAAATGAAATATAAATAAAAAATAAAGAGAATTTTTAATTACAATAATAAAGAAATAATTTTTTTAATCTGCTTTTATCAAATGATAATTTAATATTAAGTAAATTATAATTAAACTTCGAAAAAATAATTTAAAAATTTTCAATACATAGTTTCAAAAATGTTTTTTTCGCCTTTTCTGTTGTCATACTTGAAAAAACGGGAGAAAAAATAATCATTTTAATAAATTCAGTAGTTCATGCTTTCTACCAAGTCGAAGTGGTGAATTTTCCATAATTAGAGTCATGCCAAATTAATGTATTGTAACAGAAGTTTTTTGAAACAACATGAATTATAGTCCTGAAATTAGGGATGATTTTTATAAACATTCAATGTTTATAAAAAAGTGGTTAAAAAAAAAACTATTTTTACTTTTATACTTATTTAGTAGTAACTCTATCATTTTTATCATAATTTAACATTTAAACTTACAGAGAGGCAACATAATGTGTTTCATTGGCATGTTACGGTTGGAGATATATTTATTAGTGAAATCATTGCTATGCCATATGATCCAGTGAAATTTATCAAATTCACAACATTTTTGGGTAGGTACTTTATGTCAGCCAGGCACATGAAATAAACCAGGGCTGAAACTAGCCTTTTTTGCACCCAGCACAAACATAGATTTTGCCCCCTCCCCCCTGGCCTCCACAAAGTAAATTTACGAAGAGAATTTTAATTCTAATCGCTGACTTATTTCAAATTTAAAATATGTAATAAAAAAATACATAATCAACTTTGTCAAATATTGATTCATTAAAACTTTGAAAACGAAATCCAAAGGAAGTCACATGAAGAAACTATGCAGATTCGCAAGCTAATGTTAAACTTATAGGAGCATTCTTTTCAAATTTCTCGCTTGCACTTTAATATTTTTAAATGATTTTTTCCGTTTGGGACAGCTGAGGTTGTTTCTAACAGGATAAATGTTTACTTTTTAAATTCTGTTTGCAGTTTTTTTTAATATATATATAAAATTACTTTCACTTTTTGAACCGGTTCTGAAAGTTTAAGTAGCCTCATAAAGAACTTGAATCAAAATCGAAAACGTACAACCTAACAATGTTAAAGATCATTAGGCTCTCAGCTATCAGATATCTCAGCTATCTTAAAAAAAAAAATATTTAAAAATATTAAAATGCAAGCGAGAAATTTGAAAAGAATGCTCCCATATTTAACATTAGCTTGCGAGTTTCTTCGTGTTACTAGTGTAGCTTCTTAAGAAATCAAAAACCAAAATTCATTCGACACCCCCTTCGTTTTCCTTATGGCGACCATGGAACATGCCTCCTCTGCCCCCCCCCCCCCCCTCTAGTTTCGATCCTGAGATAAACCATTAAATAATGTCATCATTTGTATTCATTTTTTTTTAAATATAAACCTCTCATTCATTTTATTTGAAATACAAAATTTTCATTTAAAATACATATATTACATACATTTAAAATAAGTGCCTTTCACTTATTTCATTAAAAAAAGGGAATAAAACAATAATGAGAAATGATACGATGAACCAAAATTGTTATTTCTACCTCAGTACATCGTTTCTAATTTATACAAGTGAACACTAACAGGAATTATTGCTGGAAGAAAAAAAATATCCAACATAAAAGTACCTTTTTTGTGATCTATTGACAAAAACAGGGATTGCCCCGGCAAACATTTATACCCCTTTATTCTTCTTAATAAAAGAAGCCCCTTCACAAAATTATTCTCCAAAAAACGACTTCACACAATAAGAAAAAATTGTTGGGATTTAAAATGTGTAATTTACAAACAAAATAAGCTCAGAAGAAAAGTATAGCAGGAAGACATTTAAAAAAGGGATGATTAAATGTTTACTTTGAATTTAAACAACTGAATTTGATTTTTCTTTACAGAAATTTATTTTTCTCAATTCTGTAACAAAAATGCCCCCCCCCCCCCCAAAAAAAAAAAAACTTTCACCCCTGATGTGAAATCATAAGGTAAAACTTACAATTTTAAGTACATTTATTTTGCATTTTACTGTTAATTTTTTTTTTTTTTTTTTGGGGGGGGGGGGGGTTGTCACAAAAAGTAGATTTAACTAAATTGGATAATTTTATACTGACTGTAGTGATGATATGTATAAGAGAATCTGCCAGTGTCACATAGGCGTACGGTTCAGGGGTGTATGGAGGGTATATGGTGGTATACGCCGTATAACTTCGGGATTTTTTTAGGAAACACCGTATACCGTCTGTTTCTCAAAAAAGCTATAGTATATACACTGTAGGGTATACTCTCTGCCTTGAGCGTATATGCCTTCTGCTTTTTTTACGATTACACCACTGGTACAGTTGTATGTGCTCATGGGTCCCAAGTTCCACCATTAATTTCTAAAATATTCTTTTTCACTCTAATATAAACAAGTTGGAAATTGCTCGTCAAACGTGGCAAATGAGGTGCGTTCGTACTATAACTAGTTTTATAATTATTTTTTGCACCCCATATTGTACTGAATGTATATTTTTTTGCACTTCATAAGTGCATAGTCTGTAACTTCATTAAAATGCACTTGCAATATTTTTTTCCCATTCCCCGTAATGCAACGGAAAATTTTGACTGTCCCTGTCATTAAATTATACATTCGATTTTCATAAAATTTGAAATGGCTAGACAAAATTTTACAGCAATTATATATTTAAAATTTCAGACCATTCGTATTCTGTAACATCATTAAAATGCACTTGCAATAATTTTTTCCCATTGGCCGTAATGTAACGGAAAAACTTTGACTGTCCCTGTAATTAAACTATACATCCGATTTTCATAAAATTGGAAATAGCTCGATAAAATTTTGCAACAATTATATATTTAAAATTTCAGCCGATTCGGAAGGCTGTAACATCATTAAAATGAGCTTGCAATAATTTTTTCCCATTGGCCGTAATGTAACGGAAAACTTTTGACTGTCCCTGTAATTAAACTATACATCCGATTTTCATAAAATTGGAAATAGCTCGACAAAATTTTGCAACAATTATATATTTAAAATTTCAGACGATTCGGAAGGCTGTAACATCATTAAAATGAACTTGCAAAAATTTTTTCCCATTGGCCGTAATGTAACGGAAAAATTTTGACTGTCCCTGTAATTAAACTATACATCCGATTTTTATAAAATTTGAAATGGCTCGGCAAAATTTTGCACCAATCATATATTTGAAATTTCAGACCATTCTGTTGGGTAGTTTTTGCTCTGTTACATGCGGACGGACGGACAGACGGACAGACGGACTGAACGACGACTATAGGTGCTACGTATTTATATAATTACGAACGCACCTAAAAAGGTTTTATTTTAGATTTTATTTAAGTTTTAAAGATTTTTTTCACACATATTTTTTTCCCTTAAATTTTGTTCTTTTTCTTTTGTTACAGAGATAAACATTATTAGGAATTTCTATTTCTCTAAATGTGCCATTTTTTAAAAAATATAATAAAATGTTAAACGTTTAAAGTTTTATAAAAAAAACTAAAATATAAAAAAAATTCCATATTTAAAAAAATAATAAAATAAAAATAAACATTCTTAAATGTTAACTTTTCTTGTGAAATATGAAAAACGATTCACAAAAAACAGTGAGTATATCACTTCATAAGCGGGTCGGAACATTCAAATTTTTACATTGCCTTAATGTTTTATTTAATGTGTTGATTTATTTAACAAATATAATTCTACTCAATTTCTTTTAAAGGAAATTCAAAAAGCAACATTAAATTTATAGTCGATCTCTATTACACATGTGCCACTAACGTACGTAACGTTTTTCACACGTACACTGCAAATAGAGACGTCTTAAATTCAGACACATATGTGACTGAAAAAGAATTTCAGACACTTAAGTGTCTGAATCTGAAAATTCAGACATAATAAATGTCTTGCTTTAAGACATATAAGTGTCTTAATATGATCATGATGTAAATGAACGGGAAAATATGTCTTAATTGTGATGGTATGTCTGAAATTAAGACATTTAGAAATTCAGACATTTAAGTGTCTGGATATGATATAATAGCATCATAACTATGACGATTGTGTCACTATATTTTTCAGCACCACCAGAGAATATTTTGGATAAATGAAAAATGTTTAAAATACAGTTCTGCACACAAAATTTGGTATTACTTTATAAAAGAAAAAATTTGATTAGAACATAGAACGTGTGTCAGTATTGTACAAATCGATTTATCAAGTCTTGGGACTAAGTTAATTTTATGATGTATTAAGTTATTAAATTATTACTTTTCACAAAATTATAAAGTTTTTCAAAAATTACTTACACTCATGGGTCTACGCCGGAGAATGCGGAAAACTACCACTAAAAGAGTAATATATATAGCTTGAAAATTGAAATACTAAGATTTGAAAAAAATATAAGGTTGGTTGGTTGGTTGGTTGTGTTTATGACGGCCAAATATCAACACGAGGGATATAGGCCCTAAGGGGGGGGGGGGTCTTTCTAAGGAAACCTAACACGTATTTACACAAGGAAATCTAAGGTTCGAAGAAAACCACGGAAAACTCCGAACGATTACGTCGACAGGAGTGATGGGTTTCGAACCCAGCACCTTCCGTCTACCAGTTTCGAGAGTAGGACATCTCGGCCACTGGTGGGGCAAGAAATGTAGGGAGGAGCAAGACTGAGGAACAGATATGCCTGTAGTCTACTACCTAATTCGCTTTTTAAAATGCAGAATACAAATATAAAATAAGCTAAACTAAGAATATTTTGTCACAACTCCCCATGCAAGACATTTTTTAAACATAAAAGCAATAGAACAAATTTACAATTAAGAAATATTAGATATTCGGAAATAAATTTGTAACAACATTTTGCAAAATCAAGAACTGAAGCAGTTTTTATTTGGAGGGGAAGGGAGGTGGGGGTTCTGTCTTCCTGATCCTTGAAATATAGCACCACAAATAGAAAACCTCTGTTTTAAATAGAAACACGTGAACGTTAAAAGGCGAGCAGAGTTAAATCTTCTCTTCTATGTGGGCTTTTGGGGTGTTTGATTATTCTCTAAGGCACTGGGACGAATGCATTTTAATATTTTCTTAATAATCAAATATAAAGAAAATTTCATTAATTAAATTTCAAAATCTCCCTTCGTAACCCCCCCCCCCCCCCCCACACACACACTCACACACACACTCGTGGACCTACATTACTACTCAAAAGCTTGTAGCAAAATAAAGTTTTTGATACAGATGTACCTGCTTAAAATAGTAAAATAGAAAAAAAAATTGAAAAGGTTTATTAATAATATTATTCGTAAAAAAGTGTTTCGCATAAAAACAAAAAACCCCAAATTTTATTATTACTAATTTCTATTATGGAACATTCGACAACTTTCTTAAATGGCAAATCTTTCCATATCGCAGAGACAGAGATAGGAAAAAAAAAAAAGGAAGAAGAAGCGTAGAATTAGCCGCGCATGCGTAAGTGAGACAGTGTCGAATTTAACAGCGGAGTGTTGAAACGAGACTTCTTTGAGTATTTACAAGTCTTAGCACTTTGTTTTTTATTCATTTTTCTGTTCGAATAATTATTCCCCGCATTTTAATCGTGGAGTTGTACCCTTTCTGCATCCTGTCAGTGTTTTTCGTGGTTGTTGCGTGGTCTCGCACTGTTCATTTCTTCTAATTTCGAACGTTTTAAAACCGCTAAGCCTACCATGTGCCCAGCTTTACAAGCATGGCCGTCGAATCAAGTTCACATCCGGCTCCGGTGCATTAATTCCGAGATACTTAAGCATGAAAAAACCTACTGTATTAAGGATATAACATTTTTATCGAAAACCTCAATGGAACCATCATCAGTTCTCAAATCGGTCCTAGTAGCCTGAATCAACGATTTCTTAATTAAATATCAATCTCCAGAAACAGTAATATTAATCATTCTCTCATGCAACTTTATTACGGTGGATTCATCATTTAGGACTTGTAGTGAGGGGTAAATGTTTTTGAAGACGAGCATTTTCCAATACAATAATAAAGTAAAGATCCCTACCGCCACAATCTTAATAACTGTCTGATTATTTAATATTGTGGTATCAATATCAAAGATTCACAGTGTTTATTAATAATGTTTTAATTTAAACAAAACATGATAATGCATAAAAATATGCGTTAAAAATTCTTCTATTGGATTATTGTATTTACAGGTAACTCCTTATTGGTTTTTATTTTTCTATTTTAGAATGAACGTAATTATTTAATAGGTATATTAAAATAATATATTGCACTCTTAATATTAAAGTTTATCATGCTAATTTGTTTAAATTGCTGACGCTGTCTCTTCTTAAAAAATCTCTTGAGAATTAATAAAATCTTTTAAAATTTTACAATTGTATGTTTAGTGTGTCAATTTTACTTTTTTTTTTATAATTACCTATGTGTTGCTTAAATGATAATTTTTTTTTTATGATTGCAAATAAGTAGTATATACCTATATCTTGATTATTAGTGAGAATTTCCGCATTAGTAATTAAGTGTAAATAATGTGTATTAACAAATGATTATTTATACTTGTTTATTCCCGTCCAGTCACGCGTTTAATAAGAATTAAACTTTTTTCTATAACCATGCTTCGTGTGTTAAATTTTAAGTGAATTTTGTGTTTGAAGTTCATGTACTCCTTCAACTTTTCCATAAGATTTTAATCCTATATCGATTAAATTTTAATATACATATACATGTTTTTTATATGGCGATAATGGTCCTTGTTATCTCGCAGAATGTGAGTATTGGCCCGGGGAGGGGAGGAAGGATATATGTTGTCATGTGTTAAAATTAATTTTCTTTTATTATTATTATTATTATATAGTAAAGAACAGAATTTCTTTTACGAAACAGTATTTCTCTAAGTTTTTGGAGCCTTAAGACCTTTTTCATCCCCCCCCCCCCCTTAAGCCAAATTTTGGGTAACTGCAAAGGAAGGTTTGTTTATATTCTAACAGGAGGGGTGGGGGGAGTGGTTGTCACTTAAAGTGTTAAAGGTACTTAATTGAATTTTATGTAGCGGGCCAGTGATGATGACTGTGGACCAGTAAACTCTCATGCTTACTGGCCCTTGGGACCAGTACTCCTATCATTGAAATATTTTTTTTTTCATATTGATAAATTTAGAAATTCATATTGCTTCATACAGTGGATACAAGAGCATACATTGCTTCATACAGTGGATACAAGAGCATACATTGCTTCATACAGTGGATACAAGAGCATGACAAGAAATCACAAAAGCATAAGAATGAAAGTTTTTATGAATTTCAGAATAGTTTGTAAGTTTCAATTTTCCAATGTGAAATAAATCTCTCCTATAGTATTCAACTGAACGACTATTTTTATTTATTTATTTTTAATTATCTTTATGAAAACTTGTTTAAAAATAGAAAATTATTTATGTATATTTACTGTGTTACATAACATATTTAACCCGGAAGGATTAACGTCAGGCCTGACAGACCCAGAGTGCGTATGGTTTTTTTGTTACCACTATTTTTTGTTAAATAATCTTCTAATTATTTTATCGCAGAATTTGTAACAATTGTCTGCGACTAAATAAAGTGACGATTATTAGTATTTATATTTATTGGTGACAAAATAAAAACTATTCACACCCTGGGCATGCGCCCGTCCTCCTGGGTTAAATTTTAAAATGGAGCCATATTTAAAAGATGCTTTAAGCAAATAATAAAATCTGTGTAATTAATCCAATATGCGCTAAAAAAATATTTAAAAAATCAAGTTCAGTATCATACACAGAAATGAAAAAAAATATGAGAAAAAAAATTACATGGTTATAAGCAAGACCCATTCGCCCATGACAGGGGAAGATACTTTTCTAATTGTTTACCATCTGATTGGTGAATTATATAACTTCGCTAATATTTAAGATTCTGTGAAAGAATGTGCTTTGAAGATTATTCTTATGATTATGTTTGCTCCGTGTACGTATATATTTTTTTCATATTATTCCGTTTTTTAATTTATGCTTAAATAAATTACCATATATACTCGCGTATAAGTCGAGAAATTTCTGACAATTTTCGGTAAGCAAATTTGGGGGTGTCGACTTATACGTGAGTCAGTTAAAAAGCAAAAACATAAACATCGAATACTGCAAAATTATGTTCTTTTTATGTGTAAGAATAAAAAAAAAGTACTATATAAAATATATAAATGATAATAATTTATCATTTAAATAAATTCAATGATTTGTTTTTGTTTACTTACTACCTTCTCATTGGCAAGTGAAATCTATGGTTTGATTTTGTGAAAAATTGAAGTAAAAAGTTAGGGGGTCGACTTATACGCGCGTTTTTGATTTTTTACAGAATTTGCATTCGAAAGTTAGGGGGTCGACTTATACGCGAGTATAAACGGTATTTTTATTACGATGTTTATAGGGAAAAATATTTTTAGAAGTTTCTTTTCACCTCAAAGATTTTTTTTATCTGAATGTAAAAAAAAGAAAAAAAAAAAAATCATGAAAATTAATAATAAAAAGAAACTAATTTTCAAAAAAATGAAATAGGATTTTAAGCCTATTTTTTATGTTTGTGTTTGGTAATGTAGCATCTCAACGCAAGTTATCTTTGTTGCATTTCAATTTTGTCTTTATATGATAAAAAATAAAAAATAAAAAAAAATGTATAAATGCACATTGTAATGCTACAAATTAAATAGAGTAACTTATCAAGTAATTAATTGGTTGGTTTGCATGTATGGATATTTAGATTCATATGATTTAAACTTTAAAGTAACTTTGCGAATATTATTGATTAATGTCAACCGCTGGACCTAGAATTTATTTAGAGCATTATTCCTACACTGTAACAAAAAAACTTTTTATTTAATTAGAATGCGCCTATAAATGAATATAATAGCAAAACCTCTGAATAGCGGACGCTTCGGGAGCACGTAATTAATCCGCTATTTGCTGGTATCCGCTACATATAGAGTAGAATTAACTGGTTCTATGATTTTTTCTTCATTGTTTTTCTTTTTACACTAGACTGCTTAAAAATGCTGTACAATATATACATAGACTGCTTAGCAAATTTTAATATATTTGGACATTTTCCCAAAATTTTTTCTTTTCTCACTTAAAAAAAGAAGTTCATAACACCAGCCTGTTTTTTTTTTTAGATATTAATATTTGTATGACAAATTTAAAATATTCAGAGAAAGAAAAAACTTTAATTTATTATTAATAGTATTATTTTTGAATTATTATATTTAAACGTTAAAATATTTCAAAGCACACTTCAAGGAAAGAAACTTTCTACTAAGAAATGAACAGAATAGTACAAGATATTTACTTTATATCAATTTTAATTTGGTTTCTTTCTCAATGTAGTTATTCAATGTAGTAAAATCATTAACATGCGTTAGAAGTCTTAAATAAGAGAAATTACGTCATATTTACGTCGCATTACAGTTATTACATAAAATACAAAAATAATATTGCAAAACAGTTTAAATTTAGAAATTGCGCTAGACATTTATTTGATATTTTGAGAGGATCTTTTCAACTATTTTTGTTAGGAAAGCGCAAATAATGTTTCATTTCTAACAAAAGTATTTTCACGTGAATATTTAAAAAAGAAAGAATAGCTTTGTCAAAATTACGCCAGATTAAAAACGATTCGTTTAAAATGCCTCATTTAAAAAGAACTTTCTTTTCGCTTTGTTAAAAAATGCCAGGAGACAAAAACTCTGTTTACTTAATTCCTTTTATATTAGCTTATTTTGAAATGTTGTTACACGTGTCTACGTCATCAAGTTACTTTTATTTCGACGTTTTATTTGTATTTTTATTAATGTTGTACTAATTTATTTGTTCTTTCGTTATTTAAAATAAAAATTATGTCAATTTGTATAATTTGGCGAGTGGTTTGGCGATTTATATAATTTGGCGAAATTGGTCGTCGGGATAATCAAGTAGTACCGCAGCGGATTTGGCGTTAAAATTCCCCAATCAAAGAGAAATGAATGGAAATCCGTTTATAGGGAGATCGCCACTGTTTGTTAAATTATAATTCAATCTTTCGAAATCTTTTTAAAACCGATCTAATTAGCGTGCATTTAAAGTCTGCGGTGTCTGGACGGGGGTTGGCGAGCGTAGCTCGTAGGGGGCCGAGCCCCCTAGTTTTATAAAACGAGCCTGTTTTTCATCATCTTTTCTTTTCTGCACCCTCTTGGTTCTGTAATAATTTCCCGCTTTTTTCTTTGCCGACATTTTGAATATAATGTTTAGATAAATATTGTTTAACAGTTTAACATGGAAAAGCAAGGATAAATAATTCGTACAATTCTCTGCAATTAAAGATGTCACGTGCCAGAGGACCCGCCACCCGCGCCGATATGTGTTGCATCAAGGGGTCAGACGACCGCCAGCCGGCGAAGAAAGAGTTTTCAGGTTGTAAAACTGTCAAGTCAAAATTAATTAGCCTTCTGCTGTCCTGGTGTTGAATAGAGTTTTGGTTATCTGTTTTCTCTTTCCAGGATGTAATTTGAGTTTGACTGCTTTAAAAGGCCTCGTTTTCTCAGATAAAGAATAACGATTAAACAAACCGCACATAAGGTCTGGATGCGAAAATTTGGTGAGATTGAGTTGTTATTTAAATCCAAAGAGACCACTCTCACTATCCCACACGCAGACCCCAGCCCGGTTAAGAGGAGCTGAAAAAGAAAGTGGAATCTACAATTATTTTTTATCAGCAATCTTTTGAGCGCCCCTAAGTCGGTTGGCGATTTGACGCCCCACACGCAGACCCCAGCCCGGTTAAGAGGAGCTGAAAAAGAAAGTGGAATCTACAATTATTTTTTATCAGCAATGTTTTGAGCGCCCCTAAGTCGGTTGGCGATTTGGCACCCCACACGCAAACCACAGCCCGGTAAAGAGGAACAGAGAAAAAATAAAAAAAGGTGGAATCTAAAATTATTTTTTATCAGCAATCTTTTGAGCGCCCCTAAGTCGGTTGGCGATTTGGCGCCCCACACGCAAACCACAGCCCGGTAAAGAGGAACAGAGAAAAAATAAAAAAAGGTGGAATCTAAAATTATTTTTTATCAGCAATCTTTTGAGCGCCCCTAAGTCGGTTGGCGATTTGGCGCCCCACACGCAAACCACAGCCCGGTAAAGAGGAACAGAGAAAAAATAAAAAAAGGTGGAATCTAAAATTATTTTTTATCAGCAATCTTTTGAGCGCCCCTAAGTCGGTTGGCGATTTGGCGCCCCACACGCAAACCACAGCCCGGTAAAGAGGAACAGAGAAAAAATAAAAAAAGGTGGAATCTAAAATTATTTTTTATCAGCAATCTTTTGAGCGCCCCTAAGTCGGTTGGCGATTTGGCACCCCACACGCAAACCACAGCCCGGTAAAGAGGAACAGAGAAAAAATAAAAAAAAGGTGGAATCTAAAATTATTTTTTATCAGCAATCTTTTGAGCGCCCCTAAGTCGGTTGGCGATTCGGCGCCCCATACGCAGGACCACAGCCCGGTTAAGAGGAACAAATAATAATAAAAAAAAGGTGGAATCTAAAATTATTTTTTATCAGCAATCTTTTGAGCGCCCCTAAGTCGGTTGGCGATTCGGCGCCCCACACGCAGGACCACAGTCCGGTTAAGAGGAACAAATAATAATAAAAAAAAGGTGGAATCTAAAATTATTTTTTATCAGCAATCTTTTGAGCGCCCTTAAGTCGGTTGGCGATTTGGCGCCCCATACGCAGACCACAGCCCGGTTAGGAGGAACAGAGAAAAAAAAAGGTGGAATCTAAAATTATTTTTTATCAGCAATCTTTTGAGCGCCCCTAAGTCGGTTGGCGATTTGGCGCCCCGTGCGATGGCACACTTCGCACACCCCTTGGGCCGGCCCTGTGGAGAGGAGGTGGATTATGATAGAAGTTCATCAAAATCCTTATTGTCATCCCAGGAGGGTGCTTCTTCAATTCAACTGTTAAGTCTCTAGGGACATTTTTTTCAAGCCTTTTGTCAATTAACGAAGATCATTGTCGTGTTCTAGACTCATTGTATACTTTGTTGGTTGACTTAACAGTTAAAAAAATGAATAATCAAACTAAAATATTGAATTATTTTCAATAAAAATAGTTTTCAGGTATGTGAATATTTTCTGAATTTATTTAAAAATTTTTTGTAGTATTTAACCACTAGTATTAACAGTCTGCTAATTCATTTGCTCTAAATATAAATTTTAAGTAGTATATATCTTAAAAAGAAGAAAATCCTTATTAAATGCCCAAAACATGTAGACCCTCGATATAGCAATATACACCTCTATAACAATATATTTATTTGGTCCCTAAAATATTGTTGTAACGAGTTTTTACTGTATTTATATTTACAGATAACAAGATGAGCTACATCACAATAATGAAATTATATGTATATTATTTTCATATACATGAAGCATATTTAAAACATATTATTCAGCTGATATATCACCATTTTTCATATGTATGCTAACAATATCAATAATTTAATACCTTGATTAGAGATGCCAAAATATTATTTCTTAAAATATGTACACACTTTTATAAAATGTTGCTTTGTTTTTCGTAACTTAATTGATAATTTTTGAAGATTGAACTCTTTTTCCCTTTCGAGAAGGAAAATTACGTTGAGTTGTTATATTTTTATTAACAGAAGAAGTCCTTTGAGTAGGCAGTGTTATTTTAGATTTACTCAAAGCCTCGCATTTATGTGATAGTTCTCTCATGGTTTTAACAATTTTTGTGCACTGATCTTTGCTATCGAAATTATCGAGTTTTGCTAAAAAAAAAAAAAACCAAAACAGCATTTCTTTCTTCTTCTTCTTTGTAATTTTTAACATTCTGTTTTTTTAAATTCTTTATTTATTACATTCAGTTCTCTTTCATTGCAGGCTGATTGTGCATCAATTATAAGTTCCCTTGATATTTCATCAGATGAGACACTGTCAGCTTCTTTTTCCTTTAAGCATACAAAGTGTGCATGTTTACAGAAATTATACTTTGTAGCAGAGTCGCGACAGTCACATTTGTATTGATGCAAGCAAGGTTTGCAACTTTTACAATATATGTCGCATTGGTGAGAGTGAGTGCTATCTAATAACTTTAGTTTTTAAGTTCCACCAAAATTTGTGAATGACGGTACAACCTTCATCTGATCCTTCGTACAATTGTTCCACATGGATTCTGGTACAAGCCTTTTCATGAGCTGCATGCATGGCTGTAATTTTTTTAGTCAATTTTTTGCAAGTGAGTTTTACAATCCTACTTTGTAATTGCAACCTCAGAGATTTAATGAGGCTGTGAATTATGAAAATTCCATAGACAGTGATCTTTCAGATGATCAAGAATATATTTTGAACATCCAAAAATCTTTGTCCCAATTTAATGAAAGAAGCGGCAAAAAGTCTAGAATTAGCAGCATGGAAGACTAACAGGAGATGACGACCTTATGATTTTCACAGGAGTTACTGAAGAAGATGTTCTCTCTGAAATTACTGATGAGATAAAAAATAATGATGGAGAGGAGGTGGATGATGATAGAAGTCCATCAAAACCCTTATTGTCATCCCAGGAAGGTGCTTCTTCAATTCAACTGTTAAGTCTCTAGGGACATTTTTTTGAAGCATTTTATCAATTAACGAAGATCATTGTCGTGCCTTAGACTCATTGTATACTTTGTTGGTTGACTTAATAGTTAAAAAAAATGAATAAACAATCTAAAATATCGAATTATATTCAATAAAAATGGTTTTCAGTATGCGAATATTTTCTGAATTTATTAAACAAAAATTTGTAGTATTTAATGACTAGTATTAACAGTCTGCTAATTCATTTGTTCTAAATATAAATTTTAAGTAGTATATACCTTAAAATAAAGAAAATCTTTTTGAATGCCCAAAAGTGTAGGCCCTCAATATAGCAATATACTCTTCTACAACAATATATTTATTTGGTCCCTAAAATATTGTTGTAACGAGGTTTTACTGTATTTATATTTACAGATAACATGATGCGCTACATCACAATAATGAAATTATACGTATATTATTTTCATATACATGAAGCATATTTAAAACATATTATTCAGCTGATATATCACCATTTTTCATATGTATGCTAACAATATCAATAATTAAATACCTTGATTAGAGATGCTTAAATATTATTTCTTAAAATATGTACACACTTTTATAAAATGTTGCTTTCTTTTCGTAACTTAATTGATAATTTTTGAAGATTGAACTCTTTTTCTATTTCGAGAAGGAAAATGACGTTGAGTTGTTATATTTTTATTAACAGAAGATATTACTTTGAGTAGGCAGTGTTATTTTAGATTTACTCAAAGCCTCGCATTTTTGTGATATTTCTCTCATGGCTTTAACAATTTCTGTGCACTGATCTTTGCTATCGAAATTTTCGAGTTTTGCTAAAAACCCCAAAACAGCATTTCTTGCTTCTTCTTTGTAATTTTTAACATTCTGTTTTTTATTTCTTTATTTGTTACATTCAGTTCTCTTTCATTGCAGCCTGATTGTGCATCGATAACTAGTTCCTGTGATATTTCATCAGATGAGTCACCGCCAGCCTCCTTTTTCTTTAAGCATACAAAGTGTATGTGCTTACAGAAATTATACTTTGTAGCAGAGTCGTGACAGCTGCATTTGTATTGATGCAAGCAAGCTTCGCAAATTTCACAATATATGTCGCATTGGTGAGAAGGAGTGATTTCTAAAGACTTTACTTTAAGTCTCACCAAAATTTGTAAATGATGGTACAATCAAAGTACCTTCCTCTGATCCTTCGTACAATTGTTCCACATCGATTCTGGTGTAAGCCTGTTCATGAGATTTGCGCATGGCAGTAATTTTTTCTGTCAATTTTCCTCGAGTGAGTGTTACAATCCTATTTTGGAATTGCAACCTCAGTGATTTAATGAGGCTGTGGATTGCCTTGTCAAGGCGTCCCCCACATTTTCCTTTCAAGTCGCTGTTATATTTAAGTTCTCTGTGTCATCTCTCGACAGCCATATTTGTGTTAATGCTGGCAGATTGTCTATAACAAGCTGCCCATTGTTGTGTTCTATTTGCATAATTTTTTTCTAAGTATTCCGCGAATTTTTGTGTTTGAGGATCACTAGACCATTTTTTTAAGTTGGTTTCTAATTGAAGTTTGAATGTTGTTATATCACTCTCTCCCACCATTTTAAGTAGATCTTCATAAACTTCTTTCTTTTTCTTAATATCTGAAACTGAATTTGGTCCTTTATTCAAATTCTTACTAAACGATCTTTTGACGTGCCCATCACATATCAAGTGATATTCAGTTTCGCCAAACACAGATTTCCATGCATTGTAGAATGCTGAATAATCGTCAGACATAAAGGTTCTGACCTATAAGCTGGGTAATCTATTTTTAATACTGGAGAAAAAATGTGTAAGCGTGTCTTCATCTTGACGGTTAGACCAAAGGAAGGCCACAGGAAAACTCATGCAGTTATTATCTCTTATGATTACACTAGTTAATTGTATGTCATACTTATTTGTTCCATGTGTGGAGTCTATGGAAAGCACATCTGATCCATACATTTCGAATAGTTCTTGTTGAGCTTCATTCATAAAGGCTAATACAAAATCACAGTCTTTAAGAGTTGTTAATGTATTGTGTGCTTCTCCTGGAAGTTTGTATAAAAAGAATCGGGTTACTGTCACCCTCCATCATCTCATGTACCCAACTGTCCACAGAAATTAAATCATTTGCATGTCTTACTATGTGTTTGGCGAGACCGTATTCTAAGGAAATGTTTCGCAAATCCTGCATGTTTGTTGATGCTAATCTCGATGCTGGTCTTGCATTTGAAATTACATTGCACAATACATCTTGCATTGGCACACCACAAAATCAGTTGGCCTGATATCATGTCCTTTTCTTCTTTGTTTAGTTTCAGTTTTCCAGTTTCGCACTTATGGCCAAGATGTCGTGGACAATATGTAATAGTGGCCGGAAAAAGACTTGATTTCTGTTTGGTTGTACTGAAATGCTTGCTGGACAAAAAAAATGGAATCTTTATAGATCCTCTCACTTTGTTATAGCGTTTTTTCTTTGATTTACTAATGCGTGTGCCAGTACGATGGCACACAAAATTATATTTCATATCCTGCTGAATTTCTATAAAGTTTCGTTTTCATAAATTTTGATGTTGTGTCATTTTCTGTTTCAAGCTTCCACTTTCCAAAATCACATTCATTTTCAAAATTTAATTCTATAGTTTGAATTGAAATGTTATGTACCACTTGAATATGAGTGAGGAAGGCAGCTCTAGATGGAAATGTGTTGAAACAATCTGAACATTTTAATTTTTTTTTCATTTCCTGGTCAATCTTATGGACATCAGTTAAGTGTCTGCTCAAATTCCATTTTTTTTTTGGAAAAAGTTTGCCACACACCTGACATTCAAATCTAATGTTACCATGATCGTTTGAAGCAATGTTGCTGCTTTCAGCTAAAGGTTTAATTATGTTTTTCTTAGACTGCTTTTCTGAGAACCATAATGTATGTACTGCTTTCTCGTGACGCTTCAAATTATAAGACTTTGAAAAGTTTCTATTACAGATGGCACAGCAAAATCGTTTCTCTGCTACAGACTGAGAAGTGGCACATTTTTCCTAAAAAATAAATAAACAAATGTTTTATTGCAAGTAAAAGCAAATAAATAAATGAAATACTTAAAATCTAAAAACTAATGCAACATATTTCAAAAATATTTCTTCATCAGTCACCAAAAGGTAATCATATCTATATGAATCAGTATGAGAGCAGAAGAAAGATTTCTTTACGTTCTTGTTAGTGCATCACAAGAAGGATGTACATTATATCAATTGTAGCAGTTTGAAAGAAGAAACAGCAATTTACTCCAAAAGCAAAAAATAGCACTGTTCATGCTCCAACATTGGACAAAAAAACTAGTCTATACCAATATGCAGCTGTATGAAGAAATGAATAGGAATGCTGGATACATTAACCTGTGCAAAAGAACTAAATATTGGTGTGTTAACTATTTAGAAAACAAAAGTGGGAAAACTTACCAATTATCGGAAACTATTAACCCATAAACTATAAAGTAGGGATGCACAACCTGTGGCCCGCGATGGGTTAGCGTGTGGTACCGCGAACTTCGTCAATTTATAACTGGAAAAATTGCAATTTTTGCCTATAGGTCGCAGGGAAAAAATTAATTAAGCGAATTTCGTCAATTGGAAAAATTGAAAATTTTGTCAGCCATTTATTAATCGCGAATTTTGTCGATCAGGCGTGGAAATTTGCGAATTTCGCTGATCGGGCGCGGATAAAGCGCGAATTTTTTCAATGAGGAGCGTAACAATCGCGAATTCTGTCAGTGAGGCGTGGAAAAATCGCAAATTTTGCCGATCGGAGACGGAAAAAATGCGAGTTTTTGCGCCGATTGGCCTCGGAAAAATCGCGAATGTCGTTGGTCGGGCACGGAAAAAATCGTCAATTTTGTTGATGAAGCGCGGAAAAATTCAAAATTGTTTTGATCGGCTGCGGGAAAATCGTGAATTTTGTCAATCGCGAGAAAATAACGCGAATTTCGCCAATTGTCCGGGGGAAAAAATTGCAAATTTCGTCAGTCAGTTAAGAATCGCCAATTTCGTCGATCGGGTGCGGTAAAATCGCAAATTTTGTCGATTAGGAGAGGAATAAGCTTAAATTTCTTTCCTCGGCTGCGAAAAGAATCGCATGTTCGTCTGTTAAACGCGAGAAAAATATCACGAATTTCGTTAATTTGCCGCGGGAGAAAAATTACCCAGTTAAAAATTGCGAATTTTGCTGATCGGGTGCGGAAAAATCACGAATTTCGTCAATCAGTCTCGGAAAAATCGCCGATCCGACACGGAAAGAATGCGAGTTTTTGCATCGATCGGCCTCGGAAAAATCTCGAATTTCATTGGTCGGGTAAGGGAAAATCGCGAATTTTGTCGATCAGGCTCGGAAAAATCGTAAATTTCGTTGATCGGGCACGGAAAAATCGCCAATTTATTGATGATGCACGGAAAAATTGAAAATGTTTTTGATCGGCTGCGGAAAAATCGTGAGTTTCATCAGTCGCGAGAAAAAACAGCGAATTTCGTCAATTGTCAGCGAAAAAAAATTTCAAATTTGGGAAAACCAGAAAATTTCGTTTATCAGTATCAGAAAAATTGCCAATCGGACGCGAAAAAATTCGTAAGTTTTGTCGATCGGGCTAAGACAAATCTCAAATTTCGTTGTCGGGCACGAAAAAATCGCGAAATTTATTGATCGTGCGCGGAAAATCACGAATTTTTCGGTGATACGCGGAAAAATTGCAAAATTCGTTGATCGGCAACGGAAAAATCGTGAGTTTCATCAGTTTATCGTGAGAAAAAAAAAACAGAATTTTGTCAATTTGCCACTTAAAAAAAAGTGCAAATTTCGTGAATCAGTGAAGAATCACGTATTCCGTTGATCGGGCGCGGAAAAATCACAAATTTCGTTGATCAGGGGCGTGAAAATCAGAGTTTTCCCGATCGACCTCGGAAAAATCGCGACTTTTGTCGATCAGCTTAAGAAAAATCGCGGATTTCGTTGCTTGGGCACGAAAAAAAACGCGTATTTTGTCGATCAGGCGCGGAAAAATAGGAAATTTTGTAGATCGGGCGTGGAAAAATCCAAGAATTTTGTCGATGATGCGCGGAACAATTGAAAATTTCGTTAATCGCAGCGTAAAAATCGTGAGTTTTGTCACTTTATCACGAGAAAAAAACGCGAATTTTGTGAGTTTGCCGCGGGAAAAAAATTGCAAATTTCGTCAATCAGTTAAGAATCGCGAATGTCGTTGGTCGAACGCGGAAAAATCACGAATTTCGTCAATCAGGGTCTAAGAAAAATAGCGGATTTCGTTGGTGGGGCATGAAAGAATCGCCAATTTTGTCGATCAGGTGCTGAAAAATCGAAAATTTCGTCTATCGAGTGAGGAAATATAGCGAATTTCCTCGATCAGGCGCGGAAAAATAGCGAATTTTTCGGTCATGTGCAGGAAAAGTACGGCATTTTTTCCGATCAGGGGCAGAGAAATTCAAATTTCGTCGATCAGGTGCAGAAAAATCGTAAATCCCATCAATCGAGCACGAGAAAATAGCGAGTTTTGTCGATCGGTTCCGAAAAATCGCGAACTTCGTTGGTCGGGCGCGAAAAAAATCGCGAATGTTTTCAATCAGGCGCGGAAAAATTGAAAATTTCGTCTATCACGCGCGGAAAAATTGAAATTTTCGCCTATCATGCGTGGAAAAATCGAAAATTTCGTCTATCAACCGCGGAAAAAAGCGAATTTTGTCGATCGGGTGCGGAAAAATAGCGAATCATGTCTATCGGATGCGAAAAAATCGCGAATTTTGTCAATCGGCTTCTCGATCAGGCGAGTAAAAATCGCAAAGTTTTTTGATTGGGCGCAGAATAATCGCGAATTTCATTGATCGGGTGTGGAAAAATATCAAATCTCATCGATTGGCTCCTTCTCTCCCCTTCTTTCATAAAGTTTGCATTTTTTTGTTCGGCACTACCCACTTTCATGCCTATGTTTGTTTTTTAGCACTTATAATAAAACACTTATAATAATAATATAGCCTTACTAACTGAATTTGATATGTTGATTGTGTAGGGAAACCTAGAGGTGTAACCCCCCCCCCCCCCCCCCACTGAAACCATATTTTTTTATCCGACTATAGGACACAGATCTCCTCCCCGAAATAGAATTCTCTCCATGTTACTGATGTGGCCCTCGACAACCAAGATATTTTTGTAAGTGCCCTTCTCTAAAAAAGGTTGTGCACCCCTACTATAAAGGGACAAGAGCATAAAAGATAATAAGTTTATATTTCAAATTATGGCAGCTAATGAAGAAACTCATCAGCTAAAGAGAAAACTTTTAGATTTAGATGATATATTTTGGACCCATAGTGGAAAAATTGTTTTTCATTTTTAAACCAGTTGTAGAACTAATTGAATCTCTTCAATGAAATAAACCTCAGATTCATTTAGTACATAAAAAGTTATTATAATACATTGTATATATAACTACTTCCTGTAACTTTATTGCAAAATAAATAAATAAATAAAAACTTACTAAAAAATTTACAAAAAAAAATAATAATAAATAAATTCGCAATAGTCCTTTCCATCTTGCAACAGATATTTTATCTACTGATTCAAGTAGGTACAGTTGACAAAAAAAAAAAAAAAAATTAATTGTGTCCAAAATTGTGAGAGAGGAAAACGGAACGGATAGGAATGTATTATTTTTTCAATTTATGTTTAAAATAAATAAGATGAAGGATCGTATTCATTCTGAAATTTTCAATACGAGCACCTAATTTTGACATCATATTTGGCTTTTTCTGCAAATATTACCTTAGAATATCAAATGGGAACGATAAGTCATTAGGTTAAGTAGTTTAGGAATTATGAAGGTTTAAAATTTGGAACTCCTAACGTTCAATTCACTTGTAAGTGTTCTAAAACACATTACAATGCAGGTAATTTTCTTAAGCATAGCTCAAGAACTACATGCCGGAATGAGTTGTAATTTTATATTATCACAAATGAAACTTTTAGAAATCAATTTCTGTTAAAAGATTCTTTTTTTTTTTTTGTAAATCGAAAAAAATTATTTTTTTTGAAAAATTTCTGAATTGTAAGATGAATCAAACATGTGAATCTTCAAACATGTGAATAATAAAGTTATAGCTTTTGCAAACTAGTTCTGGAGTTATGCTTAAAAAACTATCCACATTGCAATCTGTTTGGCAATGATTAAAAATTAATTTAACATTAGGCATTCCAAAGTTTTAAGTCTTCATAATTCCTAAACTACTTAACTAAATGACTTCCTGCTTGGTATCCTAAGGTAACCTTTAATGACAAGGTCAAATATGATGTCAAAATTTGGTCTTTGTATTGAAATGTTCAGAGTTTGGTACAATTTCAGTTTGACGCTTATTTTTCATGTAAATTGAAATAATTGCGATTAAAATGCATGGTTGTTCTCTTTTTCTTTTGATCGACTGCAACTTAAAGCTGCAATATTTAAATGATAGTTTAACCTTTATTTATGAAATAGATTATTATATGACATTAGATAGCATGCACTCAATTTCGGACATATGTATTTATTTGTAGAGTTAGAGACTACGAGAGGATTAGAGACTACGTCCCCTTTATTGGTCTAAACTACATAGTACTAATACATTAGCTGAAGTGGCATTGTTTATATTAAGGGTATCTGCTACATAAATTTAATTAAAATTATCTTAATAAAATTCTTCTGAATATATACATTAACTTTTTTACATTCCTCATTCTAATTAAAGAACTTTAAATTCAGTATTTAAAATGTAAAAGGCTGAGCTTCTTTAAACTTTAAGAGCTGTAAAAAGTCTAAAGTTCTAAATTTTCCTTTCTTTCACAGTAATTCATTATAACTAATAGCAATATGTGTGTTTTTTTGCAGTTATTTTTCATTGAAGAATAAATACCCAGGTAAATACCCAAAATAGGTATTTACCCGGGTATATATCCTGGGTATTTACCCTTGAAAATAAACACCCAGGTATTTTACATCGCTGGTCATCACACAATCTATATGAACCATCTTTCTTTTTTACTAGGACAATAGGTGATGAAAAATTACTAGTGCTTTTACGAATAATTCCCTTTTCGAGCCACTCAGAAATCTGTTTTTCGACGAAGTTTTTCTCTATTGGAGCCAAGCGTCTGGGAGGACAAGTGACGGTTGTTTCGTTTTCCAGATGAATTGATAATTTAACATCAGTTGTCTTTATTTTTCTGGGAGAATAATTTTGAATAAGTTCTGAAATTTTTGAATCATTGTTTCATCGGTAATATGAGATAAATAAAGATTAAGATCGTCTAACACATGAGCAACATTAATCAAAAAATTATTGGGCGTATTGTCATTTTCCTCGATTTTTTGCATCGAAATATTATTTTCAGAAATTGTTAAAATACTTTGTTGTATAACATCTGTACCAATAATAAGATCAAAAGATATGGAATAATCTGGGACTACATAAACGTTAGTTGTATAATTAAAATCAACTATCATAATGTCCGTAGAGAAAAAACCCAGGGGTTTGATGATAGCATTTCCTAATCCGGTTAATGTGATAGTTGAATGTTCAAGGTTCGAGATTGTACGGAGTTTGCGGTAATTACTTTCCTTTAGCAAACTTCTTTCACTACCTGTGTCTACTAATCATGTAACATTTACAGACGAAATAATGACTTGTTTGGTCATGAAAGTGTTTGACATAGCTGTGAAAACATTGGAGGATTCTGACTTAACTCTAGGCCTCCTTGGTTGATCACACTGAGCCGGTTTATGGGCCAAAATTCGAACAATTGAAACAACGAGGGCCTTTGTCTTTATGTCTGCATTGGCTACTTTTATTATTTGACAAACCGCAATTAAAGCAAAAAAGATCAGATTTTGGTCGAAAGGATTTCTTTTTAACTGGTATTTCAGGTTTGACTTTAAGAAATTTAGTGTTCTCAAAGTCATGTCGAATTTTGTCATAAATTTTGAGCTTTTGCTTGAATTCTACAATGGATTGGCATCCATATAACATTGATTTTCTGAAAACAGGGTCGGCTATACCATTTATGATATATTGCATTAATGCGGAATCCTCGATGTTACCACGCGAGCATAACTGCTTCATGATAAGAAAATATCATTCTATCGATTCATTTTCTTGCAATTTTCGTTTATTTAATATATCATGTAACTCGGCAGAATTATAAGTGGTACTGAATTCTGAAATTAAGAGTTGTTTAAGTTTGTCATATGAATTGATATGAAATTCTGTCTGTACTAACAACTGGCTTTTCTTCGTAAGGATCTTTTACAAAATATGAATTTATGAAAGTCAGATAAGTTAAACATATTAGTGACATCGTCAAAATTATTGATCCACACATTTATATCACTAAAAGAACTTCCGTCAAAAGGAGGTACAACACTTTCAACATCAGTGAAATTAATAGACGATGGCACAAAACTTTGAACTGGAAATTGCTTCTGTTTGTCAAAATTTGATAATTCAGTGTTGTTACTTGAAGTTATATTATTTGAAGGCAATTCGGATTCCGAGACAGAGTCACTTTCATTTTGTATAATATTAGTTTGTAGTAAGCTCAAGTCTGAAAGGTATGTAACTAATCGGGTTGCAAGATCATTTAGAGATCCTTCGTTAGCAAATACAAAGTAGATTGCACACTGTAATCAGATCGTTTAATGAAAAATCAGTTTGAACTTTAGTTATTTTATTTTTGAACTCGGTGCTGTCGGTTTGAAAACCGAAACCAGTAAAATCACGTATTCTCTTTCTATTAGATCGATCACCTTCAGCATTAAATAGGGATTTATGTAGTAATTTAATTTTATTTGTTCGTTCGTTTTTAAATGCAAGTTCCCGTTCATGTATTTCAATTAATTTCATAATAAAATAATAACAATGAACTCACCGTTAGAATAATATCCGGCTTGAATCTGTGTGATGAATAATTCTAATTAATAATATTGGTGGGTTAACTGGCACTTCTGAACACCACTTTATGGGATGAGACTCTATTTATAAATCATAGCTCACTTTTAAGACGAACACTGACATTTATTAAGACGAAGAAAAAACAAAAATACAGATAAAAGCTCTCTTTACAATCTATATTTAGCTTAAAAGCAACTAACTTTGGCTTCATTTACATAATGTCGTTGAATATTTCTATGATTTTCGTACATCATTTAAGTCTTCTATCTTATTTCATCGAAAATATTCTGTTTCTCTTAACAAAATCCTGCGTCGTCGAACTCTGTCTCGTTCTATTTACTTTTTCTGCATTTCCACTTCACACAGCTTCGTTACCTTTTTAATCTCGAAGCGGAAATATTGAGTCGGGGACATTTAGTCTGATGCAAGTGTTCTTACGAAATTCCCACACAAACACACATATATATATATATAGGTATAACTTCAAAAATCCGGCATCATCGGGATCGAGACTACGCCGGATTTTTGAGGAATGTCAAAAGTAGTATTATATTCTTAATGGTGCCTTTAGCCATCATTTAATTCATTAGTAAATGATAATTATAATTATATAAGAAAAAGAGAAAATTAAATAAAAAAAATAACTTTCATTAATTGATATTTTCTATGTTCCAAAAAAAAAAATCTAATAAAGAGGGAAGTTATTTCGTCGCGTGTAATTTCGGAAATATCGATGTGAATTTTTTTTGCTTCAATTTTTTTTTGCCTTCCTTTAACAAGATTTTCTTGTATGCTATACAAATGAAGAATCTCTATTTCGGAAATACAGTCTGGTTCTCTAAAGCAGATAATAATTCGCCAGTCAAATTTATGCATTTTCTAGTAACACCTTTTCTTTTGCCAGTTGTTCCTCGAGACTTCTACTTGCGTTATCGACGGTTCTATTTAGCACAGCGTCAGAAGAGAGACTCGAAAGAACTTCTACCAAAGAACTTGTGTACTATTCTCCACACCGTTTCTGAGCAACGGTGCAGCTCCCAGAAAAATTGTTCAGAAAATATTCGCTTCTGACAAATGAAAACAAAAATGCCAAATATTATTTTTTTTGCACTTTTACTTTGCATCTGGAAATTTTTAATTCATAAACAATTTCTATTTTTCTTCTACAATAACTCGAATGTGTAAAAGTAAAAGGAAGGGAAAAAGATGATTTTGATGCCGGATTTTTGAAGTCATACTGTATATATATATATATATATATAATTTTTGCTGCCCAACTTCCAATACAGCTGGAAACTTGCATCTATACTGAAAGTAGGGGAGGGTAAGGAGAGGGCAAAAATATCGGGACGGGTCTAGATGACTGATATTATTTATTACTGCTACAAAATAATAAATAGAGTGTATTTTTTAAATTATAGTTTTAAATATTTTAAACTGTGTGCGGAATAGGGAGGAGGGATAAGGGTCAAAGTAAAGATTTAGTAATTAATTTAAAAGTTAATTATTTCAATGGCTGGCCAGTGAAATGGAAGGAAGTCCTGTGCTACAAATTTCAAAAAGGTGGTTGAAAAGGGCCTCATGTGGAATAATTAATGATTACCCAATGTTAGATTTTCATAATGTACGAGTTTCTTTACTTTAAATAAAAAATGAAAATAGTAAACTAAAATTGAAAATAGTTAAAATTGAAATTAGGACCTATTTTTACAATGAGCTCAGAACAACGTTAACTAATGCAATTGACAGTTTTTTTTCACGTTTCTGTAAAATTTTAAATGTTTAACATAGGCCTTTATTTCACACACTCATTCATTTATTGTTACTAAATATGGTAAACGAATTTTTAAAATAAAGAATTGAGTGATTAAAAAAAAATTATATGCTGGGGAAGGGGGGGGGGGCAAAGCAGTAACGCGTAAATATGACAGGTATTGGGATTATTGTTTTTAACGAGTAAAAAAAAAGAACAAATGAATGTCTTTTGTTAAATAAAAGGTTTTGCAGATTTTAAGCGGTACATATTGGGAAAGGGACGAAAGGAGAAATAGAAATTTTGGAAAGAGAGTAGCGCGTGATTTTATTACTTATATTATGTGGATAACACGTTTCTGTCTAGAACAGGAAAGTCTGTGTGGGAAAAGATAGGAATGCTGCTAAAAAATAAGCCCCGTTACGCTTGGATATTTTGAAACAGATGATTTTAAATGAATGACATTTTTGCTGAAGTAGGAAAAATTGGAAGTAAATGAAATGCTTTGCAAACCAAAAATTTGTAATATTTTTTTAATCATAATTTGAAATATACTTATTTGAATCATAATATTTGGTACTACTTAGTTACCCCGTCGACCAAAAATATATCGCCAAACTATAAGATTAAACGCCAATAGTGGTTGATCGTAAATGCCACATTCACTTGACTTTAAGGAAGTTACACATGTTTATGTGATCAAGTGATTTTTATTTCAACGCTTTATTTGTATTTTTATTAATGTTACACTGATTTATTTGTTCTTTCGTTATTTAAGATAAAAATTATGTCAATTTGTATAATTTGGCGAGTGGTTTGGCGATTTATATAACTTGGCGAAATGGGTCGACGGGATAACTAATATTTTAAGTAATATTTACTGCATTGTTTTATCCAATTTTAAATACCTTTTTCAACAGATTTTAAACTATATGTATTCTTTAATTAGTTAATCTGTAATCATAAAATGTTTGAGCAGGACACGACAAATGCAGTTGCCACCTCCGATCAAAAAAAATCTAACTTGCGAATCTTTAGTATATACTATCACAGGTGTAGTGGAGGGTATATGCCGTATTCTTTCTAGATATTTTTTAAAGAGCTCCGTTTAACGCCTGTTTCTTAAATAAATTTAAAGCATGCGTATACCCTCTGTTTTTTATGACTACAACACTGTATACTTTAGTACGGCGTAGGCCAATATTTGCACAGATATAGGACTGAAAGTCAAAAGTGAACTGCGTGTCAAGTTTCTTACAGAATGTAATCGTCTGCTAGTCAACTAGTTTCTAGGGAACAACATTTTCGATTTTAGAGCCTGTGCTAATAAAGCAACGACAACCGCGACCTTATTTTAAACCAATCATAGTGTTCTTTTCAAATTTCTCGATTGCCTTTCAATATTTTAAAATAATTTCCGTTTGCTTAGGGTATCTGAGGTTGGTGTTTAACTTCAGGACCTAAAATGCTGGGTGGGTTTCATACTATAAATTTTGAAAGCCTGTTCAAAAGAGTATGGCATTGCAATCCTATCTGTGCATTTTTAAAGGAATCGGCTCAAAAAAGCTAATGAAATATTTCGAAAACAGGAAAACACCCAACACTGTCAGTGTACTGTATGTGTTTATAATTATATTTTGTAGGGAATAATGATGAGATAACTACGAAACTCATAGATTTGTTTACTTATAATATGTAAAATAATGGCACAAAAAACAAAGCGGTATCATGTAAGATAGTATTACAATTAGAAATTACTTGGCGCAATACAATATAAGTAAATAAAAACAACGTTTGTAGCACCCAAGAAACTCTTTTATTGGTTGCAAACTAGTTTCGGTATCCATAGTGTACCGCCATCAGAGCAAAATAGGATCCATTATATTGGGCACTGATGACGGGTACCGAAACTAGTTTGCTAAAAACAAAAGTGTTTTCTGGTGCCATAAACTTCTTTTTTTTTTAGCTACTTATAACATGTCGAATAGGGTCATGAAAACAGAGTAAAACGGTACAAAATGGTACACCAGAGAGTAACCTTCTATATTTTTTTTCAAAATATTTTTCCTCAAATGATATTCAAGAGCCCATAGTTCAGATAACTTTGAAAACGGAGTTACACGTTTTGTGGGAGCTACATCTTTGAACTACCCCGAAGTAACCTGTATTACATCTTATTCCAGAGATCTATTACTTGTGCAAAACAGATATAGAAATTGACTAATTTTATAAAATTTCTTAAAAGTACATAACCGCGTTCATTTTTAGATGCACCGTGAAGGAGAAGTTTGACAAAAAGTTCAATGCAGACAATCGTGTTGTTTAAGCTGTGAATGTTCGAAGGAGCTTTTTAGTTTGAGGTATGCAATGTAGCATTTTCTCGAAGCTATTTCTTCAATAAGAAATTCACATAATACATTGGAATTAAATTTATCTGGCTTGCAGTACATTTTTAGAAACATCTTTGATTGCATACATAGTAAAAAGACTTTCTTTGGGGTATGCAAAAGAACATTTTTTATAACATCTCTCTATTAATGTGTATGAAGTTACTAGTAAAAAAGTAACTAAAAGACAGCTTAAAATAACCCCATACTTAAGTTAAGACTACTGCTAACTAGAGATGAGCATAATTTAACATATTAGGATAAATAACAATGTTATTCGTCTAGAGTGCATTATTTAGTAACAGATTAACGGAAAGTCCCTGTTAAATTTGGAACGCATTACCTGCAAAGTATATATATATATATATATATATATATATATATATATATATATATATATATATATATGTATGTATGTATATATATATATATATTTAAAAAAAGCTGAAAGAATAGTTTTTTAGAAATATGTATTAAAATTATAATAAAAATAATATTTCCAAAATTTGTTTTCGATATTATCAAAAAAAAAAAAGAAAAAAACGAGCTTAAAAATGTATTTTTAAATAAAAAATAAAGTCCTATTTTAAACGGTTATGAACGCTTATTATGATGCACCAAAGCTAATAGAAAGAAATCACTAACAACCGCAGACAGTCAAAAATCTTCCTTTCGTGTCTTTAGTAGCCTTCAATGGCTAGAATGTATCGTTCACTGAAAAAAATTAGTAAAGCTTAGAAGCTATGAAGCAATTCGCAATGAACCAATCAGAGCTCAATTCAATAGCAAACACCTGCCATTCGCTAGAAAAGAAAGCTACCACTGTTAAAATGTTCGGAGAAACCGCATAGAGCTGTGTCCTGATTCTGCCCTTAACGGAACAAACCGAGTAGGAAACCTCTTGTTCACGTAATCCATACCGATGTTCAACAGTTTCCAATTCTGCCCCAAACGGAATAGGGGAGCAGCGTTTGACCTCTCAATGACAAGGTTAACGAGTTTCGACTAGACCCTCTGTAGAATTTCGACCAATCGCTTCCAAGGACACATGTTGTCCCTTTATTTATCTGAAACTCGAACATGTGTGTTTACGTGCGACCCCTTTAAAAAGAGACCTTTAATTGGCACTATGATTATATATTGATTTTTTATAGATTAATATAAAGTGAATTATATAATATCGCTATAAACAGAGTGTAAAGTTTTAACAGGTGGTGAGTTATAAATAATCTTCACGAAGTTTTAAGATACAATTATATAATTTTTAATATTACTTAGAGTAAAATTAAGGGATTATTTAAACAAAAACTATTTGCAATTACACTTTTAAATTAGTACAATTTTTAATCTTCTAAAAAATATATTAGTATGAACTTTTTTTTTTCGATATAAGCTTTAAAATACAAGCTATATCGGCCAAATAATTGAAAAATTATGTTTCACGCATAATAATTATTTTACATTCACAATTACCGTATATACTCGTGTATAAGTCGAAGAATTTTAGACAAAATTTGGGAGTTGAAAATGGGGGATCAATTTATACACGAGAAAGTAAAAAAAAAATCACAGACTATTGCGATTGTTTTTTTCAGTCTTTTAAGTAATTACATGAGAGATAAAAGCGGACAATGGTCATTTCCAAGTGACTGACAAACAAAGCTCAATGTCCCTGTAATTGTTTTGCACCCATTTTCTCTTGTGACAAAAAACCCTTCAATATATTCCTTTCAGCATTTTAATCCCCTTTTTAAAAAGAGTCCAACTTGAGAATGCTTCTAGATATCTTTCTTAAAAGTCCTACAATACAAAGAAGTACTATATTTTAGCAGTCTAAGAAGTTGTTTACCCTTGTAAATAATGCCTGAATGGATTTTTGAAAGAATTTTATCTTTTTAAGTATCATTGAATTGATGTGAATAGGTTTCAAAATAGTTTAAGCTTCTTCGGTTATACATAATTATACAGGTTTAAAACGTTGAATTAAAAAAAAATCTGATTAGAAACGTAAAAAAATTACTAATTTAATGAAAATTTATTAAATTTTTCTATCCTCGATTACAAATCATTTTTCAACATGCTACCAGAAATGTGGTTCGACTTATACACGAATATTCAATTTTTTTCAAAATTTTGCTTAAGAATTGGGAGGGGGGGGGGGTCGACTTATGCGCGAGTATATACGGTATATAACTTTTTATTAATATTTAGATTAAAATCGAGGGATTATTTAAACAAAAACTATTTGTAATTATTCTTTTGTGAAGATTAAAACTTACTGTATTAATTCAAATATAAAATTATCATAAAGTCTTTTTTTTATGTGAGTACGCTTTATTAAACTAACTTTTTCAATAAAAGCTTTTTTTTTCTTTTTTACAAGTTTTAAAATACAAGCTATATCAGCCAAATAATTGAAAAATAATGCATACTCATAATTATTTTACAATTACATAATTTTTTATTGTTATTTAAAGTAAAATCAAGGAATTATTTAAACAAAAACTATTTGTAAATACTCTCTTGAATTAATACAGCAAGTTTTAATCTTCTCAAAAATATATTTTATCATAAAGGTTTTTTTTTATGTAATTACACTTTATTATACTAACTTTTTAAATAAAGATGAAAATAAGCACTCGAAAATAAGCACTCGCAAAAACTATTTGTAATTATACTTTTGGATTACAACAAGTTTTAATCTTCTCAAAAATATATTTCAGCATGAAGTTTTTTTTTTTTTTTTAAATACGAGCTTTAAAATACGAGCTATATCAGTCAAATATAATTCAAAAATTATGCTTCAGTCGTGATTATCTTACATTTACAATGATATAATATTTATTATTATTTAGAGTAAAATCAAGAAATTATTTATACAAAAAGTATTTGTAATTACATTTTTGGATTAGTGCAATAAGTTTTAATCTTCTCAAATGTATTATTTAGGATTATTATTATTATTATTATTATTTTGAATACAAGCTTTAAAAGACAAGCTCTATCAGCCAAATAATTGGAAAATTAGGTTTCACTCATAATTATGTTACATTATATATTATACATTATGTATATATACATTATTATATATTTTTTATTGTTTAGATCAAAATCAAGGGATTATTTAAGCAAAAATTATTTGTAATTGCACTTTTGGATTAGTGCAATAAGTTTTAATCTAAAAAATACATTTTAGCATAAAGATTTTTTTTTTAATATAAGTTTTAAAATACAAGCTGTATTAGCCAAATAATAGAAAAACTATGCTTCACCCACAATTAATTTATATTTAATTTAAGGTACAACTATTTGCAGTAATGAACCTAACAAAACTGAATAATAATAATAACAATAGTACAATGCGAATATACATTTAACAAAAATTAGGTCTATCTATCCTCATTTACAAGAGATGCATATATAAACGCCATCTTAAACCGACACAAGTAATGCTTTCCGGCTGCTGATAGCAGTCGGGATGAATTACGACAAAGCAACCCCGGTGAACGGGAAATAATTCCAACACGTTAGGGGCAGAATTGGGAAATATCACTTCGTCGGCGCATTACGAGAAAGTAACACGTTCCGAGAAGGGCAGAATCAGGACACTGGACAGTTATTTTATTACAAATATTCATTACTGTTGATTCTAATACTGTAACTGCTTTAACTCAATAAGAAGAAAAAATATTTTTTAACACATCGCACTGATATACGTTAAACTGTTGCAATTTGTTGTACAGATAAATAGTATTGAATAACATCATTTTAGTAGATGAGACTTATTGGAATGAAAAGTGAAACACGTTTTTTAATAAAGGATATCAGAGAGTGATAATAATTGCGAATTCCTTGCATTGCAGAGTTAGCTCGTTAGCCATTTTTGACCTGGCAGTGGTTTATTTGAATTTGAATGTTTAAAAGGGATTAGAGGATGGGAATGATTTTGATTTCGTTGCATTTTTGACAGAGTTATTGCAGTAGCCATTTCTGATTGGGTAGTGCTAGTGGTTTCTTTGAATTTGAATCTTTAAAAGGGATATTGCTCATGGAGCTTGACAGGTTTTTTCTTTTTTTTTATTTGACAGTGGATATTTTTTTAGAAAGAGGGGCTTGTGTTTTTATTATTTATTTATTAGTTTCACAATACTGTGTTTTTAGAAAATAAGAGCTAGAAACATTTTTATTTCAGTGATTTTATTTCACTGTAAATAAAAGAAAGACAATAGCATCGCATTATTTGTGCGAGCACTTAATTTTAATACAGCTGTAACTAATTTGAAAAACTTAATAAAAATCTCTTCGGATAAATTGCTTTTAATTAAAAGTGTATAAATAACATTTTCAGGTTCTTGTGGATTATCTGTGGATAAACATGGCTGCAATGAAGTTGGGGATCAAATTTCTTTTCTTATAAATCATGTTGTTAAAGCAGTGTTTATTTTTATATAGCATGTCTTTTCTTATCGTTTGCCAAAAGCTAATTTCTAAACCATTAGTTTTAGAGGTGTATTTCCAATTGCAAAAGTGTTTCAAATTTTGTTCTGCACCATATAAAAATCGATTTACGTTAAAATAGCTGGTTTTTAAATACTTAAGAAATTAATTTTTTTTTTACAGTATCTGGTGCTTATAAGTTTCTCTATGTTTTAAGATGTAAAACAGTAAAAATTTATTCTTCTATGGCCAAAACTAATTGAGTTAAGATACTTGCAATTTAATGAATTTTGTGATTTTTAGTCACCAAATATGGAAAAACACGTTTTTAGTATTACATTGATAAATGTAATGATTCATGTTCTTGTAGTTTTCGCTATGCATATGCGTTGATACACATGGCAGCAACGAAATTGGGAATAAAATTTCATTTTATTTATTTATTTATTTTATTTTATTTATTTATTTTTTTTTTTACAAATTATGTTGTTAAAACTGTGTTTATTTTTATACGGGGTATCTCTTCTTATCGTTTACCAAAATCTGATTTCTAAATCGTTAGTTTTAGTGGTATTGTTCCAATTTCAGAAATGTTTCAGATTTTGTTATGCATCCTTTAAAATCCAATTTGCGTTAAAAAAAGTGCTTTTTAAATTGTCAAGAAATAAATTTTTTTTCACAACGTTTGGGTCACTATAAGCTTCATTCAGAAAAAGTTTCTCCATGTTCTAACCACTAAAACAGTAAAAATTTTATTTTCCTACAGCTAAAACTTATTGAGTTATGATACTTAGAACTTTATGGATTTTCGACGTTTTTGTCACCATAAACAAAAAACGGGTTTTTAGTGCCAGAAAAGCTGAAGATGCATAAAATTAAAAGTATCATAACTAGGTAAGTTTTGTGCTGTAAAAATTAAGTTTTTAAACAAAAACTGATTTTAATGGTGTGGATTCACCTTAACAAAAACAGTGTCAATACGTACATCCCGAAAAAATTTTCAAACATTTTGTTTAAAGGCCTTCTAATGAAAACACCCTTTGACATCATACACAGCCATTAGTTATAAGTTAAAAAAATAACAGGTTGTTGGAGCCTGTTACTTGTGCAAGCGTGGAACGATGCAACCTGCTAACCAAAAATAACTCTATTTCCCATCTCTAATACGTAAGTACCAAAAATTGCTTATTAAGAGATGTGAATCCCCCCCCCCCCCCCACCAAAAAAAGGAGCCATAACCCCCCTCTAAATGAAGGGCTGGATCTGCCCTTGATCGATGGTGTAAAAAGGACACAGAAAGGAAATGGTGTAAAAGCATATTTTTAATTACTGGACACTTTACAAGCACTTTGTGAGAATATTACTGTCTATGCTTAAATTCATTTTTTGCAAAATGAAATGAACCAAATACATTTAATCCCATTTAAACTTTGAGCTGTGAAGTGCATTTCTTTTTTAACAATTGGTTTCTGGAATTTTTTTGTCGTTTATTTATTTTTTTTTTTGTTATAAAAAACTTTTAATTTTTTTTTCTTTATTTTGTTTTGTTAATCTGCAAAGAGTTAATTTTTCAGTGAGGAAGGGAATATTATAGATAGAAATATTGACTTAAAGTGCAGGTTATGTTTATTGTCAGAGTATAATGAAACTGGCCCCTGATTATTTAAATAATTTAAGCTGATATTAAAATGTTTTATATATACATGTTATATTATTTCACTTACAACAGAAAATAAAATCAAATACAGTAGAGCGCCGATTATCCGAACAAGTCAGGACCGACCCTAGTTCGGATAAGCAAAAGTTCAGATAAATGGACAGACAATTTAACGGATGTACCTTACTATACTAAAATCTTCACACTTTATCCATGCTTTGGACTGACAGCACTAGTTAATGCTGGCATGTTTAAAAATTGATTTTTGTCTTTTTAATTTTTTTTGTTTACTTTTCATTATCATTTTCTGAACTCCAGAGATTATAATTTAAGCAAAAAAGCTTTCGATTGTTGCTTGCTTCAAAGAAGATATTCTTTTCCATGCTGCCATATCTCGAATTCTTCTTAAATACGTTAGTTGAATAGGATCAACATTCTTCTGCCATTCGAGCCATTTCATAGCTGTTTCCAAACATTCAAAGGCTTCGTTATGGGATGGACCTTGATCATTTTCAGAGCATTCATTTTCAATTACTTTTTCGTCTTGAATATCATCCACAATCTCATCATCATTTAAAATCTGATATTCAGGTCTAATAGAATGTTTAGATAGTTGGAAGTTCGTAAAAATTTTTTTAAAGAGAAATACGCTGTTCGGATAATTGGAAGTTCGGTTGAAAAATATTTTTTGAGAGAAATTGGCTGTTCGGATAATTGGAAGTTCGGTTAATTGGAGTTCGGATAATCGGCGCTCTACTGTAGCTACATTCCTTCTACACTCACCCCCCCCCCCCCAAAAAAAAAAAAAAATAAATAAATAAAATGCTATTTGAAAATAATTTAAAAGAAAAATATTGATAAATAAAATTTATGTACCATAATTTCCAGCCTATAATCCGTAGATAATCTGCAAAAAAAGTGAAAATTTTTGCGATGCGGATAATCAGTCGCCGCAGATTATCTGATATATAAATTTTTTCTAACATTTTTAGCATTTTCTTAGTTTGGTTTGTTTCTTTTCCAACAGATGGCAGCACCACATAATTGCTTAATCTAGCTGTATGCTTATGTGGCCTTGGTAGGCACCCATTATGCGCATGCTTTGTAACACGCAAGCTTACACAAGAAAGAAAGAACACAATTTTAACAGTAAGCACTTTTTGCCGCTATCGTCATTTCTTTAGTGATAGCATCAGTGCATCTTTGAAAACATGCCTTACAGAAAACGTATTAGGTATACTGCAGAATTAAAACTAAAAGTTGTAGAACATGCAGAAAAGATGGGAAACAGTGAAATTAATATTGGTGAATCTAATATTCGATTAAATAAAATTATATTCGATTCACCAATAGTGCAGATTATAGCACGGTGCAGATTTTCTGGTGAGAAGAAAAATTGCATATGCGGATTATATACTGCCATGGATTATAGGCCGGAAATTACAGTATATAGTATATAGATATATTCCAAAATTCAATGAAGTTATTTTTGAAAAATTTAAAACGGGAAAACTTGAAGAATACATCAAAGCTTTTTTTTTTTTTTTTTTTTTTTTTTTTTTTTTTTTTTTTTTTTTTATTGACCTACATAGCTTAAAATTCATTTATTCTTCATATTATAGTAATTAAAAATGTTTAACATTTGAATGAAAGGCTTTCCCTTTCTTATTTTCAATTTAAAATACAGTAGACTCCATTAAATCCGCTAACGCCTAAAATCCGCATATTTTTCTGATGTAAACAATGAAATTTACAGTTAAGTTGCAGGAACAAAATTCAAGATGGCGCCAAAATCAGTGACTACCGCAATGTTTTTTTTTACTAAATTTTTTATTAATCATTCTCTTTTGGCTATTATAACTGATTTATTTCTAAATAAATTTACATTACTTTTGATTTGATATAAATTAGCATATCTATATAAAAAATTCCAGGGTTCGAAATGGAAAAATCTACGAACCGAAAAGCTATTTTAAAATTATTGCTCGCGGAAATTTTTTACCGGTCTTTTGTTTACTTTATGCATATTATATTTAACTACAGTTACATTAATAGTTTACCTTTATTCATCTTCATTTATTTAAATATGTAACTTACTTATCTTTTTCTCGGCAGTCTTTAACTTTAAATACTCTTTATTTAATTTATTCCTGGGATGTTTACATAGTAAACATCGTTAAGCCTTGCCGTTTTCTGTATGTAAAAGGGCTAAGAACGAGTAATGACGTATTGTTCTTACGATCGCTATACCACTAGATGGCAGCATAGGACTTTGGAATCGAATTGAATCGATTTCATCCATAATTTATATTTTTCTAAATTTTTATTTTACATAATTATTTTAATAATTACTTTTAAACTAATAAATTATTTTAATATTTTACTTATTTTAGTGTTTCACTTTATTGAAGTATTCATTATAATTTCCCTTGCTTAACTACCAATCAAATTAATGTTTCAAAAATGGAAACAAATCAATGACCAGAAATCCGCAAAATTCTAAAGCCTGCACAACCTCTGGTCCCAAGCTATGCGGATTTGAGGGAGTTTACTGTATTATATATATTTTTAATTAATTGAACGCTTATTATGTGTGTTTTTTTTTATAACAAAGTTAAATTTTTGAGGTGGGCGAGGGGAGAGAAACTTTAAATTAAACAGTTGTTATGGCTTTAGAGACCCAATATTTTGAGATATATTTCAGAAATAGATTTTTGCTAATTTTTTGTAATTAATTTTTATGTACCGTAGACTCCCTCAAATCCACAACCCTAAAATTTGCAAATGCTTAAAATCTGCACATAATGGATGTAAAGAAAAAAAAATCAGTTAAATTGTAGGAGAAAAAGTCAAGACTTTTTCATTTTATGTCACTCCACACACATTTTAATACGAAATTCTGGTTAATAAGACTGAATTCATGCTTCATGAATTAAGTATAAATTTATTTCTGAAAAAATTCAAGATTGTGCTGATATCAGTGGCGATCATGATCTTTTTACCAAATACATTTATGTATTCATCTTTTTGGTTATAAGATCTGGATAAACGTGAAATAAAACTTCATTATTTTATGATTTCAATGTAAATTATTAATGTACTACTTTCATAAAGCAAGTTTCATTGAATAATTGAAGAAAAATGTATCTCATCATTATTATGCATTATTAACTATTTACAGTAGTAGATCTTTATAATGCAAACCTAAAAACACAAGATTTTGCATTATATGGATCACATCATTTCATTAACCTTGTAAACATGGCCAAATATGTCTGAAACACATCAAAATACATTAGAATATCTTTATACTGCATTCTTTGTTACCAAGAGTTATCCAAAATTATAAATTTTTGAATAATGGTCAGACATTGTTAAATTTACTTTATAAACATGATCCAAATATAACTGACACAACCATCCCTTATATTAGACATTTTCAAAAATGTTTATTGTAATAATATCATTTTTTCAGTAAAAAGGTCTTAAATTAGAAGATAAAGCTGTGAAGAAAAATGTATCAAATTTAGTCCTCTAGAGAGTAGCAATATTTTACAAAGTGAAAGTGCAGCTGCTTTTTAACTGCAAAAATCATTGTTTACATCTGAGAAGTTGTGCGTTATATGGAGAAATGCGTTATAAAGATCTTCTACCGTACTTGACATTTAATTTTAATATTTTGATCATTTATTAAATTTTCTTAATTTTTATGATTTTACTTAATTATTTTAATATTTTACTATATAACAAGCATTCATTATGATTTCGAAAGGATTGTTACATTCAAAGTACTGTTTAACAAATGTAAACAAAGCAGTGACCAGAAATCTGCACAACCTCTGATACCATTCTATGTGGATTCGAGGGAGTCTACTATATAACATTGCTTTTCAGAATTGGCAACACTTAAAACCAGAGAAAACTGTCACTGTATCTGTTGATAGATTAAAGCCAACATACTTCTTGCAAACACCAAACTTTGCTATAAAACAACTAAAGAAACAGAACCTGCAAAATCACCACAGGATTCACATACTCAAGTCTAAAAACTTCATGAAAAATAATCACATACGGATGAACGATTAACCTACCTGTGCGATTTCGAGATTAGCACATAATTTTTCAATTTTATTGCACTGCTATTTTTATAATGAACATTTTTTTCTGTACATAAATTTTACCCTAACTTTGTTACTGGGAAGTGAGGCTTAACCACTTCCGTAAAAGTGGATCCAACGCCTGATTCTCAACAAAAACCAGCGGATCCATGTCCATTCATTATTCTATCGCTGCTGCTAAAAACGGCATAGCAGGAATATATGCTTATGTACAGCAGGTATTATGAGAAATGTTGGAGAGTGTTTAATTTTCCTTCTGCAGCAGAGATGGCGCCACCATACAGATGAGAATGCACTTTTCTCTCATTTCTCGTCATTCTCAAATAACACGTTTTTCTGTCGTTGTTTCTCTCTTATTTTAGTTCTTATTTGTTTCTATGTTTTTGCTCTTTTTATAGGTTGACTAAATGGACAGGGATTCGAATTAATCAATTCACCCGGATATGTTTTCCAGATTGTTATAATTCTATATGTATTGATTTAGGTATTGATATATATGTTACCGGCCAAACCCGATTTTAGGCCAAACTAGTTTATCCTAACGCCCATAGGATAAACTAGTTTTTCCTAGGCCAAACTAGTTTATCCTAACGCCCATAGGATAAACTAGTTTTTCCTAGGCCAAACTAGTTTATCATAACGCCCATAGGATAAACTAGTTTTTCCTAGGCCAAACTAGTTTATCCTGACGCACGTAGGACAAACTAGTTTTTCCTAGGCGAAACTAGTTTGGCCTAATGCTCATAGGATAAACTAGTTTAGCCTGCTATTCATTGGTCTGAACTAGTTTATCCTAAGCCGATCTAGTTTGTCCTAGGCCAATTCAATTTGGCGAGCTTTTATTGATCCCAAAGACTTCCTCGGCGCCAACCTTCTAGTTTGTCTTAGGCCATTCTAGTTTATTTTAAGCCAATGCAATTTGACGTCTTTTTATTGTTCCCAACTACCGCTCCGGCATCAACCTTGTGCAAAGTAGTATTACTGTCACCGCTGAATAATATATTTTATTCGATGAAGAGTGGAATACAGTTCCCCTACTTTTCCCATTTCACTGCCATCGCTAGTTACAAAATATGTTCCATATGACAAATTATGTGCTGGAGGACCAAGAATGGGGTGCGATGCTATCATAAAATTTAGGAGAGGAATAATTTGGAGAATTGATTAATTATGTGCAGTTATACCTCGAAAATCCGGCATCGTCAGGACCAGGACTTCGCCGGATTTTTGAAAATTCCAGATTTCTGAAAGAATATCAAATGTACTTATGATATCTTAATGGTGCATTTATTCATAATTAATTCAAAACCAAGTGACATTTATGTGGGAAAAATAAATATAAAAAAAAACATTGATTTTTTCTATCGTACATAAATTCTAATAAACAGTGAAATCAATTCTTGTGTCGATCGATAAAATTTTATTTGCTATAGTTTCTGCCGTTCTTTAACAAGTTTCTCTTGGATTTTATTTATTAAAATTCCTGTGGTAATTCATCCATACACATTCCTGTACTAAAAATTTATCTGTAAGGCAGCAAAATTGTTATTCTAAATAATCCCACAGCTTAATGCATCCTTAAATTTGATTTTCCTTTCTCTATGTTTTCCGTGTATCACATTTAGAAAGTGTCAAATTTAATCTAACCTTCTAAATAACCTCTTAAATATATCCAAGCAAGTTAAACCCATTAGCCTCTCCATTAAATACCATCTTCTTAAGTATATTTTCTGCTTAGTTTTGAATTTCGAAAACACATAAAATGTTGTGATTTAAATCTCTTCTATTTAAAGACTTATTTCCATCACAATAATTTATTTTCTCTTCAATCGAAACCCAGTGCTTGAAGGATAACATTAACGTGATCAGAGACGTTTGAAATTACGTAAATTGACGGAAGTTTGGTCGAGGATTAGGAAACCTGTCTTAATTTAGACTATTATTTCTTTTTGAATTTATATTCATATACGTATTTATGTTTTATAAACACAATTTGTTAAATTGTTAAAAATAATAACAAAAGTCTTAATACTGTACGACAAAACGAGTTTTGCCACGATTTCGAAGTTCAGGCTCCCTATTTTTGAGACGTCATTTCTTCTTATACTTTTTATGTTGTTTCTCGATTATACCTGAAACATTTTTTTTAAAATTATAAATCATAATAAAGAATTCAAGATCCATAAAATTTCATCATATTTTCTTATAACTTAAAAAAAAAGTTTTTTTTATTACTTGTTTTTTAGGTATAGTTTGTAGATAATTTAATTTACGTTATCTCGCTATTTCGGTGTTGACAATAAAAGTAGTGAATATTTAAACTTCATTTGGCATTTCATAAACCCAAATTCAGCGGAGTAATAATCTTTTATTTACAGTGTAGCTAAAACAAAACCCTTCTTCAAAGTTTAAACTTGGTATTGTGCTAAACGCGCTTCGAAAGGAGGTCTCAAAGTTCCAACGCCTCCTTGTTTCGTGCCGCGTTTTTCCAGATAGTTTTTTAATTAACCTTTAAAGACACGGGTGGCGTATTCAGGGTCGTACTGGCATGACAAAAAGGGCGGTGGCAACTTGGATAAAAAGGGCGCCAACTTCTAATCAAAAGGGCGCCGACTACTATTTAAAAGTATTTTAAACAATTTTTTTTTGAAAAGTTAAGATAACAGCTACAAGATTATTTTATATATTTTGAATGAGATAATTCCTTTTCTTCAAATGGAGTGTCCTTTATTTGGAGGCTAAATGCATTAGAAATATAACTTAAACGGACTCGGAGTTAGGAAATTAATTGTCAGTTTCGTCCTGAAACACCTTTTACATGTCCTACCTCTCATGTGTTATTTGCTCCCAAGAAGGTTGGCCTGTTGGCCATAAACTTGTCTTGGCTATAAACTTGTGATATGCATGAAAATAACTTTTTAACAAATAAAATAAATAAAACAGTTTTGAAAAGATTTTTTCTTACATTCGGGTTTTATGGCAATCCTATATTGTTACCCTCATTAGAGTCCTGCACGGTTCATGTTATACTAACCCCAACTCGAAAATTCTATTTGAAACCAACCCGACACACTTCAACCCCATATTTTAATGCATTTGTCTATATTTTAAATCAATTACAATAGATTACTCTGTAATTATATTTTTAATATCTCACACGCACACACACATATATATACTCATTTATATGGAGATACAAAGTTTAATATTGGTGGCATTCGTTTGAAAAAAAAAAAAATAAATAAACGGCTTACCAAAATCCATCCGCAAGAGTTAAAACCCAACCCTAAACAATTAGAGTCACGTCAACGCGCAACGAAAAAAATATTGCCTATCCGAACCGATCCGATCTAAATAACGGGTGTAGTCGGGTAAACTGACCTAATGCAGGACTGTAATTCGCATTAATTGTAAATCTCATGGTTTAGTATCAATATCACTTATTATCATATGAAGTAGACGATGACACAAATAAACTTTCTGAGGTGTACCTGTAAATATATATATATACATATATAATAAAATTTTTGTAATTGTATATAGATACACACGAAACGACGAGTATTTTGTAAACATAAAATGGCACTGTATGCCTTAATTTTGTTTTTAAATCAAAACTGAATATTTTTTGACAATTTTTTTTATTATTCATTTTTGTTTTCAAACGCATGAAATTGACAGGTAATCTTATTCAGAACCATGTAAGTAAGCATTTTTTTCATTTCTTGATAAAAGTGGAAAATTTTCAGAAAATGTGTCAAAGTGGGAGTTTTGAGCCGAATTTCCGGATGCGAGAGCACGGGAAAAGGAAAAAATATGTCGCCACGACAGAACAATCGCTTATAACTCAGGATGACATTTATATATTTGAAAAATGAAAGAAAAAAAATTGATTACAAATCATTTTGATATTCATGGCTCCGGGAATGTGTCAAAAAGATTCGCATTGTTCGAACGAGGAAAAATAATTTTGAGAATTGCCTTAACAGCGTATTAATATTTCGTGAAAATTGGTCAATTTTTATATAAATTAAAGCTAGAATGTAAAAAAAAAAAAAAGAAAAGAAAAGAAAAAGAGAGAGAGAGAGACGTGAAAACAGACAACTTAATGATATTGAAAAATGTCCATTTATAGAGACAGAACGCCCCTCACCTCCAGAAAAAAAGCCTAAAAATCAGACCATCTGTTCAAGAGTTTCGTGTGGACAGTGTACTTGTTTTCGGTGTCCATTTTATAATATATGGATATATACAATGTTGTAGTCGCTAGAAAAAAAAAACAATTTCGCAAAAGTCACTTGTATCAATTTAAAAAGCTATTTCAAACAATTACTTTATGCTGAGACTGAGAATAATAATACAATTAGATTATTTTGTATGTCCCTGTAAATAAACGATAAAAATTATTCAATTCGTATTCCACGTAGTGTATCAAATTAATAAATTTCAATGTAACTATGTTTGAAGTACTGTAACATCATTAAAATACACTTGTAACAATTTTTTCCTCATAGGACATAAAGCAGCGGAATATTTTTGTGTTCTTCTGTAAACGAACTATAAGTGCTACACACTCCATTTTCATTAAGGTACCTACTATATTAAATCATACACATAAGTGGCGTGACAATGCGAGTTTATTTATGTTTTCGAATAGACTAACCGAAACCATACACACTTTTCAACTATTTTGGAAAGTGTTAAAATGTTGAATTTTAAATTTGTAATTTTTATTTATGCTGGAGCAAATTTTATAAAAATTAAACACATATTTAAACAGTATTGCCGTTATTCAGTAAAATAAGTATCTTAACTAGAGAGGAAAGAAAAACATCCCGAAAAGCTCGTGTAAATTTGGTTTCATCCCATGGGCACCCACAGAACAAAATCCAAGGAGGGGAAGATTTTGGAACAGATATGTGCTTGTACTACACTGCCAAAACTTACTTCTTTTTTTCATTGGCAAGAACCCTACTTAAGACAATTTCGAAACGTACCACCATTAAAAAAAATACAGAAATGTAACAAGATGTATATCAAAAATCAAACTTCTATCGGCTTCTTTATAAATGAAAAATTGAAATAGTTTATTATTCTCCCCCCCCCCCCCCCCCAATTTCTTTATTTTTTCCTGAACCGCAATTTGAAATAATTTTTAATGCATAAACGTAGAAGAAAAACAGAACTAAAACTGGTCTTTTATGGGGGCTTCAAGGGGACAGACTATTAACCTCTGACGATTACTCCTTGGTTAATATTTTTTCTTAATGTTCATTTATTATAAATCATTTGAGAGGAACAATCTATTACTTTTACAAAATCATGAGAGAAAAAGATTTAGTTAAATTCGAAAATTCAGAGGGAGGCAATTACCCTTTTCTTATTCCCCTCCCATCGCCCATTGCTGGCGCCCATGTTTCATCCCTTTCTACAAAAGGTACAGTTTTATATCCGAAGCATATTGATATTTGGAAAATATTGAACACTCATTATCAAAAATTCATGACCTACCATACCATATAACTAATTAACAGCACATTATTAGTCAAAACTTAATAATTTAAAATTACTTACAAGTCTCTTGAATCGGACGTTTGATCTCCAAACCTGGATGTATATGTTTTAATATTGTTATTGTTTTTTAGTCTTCAAAAAATAAAAAATCAGAATTCAAAAAAGAGATACTCCAGAGTAAAGTATACTTGTTCGAATTCAGTCTAAAACACTTGTTTTTTTTTTTTCTGTCCTCTGAACTAATCCGGAAATAATTGTCCATGTGAATGATAAACGATATTCTTAGGTAGTGGAAGCTGTGATAACAGGAAGATTCTTGCACGGCAAGCAGTTGTCGGTTTCGATTGATATTGATGGTCCCTCTTGTTTAACCTAAATGTGTTTAAAAACGGACCCTTTTAAATCACTAATGACAAACTGTTGTTGTTAATTGTCATTTGAGAAAAAGAAAATCCATGTGGTATACAAAGATCTTTTCGGAGGTCGGTCTTTCAGCTGGTCGTGGGAAGGGTAGCAACAGTTTTCGATAAGAGAATTTCCAAGTAAAACTAATGCATGCATCTGAAGGAACTAATGGTACAACTGTATCTCATTAGTGGGGATTAAGATGAAACAGCAAGTAAACATCACTTTTTCTGCAGTTCAGTTTGTATTTAAATGCATTTAAAGCCTAAAATACTTTAAAAATCAGTGCCTTACTTGATAAAATTGAATGTATTAATATGCTTGTTCTTTTAAACATTTAATAAACTAGAAAGGTCTGCGTCCCTTCGCGTCCCTCTTGTAAATAAAAAGCAAGAGGGGGGGGGGGGGGTTCTTTCGTTGGAAGTCGGTAAAAAAATATAGACATTACATTTAAAAAATTGACAGCAGTAAGAAAATTATTCAATTTTAGTAAAGGATTCGTAAAACTAATATTTGTAAAGATATACATAACACTCAATAAATGACAGAAACGTGAAATAAGATTTAAGTGTACCAATAAATAATATATATATATATTTAATCAAAATTTATAAATTTGAACTACATACAAACAAGACATAAAGAAATTTCGAATCTAAAAACATTGCACTTAAGGCTGTTCCAAAAGACTCATATCCAAAGGGCAACTTTATGACATAAGTTTTAATTAATTTTTGTTCGGAAATGCATGAAACTAGCAGGTATTGTTGTTCAGAAACAATGTAATGGAACTGTTTTTTTTTTTTTTTTTTTTTTTTTTTTTGCAAACGCAATAGATGTTTCAGAAAATAGTGTCAAAATGGGCGCTTTGAACCGAATTTCCGCGCGAAAGAAGAATAACCACTCAAGGAAGGGTAAAAAAGTCTTTGTCACGTGATCAAAATCGCTTATAACTCAATAGGTAATTTTATTTTATCAAAAAATGGAAAATACAGTTCGATTCCAAATCGATTCCATAGTCAGGCCTTCCAATTTTATATCTTTCCGTTAAAAAATAAATTTGTAAATGTGTCAAAACGTTTTGTGCTTGTTGAGCAGAGCAGTTGAGAACAACAGCCTTAAAAAAATCTGATGCTAGACCACCATTGACATTTTTTAATTAAAAAAATTACCACTATTTTCGCCTTTTTTAATGGCAAATTAAATAAAGCGGAATATTACTATTTGGAAATAAAGGTGAATTTTTTAATAAAAAAATTGCCAAATTTGCAAAATAAATAAATATGACAAAATAATAATCAAATACTAGCCACAATCTAGGGACACCCATTAACAGTTTTATTTTTTTTCTATTAATTTTATAGATAAGAGATGTGAAGAGATACCAAATGCAAAAAAGTCTTTGGAGTAGGTTCACATACCCTCCTGTCAGTCTTACTCTAGGCTAAAGACTATATCTCAGGTCAGGAAGGCTTACGCATATATACGTATATTCTGACAAAATGTTAGACGAAAAATCAAAGCCAAGGGACAGATATACCTTCGGAGAGGATTGTAGGGCGGGGGAGGCTTGGAAGCTGCCCTTCACGCTAAAAAGTAAGGAGTGAAAAATATACAAAAGTATCAATACTAATACTTTCACCAGAAACCACCACCAGTGGATCCAATGAAAAAGTCTTTCTTAGGGTGTACCAAAGCCAACACCAAAGCCAACACTGTACTTACCACTTAGCCTACCAAAGCCAACAATGTACTTAAGAATAATTAAAATGAAAATCCGTTTTTTTTCTTTTTTAATTGACACTCCATCTCCTTCTTAGTTTGCACTTGCACAAAAATTATAAATGTCAAAATACTGTGTAACCACCGAGGCGCCAAATTCTCAAAAGTAGAAAATACAAGAAATGCTTAACATTGCATATTTGTTTCAAGTCATCATGTGTATTAGATGATGTAAAAAATATACCTCTGGGCACCATGATTACGAAAGTCACCTCTGCCAATGTGACCATTTAAAATTAAAATATTCTTTCCTTAAACTGACGTTCAATCTTTTTTTACCCTTTGTACTTACACAAAATGCAGAAATATCTGGAAGTTACACAGGGCGCAAAATACATAAAATGGGATTAATACTTGAGGCTCCTGGCCCTGCAGATGAATACACTCGTGAGCTAATGCTAAACTTATAAGGGGGGGGGGTATTTTCTAATATATCTTTTGCATTTCGTTATTTTTAAATATATATATTTTTTTAATTGGATAGCCGAGGTCGGTCTCTACATCGCTCCTTTCTCACTTTTTCGATTTTGGTTGCAGATATTTTCGAAACCGGTTTTGAAAGTGAAAGTAACTTTTAAAAAATATCTGCAACCAAAATCGAAAAAGTAAAAAACGAGCGATGTAGAGATGTACTTCGGCTATCCAATGCAAAAAAATTTCTTTAAAAATCTCGAAATCCAAACAAGATAATAGAAAATAACCTCCCGTTTAGCATTAGATGGGAAGTGTCTTCGCCTGCAGGAATAGGAGCCTTAAGATTAGTTTCTTCGGAAATCGTCAATCGTAGCGGCGCTGAAAAAAATTGGCACGAGGCGCCATGACTATCAAAGCCACCCCTGTTAATAGGTCGAATTAAAATGATTTTTAAGGCATTCAATCGTGTTTCATCGTTTGCATTAGCTCAATAGGTAGAAATGCCAAAATACCGAGCAACCATACGAGGCGCCAAATGCTTAAATGCAGAAAATACGCTAAATACGTGATTAATTCTTAATATCAGTTTCCTTAAAAGACATTATTCGTAGAGGCGCTGAAGAAAAAAAAATTGGTACTCGGCGCCATGTCTACCAAAGCCACCTTTGTCAATAGGTCGAATTAAAATGATTTTTAAAGCATTCAACCCTCTCTCATTGTTCGCATTAGCCCAATAGGTAGAAATTCCCAAAATACCGGGCAGTCATACGAGGCGACAAATGCTTAAAGGCAGAAAATTAGCTAAATGCGTGATTAATTCTTAATATGAGTTTCCTTACAAGATATCATTCGTAGAGGCACTGAAAAAAAAAATTGCCACGGGGCGCCATGACTACTAAAGCCACCTCTGTCAATAAGTTGAATTAAAATGATTTTTAAGGCATTCAATCCTGTTTCATCGTTTGCATTAGCTCAATGGTACAAATTCCAAAATACCGGGCAACCATACTAGGCGCCAAATACTATTTAAAGGCAGAAAATTAGCTAAATGCGTGATTAATTCTTAATATCAGCTTCCTTAAAAGACATTCGTAGAGGGGCTGAAAAAAAATGGGTCCCAGGGCGCCATGACCTATGACTACCAAAAGACGCCTCGTGTCAAAATGGGTCCAATAAAAATTAAAATTTGTTTTTTTTGAGATCACATTCTACCTCTTTCATCGTTGACTTACCCAGTGTCTAGAAATACCTTTATAGCGTGCAACAGTTCGAGACGCAAATTCTTAAAGGAAGCACATTCTGTAAATATAACATATAAAACGTGATTAATTGTTATTAGTTTCCATAGAAAGTATCATTCGTAGATACGTTTTTAAAAACGTCAAATGAAATTTTTTTTGCCGCTCAGAAACTTTTAAGCGTGGTTCTAAAAAAAAAAAAAAAAAAAATCCGACGAGGGGCGCACCGGGCATTTGCCTCGTTGCCCGGTGGGCCAGTACGACCCTGGGCGTATTGAGAGTGCCACTCAATGCAAACGTCGCGAGCCCTATAGTAATTATGTGATTAATTCTATAATTAAATTAGTTTGTTTTTAACAAATTGACCCTTATTGCTTTTACACTGCTACTGGACATTATATTACACAAATATATCATTAAAATTTGTTATCTAGGCTTTAAAAGCCGATGGCACATAGAGTACGCCGCTCGTATCTTTATGTATGTCTTTAAGGGTTAATATCTCGGCTAATTGTCGACATTTTAAAAAAAAATCATAATCAACAATCCTTTTATGCTTCTGCGACGATAGGTACCTCAGCACTTCTCAACTCCTTTGCTGAACGCCGCAAATCGGCATTTCTGTGTAATGTAAAAATGCCATTTTCTCAAAAACTATGTGACATAGGGTAATTGCTATAGTTTTCCTGCAAGGTTTAAATTAACTTCTATAACACCTAATATTTTCATAATTTTAGTTTCAGTAGATTTGGAAATAGAGGGGGGGGGGCATATTTTTGCATTACATTTTCGACGATATCTCTGAAAATATATTACCTAAAACTAAAAGAAATGTATTTTTGAGTTCAGCATTACGGAAGCTTTCACCCGATACTCCACAAGATGTACAAAGAAAAGTTTTTTCTTTCAAGTAACTTAATTAGCCCCCTACATTTTTCCTACATATATTTGTGAATGATTAATAATCTATAAATAAGTGGGTCAATAGCCTTTATTACTTCAGCCGATTTGAATTTTCCACGGTTCATAGTTTACGAGTAAAGTGGCCGTGACAGAGGGACAGACAGACACAGGAGTGATCTTATAAGGGTTCGTTTTTACTTTTTAAGTACCTAAAAACCTAATACCTTTACCCTAAAAAGTGGAACAGATGTGTTTGCGGTCAGCAGAACAAAAGTCAAAATTAACCTGAGAAAAAAAGGTAAAATTTTGGCGATGTACTGTTACTTGTGGCAATTCAGATTTGTGTCAAAAATAGCTTGCTGTAATGTTTCGGGAGGGTTATAAAAATTTTTAACCTCTTTACGTACTTGCTCTTTTTTTCACATCATGTATAGATATTTTTAATTTGATTATTTAAAATCAGAATTATTTCATTTTTTAAAAGAAATCTAGTACTCATAATTTATATTAAACATTTGTCTGCGTAATGTAAGTAATATTTGTGTATAATTTCTTACTAACTGAATTTTATGATCTGATTTTCTATATTTATATAGATGCTAAATGAATTAAAATCGAAGATTAAATTTGTAATTTTTAATATTTCTTTAATTTTCTATTGTTTATGTATGTTAATGGTGCTGAAAATATCATTATTGAAATTAATTGTAATTACGAAAGTAGGAAGAAATTTTGTTGTGAAATAAAGCGATCACTTTGAAAACATTAAAATACACTAGTCATCAAAATTGTGTTACCAAAGTGTTGATCAAGTTCCGTGGAATTGCACGCCACTATTCTAAAAGTGCACTTTTCAGCTCCTGGAGGATCCGGGGAGGAATTTGGCGCGCTGAAAGTCGACGCCCTAAGGCATCCCACACATGCGCAATCGCGTTCAAGTCGGACGAGTAAGGTGGCCAATCCATTCGAGTGATATCTTCTGTTTACAAGTATTCTAACACCACATATGCTCGATGTGGCATAGCATTGTCATCCATTAGCAAAACCTTTGGGCCAGCAGCACACCTAAACAGTCTAACTTGGGGTTCCAATATCTCCTCCACATATCTCCAACCGGTTACAGAACCGCCTTGTAAGATATACAGCTCGGTACGGCCATTTTTCATGATTTCCCCCAAACCATAAAACAACGGTCATGGAAACGGGATTTTTCACGGACAAGGTAAGGCAGGTAGCGAGTTCCTTCCACTCGCTAGATCAAAACACGTCTAGAATCAGTGTTCTGACTATATCTGGACTCGTCAAATAAACAATAATCGGACCCGGTTTTCTTGGCTCCATTGAACATGAGACGGCATCAGTTTAAAGGGGCCCCTTTGGAAGATGGAGTGAGTGGGACACATACTATTGGTTTTCTCGTATGCAGTCCACGCTCGTTAAGTCTCGTGCAGCACTAGAATGGCTAATTCAAGTTCCTGTGGCAGCCTGAAAGTCTGAAACCAAATCTCTTGTAATCGTTTCGCGGTTTCTTCGAGCCGACAATGACATAAAGCGGTCTTCGAATGCAATTGTTGCTATTCGTTACCCTTGACCAAGCTGTCTATCAACGGATCCAGTTCTTAAAAAGCGTTTCTAATCTGTTGATATGACACTTTGAGGGATATTCAAATCTTGCGCAACCTCTATTTGTGTTTGACCTCCTTCGATTCTACCAATTATTCGCCACTTTTGACCTTCTCTTAAATGATACCTTTCAGCAATAACTAATGAATGCTGATCGCTCTCAGACACCACATTCACTTTAAACAACACTACAGACCAGAATTCTAATGTGCGTCCATTGAGCACCACAATGTCAATCACCGAATTTGCATATTTCCGGTGCTAACGTATGCGCAGAAGTGCAATTTTGTGTTCAATTGTATTTAATTAATATAAGTAATTGCAGCATTAGGCACTGATTGAATTAACTTAGTAAGAATATTTTTCTCATTATCCTTTAATTTTTATTACCAGTGTATTAACTTTTTTAAAGTGCCAATAAAATCACAATAGTTTTGAAAGTAACTGCGATATTGAACTATCTTGGAGTTTCAGATTGCTGATCATTTTCAAAAATGGCGTTTAAGTTCATTCTGCGGACCACAAACACATTCGTTAAAGAAAAGTAACTATTTGTGCCAGAGCTGCTGCTGTAATTCAATTTATTGTGACTTTCTGAATTTCTCGGCTCGTAATTAAAAAAAAAACTACCGCATGTAAAAGCATGAAAACTGATAGTTTATACGTAAATGTATGATAAACCTGTTTAATTAAACAGTTTTTAAATCAGAGAATTATTTCAGGAACTATTTAATGTTAAAATCGGTCAAAATAGTGAGTTAAAAAGTTTTACAGTATCAAAAGTTATAACGCAGCAATTTAACCGTCTTTCTCGGGTACATACTTGACTCGATTATGGCATGCAATGTGCGATATATATATATTTTTTAATTTTTCTCATTTTTTAAGTTAATTTTTTTTTCAATCTTCCATTATCTGAATAATATTTAATTTACTAGGGGGCTCTGCCCCTACGAGCTACGCTCGCCAAACCCCGTTCAAACACTGCAAACTCTAAAAGCTCACTAATTTGATCGGCATTAAAAAAAATCGGAAGAATGAATTATAATTGAAAAAACAGTGGCGATCTCCCTGTTAACGGGTTGTTTTCGTCTTTGATTAAATCAGATCAGTGAAACATGTGAAAATAAGCTAATATAAAATGATTTAAGTAAACAGAGTCCTTGTCTACCGGTAATTTTTAACAACGCTATAAGAAAGGGTTTTTTTTTTTTTTTAAATAAGACATTTTAAATATATCGTTTTAAATATGGCGTAATTTTCACCAAAGTTTTATTTCTCTTTTTAATATTCACTTGAAAATACTTTTGTTGTTAGAAAGGAAATATTATTTGCGCTGTCTTAGAATTCTCAACACAAGAGCAATGCGACTCTTGTAAGCACTTCAATAACATCTGCATCGGTTCATTGATTCAGAATATCTCAATTTGTTGATTTTCTGTAAGCAAGTAAACCGTATTGGTTTACAATGGAAGTCTATGGGAATTTGGCGAAATATTAGAGATATCGCCAAGTTGCGTCACTTTTAGCGACAAATTTGCCGATATATTGCCAGGTTGGCGACAAACTTGACGGCATTTGGCGACAGAACAGGGTCTCCCCTATGGTAAACCCCCTTATAGATATGGAGATGCATTAAATGCTGTTCAGTATACATACAGATTAGTTTTAAAAGATTATCTCAAAATGTGAAATAAATGTCTCGCGCAAGTATCTCTCTATTCTAAAAAAAAGTAACTACCGCTGTCACCGCCGCCGCCGGTTTTGAATTTTTTGTGACCGGAGGTCTTTCTTCGTTAATATTAAGAAAAATAATACATACAAAAATATGAAAATCGGTAGTATTATACAGAAATATTTGATAAACACGCTGATGCAGACAGTTTTCAAATCGAAGTATTATTTTAAGAGATATTTAATGCTAAAGTTGGACAAAATCGTTCCACTAAAAAAGTTTTATAGGAGGAAAAACTAATCATGGAAATTTAATCATTTTTAGATCATTTTATACGTTTAAAGTTCCCGGTGTGCAGACTGTATTTCTTTTTTTAATTTCACTCATTTTTTAAGGTTTTATTTCTATTTTAAATTCAAATTTTCAGCATTTTTAGAGATATTTTTTACTTATTTTAGAAAGTGATATTAATTTAAACTGTTGCCAACAATAAACAGCGCAAACAATAATGTTTGCTTTAAAAAAATATATTTATACGTGTAAATAAATTAAAAATTTATTTACACGTGACTATTATAAACAGAAAAAAATATTTGGAATTGGAATTAAATAATTATGTACAAAAACCAGGAGCCCCCTAGTATTTCTAAATTTAAACTGTTTGGCAATGTTATGCTTTGGCAATTTTAAATATGACGTAATTTCCTCCATTTACATCTTTTAACGCATATTAATGAATTTATTATTTTACAATTTTCTTTCTCTTTTAAAATTCGCTTGTAAAGTTTTTATGACGTAATTATCAATATTTTCCTGCTTTTAATACGTGATCATTTAATTCTCATTTGAAAAAAAAAAAAATCTGTTTATAATAGTCACGTGTAAATAAATTTTTAATTTGAAGGAAATATTAGTCTTTGCGCTGTTTTTAAATTTGGAAACAATTTAAAATAAAACCCTTTTCTAAAAGTTGTAAAAAATATCTCTCGAAATGCTAAAAATTTGAATCTAAAATAGAAATAAAACCTCAAAAAATAAGTCAAATTAAAAAAAAATAAAAGCAATCTGCACACCGGGAACTTCCAATGTATTAAATGATCTAAAAATGATTAAATTCCTATGTACAGTTTTTGGTCCTATAAAACTTTTTTAATGAAACGATTTTGACCAAATTAACGTTAAGTATCTCTTAAAATAATTCTTCTATTTGAAAACTGTCTGCAACAGCGTGGGTATCAAGCATTTCTCTATAATACCACCAATTTTTATATTTTTGTATGCAATATTTTTCTTAATATTAACGAAAAAAGTCCTCCGTTCACAAAAAATTCAAAACTGGCGGCGGTGGCGACAGCGTTAGTTATTTTTTTTTAGAATAGAGAGATAGTTTGAAATAGCCAGTTCCTACATGTTGTTGTCAATTTTCATAAAGCCCATATAATAATATTTACAAACACTTTTCAATTGAAAAATAGATTTATATGCGAATTTTAAAAAAGAAAGAAACTTTTAAAATTGCAAAAACAATCAAATTGGGAAAATTACGTCATACTTAAAACGTTTAATTTAAAACGCTCTATTTCAAACCCTTTTCATTAAGCATTTCCTAACACTTTATTTTTAATAGTATACTCGTATATCTATTTATTTACGCGGGAATATTAAAAAAAAAACCCAGATAACTTTAAAATAAGTAATGCAAAAAACATTTAATTATGAAAATCAAGTCATCTAAAAGTTTGCTTCTAAATGTTATAAAATTTGGAAAACAGCATCTTTTTTTATTTAACCAATTTATACAAGCTTTTTTCAAGAGTGTAATCGATATTTCTTAATCAATCAATAAAACAGCCATCAGCTGTCGCGACAACGGTGGATGCAGCCTTTGGAATAAAAAAAATCCCCCAGTCCAAGTTAATTGAATGGCATCCCAATTACAGAAGGTCACCACTCGTCGTGATAATACCATTTAATCTTTCGTAGTCGACTAATCTTTTTAAAACAGAGCAACTTATGGTGTTTTTATATCCAGCGGCCTAAACGGGGCTAGGAGAGCGCAACTCATAGGGATCAGAGCCCCTAGTTTAGAAAAAAAAGAAAATGAAATTTCGTTAAGTTGTTCCAATGTTATCGTAACAAAACCGCTAAAAAATACAGTTTAATTCAATAGTGTTAGCTTACAATTAGTTTTTTAACGCTAATAATTAAGTTTAAAGTTTTGCCTTTGCAAATATCACTGATCTGCACCTCTCAACATTTATAGCGCATCCTGCTGTAATTTTATGACTTTTCCTACAAGAACAACTGTATTACATTCTTAAAGGTTTTAATATTATGAAAATAACAATAATAACAAATACAATTTTTCGTCATTTCAAATCTTTTTGGCTCCCTTAAGAAAGAAAGACAAAAACTAGAAAACAGGAATTCTGCATTTTCAGATTTTAGTGTCACCCCCGTTGAAAAAAATATATATATGTATATAAATATAGATAGTATAAATCATATTTCAGTTTTAAGACCTAAAACACACGCTTTTATTTTATATAAAATGACGTCATTCGCATCCGCTGAAGAATTCCTCATTTACGATCCAGTCTTAAACAACATCTACAGTAAAGTATGCATAGGACGTCACTATTGCTGAATAATACTCAAATCTAAAATCAGACATGTTGTCATTCAAGAATCTCGACAAAAAAAATCGGCTCTCTAATGATTCATATATCCTTCATGTGTTTGTAATGTTAATATAGATGATTAAAATTAAATATAGTTTATATAGCTCCATGTTTTATCAGAAATCATTCATTTATATTTATTCAAAACAGCCAGGTTTTTAATTACATTTCTTTTTCAGTTGTTATGGGAAAATGGCAACAAAAAGATATAATTACTATTTTCCAGCAATGTTTCCGTTACTTTCTATAGAAATGGAGTTCTTGTGTTACCAAAATTAAACAAATGGTGCTAAAAACTACAAAAATAAATTAATATCTCAAAAATAAATTGAGATACAGTTTTGAAACAGATTACATTTGAAAATACTTTTTTCCCCAATACCACGGTATAAAAATTGAAAATGTGAGATGCTTAGAAGTTTAAAAAATTGCAGTAGAGTATTTAACCATGCATTGATACATCTGTTTTGTTGTACGGCTGTCTTATACAACGGAACGTTATTTTTTCGAGACAACACTTTAATTGCTGGGCGGAAGAAATTGCTTATCGGGGGCTAATTAATTTAGTCTAACCAAACCTGAACTGCAAAATTAGCGAATTCAAAAAATACGCTGCTGAATTTAATGAAATTTACTTGAATTGCTTGGCTTTGTTCATGCTGAATAAATCAAAGTTTTGATGTAGCATTAATTATTTCAAATATTTTAAAGCAGAATATATTTCAAACTTGTCTTGGAAATAATTATAACAAGATATTATATCAAACATTTTATCTATATTGTTAAAATTGTTTCTCGAATAAAGTTTTTATTTGAACATTTTTCAAAAGTAGCTTGAGAATAGCATTTTACAAAGAAATGGTTCATTTTTCATAGCTGCTGACACATTATTTTTGTCACTTTTTTTGTTCAATGTGAACAAAATGATGAAAAATTAGAAATGTTCTAGAAAACAAAAGTTTGCTATGAGAAATGGTCATCTCTTCGAATTTTTATAATTTAAAAAAAAAGTGAAAAAAGTGAAATATTAATAGAAGTCAGGCTATATTGATTAAAAAAAAATATCATTACAAGCATATTCTGCGAAAAATATATATTTTAATCAATTCAGTTTAACTTGATATAAATTTTATGTTCAACAGGAAAAAAAAATCTATCTTTTTTTTTATTTATTTCAACTTAGCAAAAACTGAGGCGTTTTATGATTAAAAAGACTTTATGGTTTAATCTTCCATAATCTGATCCACAGACAAAATGGCGTATTTTAGCAAAAGTGATTTGCCGCAAAGGTTTGTTTTCCAAACATAGTTGAAAAATGTTTATAACTTCGATTTGTCTCTCTGCCGTCTGCATCTGTCTTTTAGTACTCTAACTCGCGTAAATATACTCGGATATTCATGTAATTGATATATGTTAATGATGTTTGCCATGGCATGTTCGGTCTTGACAATGAAGTGTGTAGCATTCATAGTTCATTTACAGGGGCACTCAAAAGTATTCCATTACATTATGGTCTATGGGGGAAAATCATTTGCGGTGTATTTTAATTGTGTTACGCAATTTTAAACATAATAAAATTTATATACGTTATTGAGGTTGGATAGAAGTTAGTTTCTATAGAATATGTTATTTGTTTCACTTACTGTACGCGCACAAGGGAACTCAAAAGTGTTCCGTTATATTAGGCGCGCCCACACACCAGAGAGACATGCGACAATAACTGTGAAACAGGAGACAAATTCTGCCGTTCAAACCGGTTTTTCATTTGTTAACAGGGTGAAATTGTCGCATGACGCACGCTTTTTTGTTGCATGTCTCCCTGGTCTGTGGCGCGGCTTATGGTCTCTGAGGAAAAATCGTTTGCAATGATGTTACTCTGCTACAAACAAAATTGACTTGATACGAATATTTCTGAGATTCACTAAAGCATGCTTTCTGTGGCATATGTAGTGCAAAGCATTTATCATTCAATTACACGGTCACACACAGAGACCGATTTACAAATATGGGGACTCCGGGAACAGATGCTTACAGGCAGATTGAGTAAAAAATATATATTTAAAAAGGTTACTTACTAAGATAACTACTATTGACTTTAATACTTACTTTAAAATATCCATTAAAAAATTAAATTTGATAATCACTAATTTACTTTTAAATATTTCACAATTGTGAAATTTAAATGAATAGACGTTTTATAATAAATTGTGTGGTAATGATTACCGTTTCATATGCAAGTCTATAAATCTGGAATGATAAAGTAATAATAAAATTTCCAGGTTCTGCCGCCTACGAGCTACGCTTACTAGCCCCCAAATAATCTGACAGGAACAGAATTAAGTAAGAATTAAAAATGCAATATATTTTTTAAGTGATAAAGATAAAAGAAAATATTCACTATAATAAAGTATTTAAATAGAGATGTTTCAGGCAAAATATACGATGTTATAAAAATACAATACGAACATAATAGAATGTAGAAGGAAATGTAAAACTATCTTAGATGTCAAAATAACATCATATTTTGGACAAGAATTGAAAAGCATTTGCACAAGAATTGCAGCATTTTGGGGGTTCCAGCGCCTTTGCACGAATGCCCTGTCGTAAATCGGGTACTGGTCTCATAAAAGAACTCGATTATATAACGGTCTATTGGGAACAACTGTTCGCATATTTTAATAATTTTGCGCTGTTTCAAAGATTATGAAATTGATACACATTACTGAGGTTTACTACACGATTCTTGCAATAGAATATGAGGTGCATCGGATTTTTCGTTCATTTACAGGGACACATAAAAAATTTCGGATACATTTCTGTAAATTATATAATACTGTATCGTCTAATAGGAATGATTAATGAAAGTGCGTTTTCAGTTTTGGTATTTGTTTTAAGTTTAACAAAAATTTTTGCACACTACGTGGTGTGCTTAAATTCTACAGACCATATACAGTGCTACACAAAGGAATTTGTAAGCATTACTGCGAAGGAGCATATGAAGTGTTTAAATGGGCTTTTTTTTTTTTTGAGTTATGTATTTTCAAGCTCATTTATATTTAGTATACTAAGATATGTACAGTCGTAGAAAAAAAAGTAACTACCTCCTACTAACTCCTCCACTAATTATCGCAGAAAATAAGTTATTGGTACCAAACGATTGGAAATGAAGCCCACTTTTAAATGATGTATATGAAATTTGCTTAGGGGGCCATCTACATATTTAAATGAACCCAAACTTCATTTGTTTTCAATGACAATACCCAATTTTAACAAGATATTTCAAATCTTCGGTTCAAACTATGCCTAGATACGAAATTTCAAGTCATTTGAACGATACGTTTTTGAATTCTAAACATCCAAAATTTAGTGCTTCTAATGTTAAATTACATTTTCATATTTGCATTAATATCTCCTGAAAATATACTCCTCATGTGCTAATTTTTTGTATAGCAATAATACTAATATACCCAAACATAAATACGTTGAATTTGCAATTTTTATAATTTTATGATATGAAATATGAATTATGAAATTAATATTAAAAAAAATTACGAATTGCAACCTACAATGTTTTGATGGATTTAGATTTATTAAGTCCTGCGTTATGGAAATTCAAATTTTCACATTTTTCTTCCAAGTAGTTTTCGAATTATGCTTAAAAAACGGCAAAATTATGGTTTAAGGGGCGGTCTATGATAGAAATGACTAGATATTTTGAAATTCCTTATGCTATCCTGTAATCTAGCAGCCTTCAATGACTGCTTGAGTGGCACTTAAGATGCCTTGATCAAGAAGGGGGCTGTCTCGGTCAACAATCCATTAACGAACTTCAGTTTGGATACACCCCCTAAAATACGCTCGTTTTTAAAATAATTAATTTCTTGGAAACTTATCGTACGAATTACATAAAAATTTGTCTTTAGGCTAATTGAAGGGTCTAGAGTTCATTTATGCTGTCAGAATTGTGCACTGCTATTGAAAAAAGCAAAGTTATGGCTCGTTTTAATATGTAGATGGCCCCTAAGCAAATTTTAAATACATCATTTAAAAGTAGCCTTTATTACCAATCGTGTGGTACTAGTAACTTTCTTCTACGATATTTTTTCGCAGAGTTAGTAAAGGGTGTTTACTTTTTTTTTTACACGGCTGTACGTAGCATATAAATAAAATCGTTATACAGCACTATGTACGATACATGGCCGACTATGGATAGTAATTCGTGGAAGTGTGATTACAGTAACTTGAAGAGTGTTTTTGTCTGAAATAAACTTCAGTTTAATATGGGGCTTGAATAGAAATCTGTACGTAACAAACCGAATTCAAGTACGTTTCCGTCTATTGGAAGAAATTGCTAAAGGTGTATTTTCAATTATATTATGCGTTTTCTAACTAAACTAAATTTTAACATACTATGTAGAATATATACAAATCTATAAATCATATACAGAGCTGCACAAAAGAATTGGAGTACTTCTCCAGCTATGAATAGTAATTGTTGAAATCAGGTTTTCAAATATATTATCCGTTTTCTAAAACATTTACTTTAGTATCTTCTTTACCTTATTAAACGGCAAAGTTATGGTAAACTATTCTAGAAGTATTGGAAAGTGTTTCATAATGTATGTTTGACGCATATGTTTTCTTTCTTGCTTAACATTTAAACCCGTAACCCCTGCCTTGAGTCAGATTTCTTATACTTCACAATGACCAAAAAATTTGTGAGGGACGATAATATTACTCAATTTCACTTAAATCATTTTAGCTACGATGACAATCCTTGGAAGTGGAAATAATTACGGAAGATTAATCAATTTGAAACAGGAAAAAAAAAAGGAAATCCTTTTCTAACATCACTTTCCAACATAGTTCAAAAGTGTTTATGAATTCGGGTTGTCTGTCTGTCTATCAGTTTGTCTGCCTGTCTGTGAGTTTTCTAACTCGTGTAAATGTAGTCAGATTGACACGAAATTGATACATGTTGTTGGTATTTACTATGGCGTGTTCGGGGATTTCAAATTAAGGGGGCTGGTCAATCAGCTTCCGATTTCCCTTCACTAATGTAAAGTCTATGGGCATTAGATGCATTCCTTTATTTAAAATATCTCCTCGGGAAATTAATATTTTTAACTTCTATTATTTGTGCACATTTCCTAAAAGATGTCTCTTATTTTCTTAGTTCTCAAAATATTTCTAAAGTAAAGACTTAATTTTATAGGAAGTGCTGAAATCTTACTCACAGTTCGCCCGCGTTTAATGCATAAAATATTAAATTCAACATGCATTTTAGAAATTATTTTGAAAATTAAGACAAAAAGAGACATCCTTTAAGAAGAGTACACAGAAAAAAGAAGTTAAAAATATGATTTTCCCGAGAAGATATTTTAAATATTCTAAGGCATCAAAAGTCCATAGATTTAACATTACGGAGGGGAATTCTGAAGCTGAGTGATCAGTCCCCTTAAGTGTGTAGCATTTACAGTGACACAAAATATAATTCCGTTACATTACGGCCTATGGGGAAAAATCGTTTGCGGTGAATTTTATAGACTAGCTGACCCGCCTGGCGTTGCCCGGGCCTTAATAATATTCGTAAATGAATCTGAAATTTTTATCGCAGGTGCATACAGAGGGGAGTGGGAGTGGAGACCAGTGTTGAATTCAGGGGGTGACCCGAGAGGGACGTTCCCCCCCGGAAGATTTGTGATTTAGTGTTTTCAATGGTCAAAAAGGGCAATCCCCCCCCCCCCGGAGCCACAGAAATCGCTCCCGGAGAAAAGTGCCTGAATTCAACACTGGCGGAGACTGCAAATTACCAGGGCCCGACTCTTGTTCAGTTCCAAAGTTGAGTAAATTCACAGGATAAGTTTTTTCATTTTTATATGTCTCATGCTCTTTTTATTCCAAAGTTATTGATGAATTCAATTAAAATTTAATTATATTTTCAATAATTTAATTTTTTATTTAAAATCTTTAGATGAAAAAGCAATTACAAATACAACATAAACTGTAATAATTGAAAAAGAAATAATAAAATTGTAAGCAAATATTACTATATAGAATGTTTTAAAAAGTACCATCTAGCAAATTTATTTTCTAATAGAGTAAAGCCTGTTTCTAATGGAATCCTGCAATAAACAAAAAAAAAAAAAAAAAAAAAAAAAGTTACAGCTTCCCTCTCCCCCCAAAAATGTGTTTTATGCTTTGTTCAATTTTAAAAAACTGCATAAAACGGAATTTATCACTGGTCGTTTCCGTCTAAGCAGGTTTTATTGTATCTTACTTCTGGCGGGCCCATAATAATATTCTTAAATGAACCTGAAATTCGAATCGCAGATCCGTACAGAGGGAAGTAAACAAAATTACTTGACGTCATGACAACATTTTTAAATTTCTTGCTGCTGATTAATTCGCATTTCCAATATAGTGCTTTGCAGAAATTGCACGTTTTACTCAAAGTTCCACAGTTTTGTCCCCCGGAACTTTCAAATCAATAATTAGGATTTCAGAAGTAATGCGTGCACTCTGCGGTTATTAAGCCTATTTTACCGATCGCTTATGCTCTGTGTTTAACTTTATTCCTGATTCAATCTATTTCAATTTTCTGTTCTTAATTCGGCTTCTTCTTCACTTTCAAGTATTCACGGAGATCTTTTACGAGCATTTCAAATGATATTTTGAAGCTCTATAATTGCAGCGAAAGAGGGAAACATGATGGAGCATTTTCCTCTACGGCGAAATGTAAATAAACCCGATCGCCCTAAATCCTGCCAAAGGACTTTTCACAATAACCAATGAGATGCGTTTCTCGGGCGTTGCCATTAGACAATAACAAATAATCGCGATTTCTGTGCCATGTAAGTAGGGGATAAACGACAGTACGGCCCCAGGAGGAGGAATGAGGGAGGAGGGAGGTGGAGGAATGAGGGAGGAGGTGTTCTTTCGAGAGCGTCTTGTAAGAGTAGGGGTAAAAGGGGGGTAAAAAATTTTTTTGGTGAGATAAGGATTTTTTGAGTAAAAGTGGGAATTTTCGAGAGATTGAAATTTTTTAACATGTTATAGTAGGGGGGGGGTTATTTTTCGATCGGTTAACTAATTAGTAATCAAAAATAGCAATTAAAAAATTAATGAGGAAATATTTAATGAGGGGACTTAGAATTTTTGAGTTTGAAATTTATTTTTAGCGGTATTTTTGGTGTGTTATAGTACGAGGGGGTATTTTTTTTACTGACGGTTAACTAATTAGTAAGTAAAAATAGCAATTAAAAATCTAATGAGGAAATATTTAATGAGGGGACTTAGAATTTTTCGAGCAATTTTATTAGTACAGTACGAGGTTCGAATGAATTATTAAAAATGGAAAATTAATTTAAAATTCATTCATTAAAAAAGTAATTAAAACTAATTAATAAGAAAAATTAATTTAGAAAGTTTAATGAGGGGACTTAGAGTTTTTGAGTTTGAAATTTATTTTTAGTGGCTAAAATATGCAGTTGAATTTTAAGAATGATTAAAAATATTCATTCATTAAAAATAGTAATTAAAAATGATAATTAAAAAATTTGAATGAGAAAATAACTTAATGAAGAAAATTTTCGAGAATTTCATTTAATTTTGTTAATGAATTCAGTGTTATGAGATAGTTTTATTTGAAATAGAAATTTTTTGAAAAAAAAAAAAACAGTGGAAATTTTTAAATCTTTTTAGGAATGTTTTTTGAATAAAATTTGCGGAAGGATTTTATTCTTTTCAGTGACATGTTTTTTAAAGATATTTGGGTCTTTATTAGGGCATAGTTTTATTTGAAATAGAAATTTTTTGAAAAAAAAAACAGTGGAAATTTTTAAATATTTTTAGGAATGTTTTTTGAATAAAATTTGCGGAAGGATTTTATTCTTTTCAGTGACATGTTTTTTAAAGATATTTGGGTCTTTATTAGGGCATCTCACCCGTATTTACACATGGAAATCCATGCTTCGAAGAAAACTCCGAACGATTAGGCCGACGGGCACGATTCGGTGTAGTACTTCTTGTCTACCAGACCGAGAGCAGAACCTCTCCGCCACGGGTGGGGCAATAATTTAATGCAGAAACTTCAGAAATTTTTCGAGGGTTTTATTTGATTTTGTTAATGAATTGAATGTTATGAGATATTTTTATTTGAAATAGAAATTTTTTGAAAAAACAGTGGACATTTTTTAATCTTTGTAGGAATGTGAATGTTTTTTGAATAAAATTTGGGGGAGGATTTAATTTTTTTAAGTGACATGTTTTTTAAAGATATTATTTCGAATTGCAGTCATGTTTTCACAAATATTTCTCGGTTATATATACGTGAATTGAAAGTTTTGCATTAAACGGTTAGTAATTTTAGACTATCATTGGTTAGGTAAATGAATTTATACTTTTGTGTCGTGCTTTCTGACTAAACTTTACTTATTGAATGAAAAAAATATATGTAACTAGAAAATTTGATGAATATTTGAAGAAAAAATTAAATTTTCAGTGATCTTTTAATCTAGTCAATGCATTAAGCAAAAACAAAACTTAAATTATACTTAATAAATATTTTAAAACACACCACAAGTATTGAGAGACTTCACACCATTCCACAATTTAAAAAAAAGGATATATATATGTATATTAGCTGATTTCATTTTATATAACATCAAATTTTACTGTATGCGTGTATTCCCCATATGGAAAAACCCTTTGGTAGATAAGTGGCTCAACAGTTCGCATGATAAGTACATGACTCACTTTAGTTGAGGGTTTATTTGCTAACGCAGTGAGGAATAGGGATTAGATAATTCTTAATAGTTAAATATTAATTAAAAGGGAATTAGAAATTTGGTTTAGCACTTTATTCTTTTAAATGAGATGTTTTCTAAAGGTAATTTTTAGAAATGACAGTTTTTTTGTTTTTGTTTTTTTCAAATCATTTTTCAATTACGTTTTTGAATTGAAAGAAATGTTTTAGACATTTATCGGTTATACGCTTTGGTTTAGTCAATACTATTAATGAATGCACTCATATTTGGTCATTTAGGAAGCTTTCAGAAATATTTTGCTAAGAATTTAGAACATATGAAAATATTAAGAATGTCATTTAAAATGTAGGATTTTCACACATGTTAATGAAGTACAATTTAATATAAAAAAATTGTAATTCTCATTTAACTTTTAATCTAGTAAATTTGTGAAGCCACACAAACTTCGAAATTTTTCTTAATATAAATAAATATTATTTTGAGATCATGTTTTATAAATATTAATACATGAAAGAAATGATTGTGCTTTTACATCATGTAACTTTAATCATCAAAATTTCAATAAATATTTAAAACATTGAAATGAAAATGATAAGCCTTTCGTTTAATATTTTTCAGTTTAATTAATGCGTAATTAAATTTTTCGAAAGATTTTCATAATTAAAATAAATAGAAGAGGAATTCTTTTCAAATATATTAAGAAATAGGCAAGTTATTGTTAGACAATACTTCAAATCACTGCAAACTTTTAACATGATGCGTCATCACTGAGAACTTAATATTATTTCTACACGTAAGTGCCATTCTGATCTTACATGTAATCAAGCGGAAGCTTTTAATTAATATGTTATTAATATCGAGGTATATGAATAGTAATACTAGTTATACTCTTTGAAATATATATATACATTCCTATATGTGTCTTAAAAAACCTGACATAGTCATTCTGCGCAGTGTTTGTGAGATATAGATTTAGTTCCCATTTATGTTATGTAATAGAGATCACGTGATTTTCCCCACCAATCGCAGTTCATTCTTTATCATTATTCTGAGATAGTATTGTAAGTATAATTTTTTAGGAAATGTATAGTGTTAGACAAATGAATGACCAGAATTTGAAAAATTTCGCCAAAATAATTTACATATTGACTCACTTACATAATTTTTATGTATTAACTAACTTGCATAACTTTCTACGACCATGACTTTTGAATACACTAGGATCTGATTGAAGTTTTCAAGACATGTTTATCTCACATATTTAAATTTAGATATTTAAGCTACTTTTTTAAATTCTTGATTAAATTTGAGAAATGCATATGCTTCAACAACAAATATTTTCTAAATGTATAAGAGAAATAGGTATTCACATAAAAATTAAACTTACCTTTTCCGAACACATCTACTTCAAACACTCTCTTGAAAAATGGAGAAGACAAGTTCTTATCTGATTCAAATGACTAACAAGCTGTGAGTCATTCATGGGTTTTCCTCACGTAGATAACCTCACTGATTAGAAGTACATTAAATTTTGGACTATATATTTATATTATTAAAGTTAGGATTGCAAGTAACACATATCCTTTAATTGATTTTTATAGTAATTAAAATAATAATTCAATTAATCTTTTTAAAATAAATTAGTTTTAGTTTTATTCATTCTTAACAAGATATATAAAAATTAACAAAGTCATTTTACATATAAGTGAACTATTTTTCCCTATTGCTATACTCGAGATGCGCGAAATAAAATAGAACCTTCCACTACTCTTACCTGAAGAGGACAGACTGATAACAGCCCCACTTATCTACTAAAGCAAGATCACGTGATATCCCCGAGCATGCGCTCTGCTAACTAGTGACGTGATCAATCGCTGATAAGATTTCCTGATAAGAACTTGTATTCATTTCTTCCCAAGCAAGTGTATGAGTTGCTGGTGTCTAAGTAAGTAGCATTAAAAGTTATTTTTAAAATGTGTTTTAATATGTAGTGTAGGTAAAAAGGAATACACAGTTTATTACAATTTCAATATTTATATTATTAAAGTTATAATTGCAACTAACACATATCCTTTAATTGATTTTTTAATAATTAAAATAATAATTCAATTAATCTTTTAAAAAGAAATTATTTTTAGTTTTATTCATTCTTAACAAACTATACAAAAATTTACAAAGCCATTTTAAATACAAGTGAATTATTTTCAAATCCACCCTATTGCTACACTCGATTTGCGCTACATTTTCACCTATTTGAAAAATAATGTAAGAACACTGCTAAGTCTTTCGCATTTCATCTCCTTATCAAACTAACATGTTTTAACAGAAGTGGATTCTAACTATGCATAATCGTTTTAGGTAAATGTTAATATTTTTTAGTTATTTTAAAGAGAGATTTAGATTTTTTTGATAAAAATGATTAAAATAGCATGAAAACAATAATTTAGACTGTATTTTCGAATAGGAATGAAATATAAAATCTCATTGCGAGAAAAAAAAATATTTGTATTGTGAAGTCAGTGAAATATCTTCAAAGTTTTTTCCTTAATTAGGCTTTTGAGAAAGAAAATAAAAAAAATTAGGAAACTATGTCGGCAATACTACAACATCGACCATTGTCGTTGATATATAGCACCTTCGCCTGCGTGGCAAGCGTCTTTGAAAATGACTGATACACCTTTAGAATTGCTCACTGATATTAACATATTGCTATTGATTGATAGAATTTCTCCCACGGTTCGAACACACAAACATATGATCAAATATTTTATTTATATCGGGCAACACGCTAATTACTATCCTAAGTGGGGCCCCACGCTTTTTTCGCATAAATATGTTTTCTATCTTTTTAGTTTTTAGCTACTTTTTTTCATGAATTTATATTTCATATAAATTCATATATACTTTATTCATTTTAAGAAACTATTGTCATATTCTATCTTTTTCATTATGATTTAAATAATTTTTGGGTTAAAAAGTTAATTTTTCCTAAAATAATCAAGTTTTTTTTTAGCTTTATTCAAATTTTTAATATACACTACTTAACATTCGATAACATACATATGTACTTTTGTATTTTATCATTGGTAAATTAATTAAACATTAAATATTAAAACGATAATTTCTATGACTTTAGAGTACCCATTTTAAATAATTGATTCGTTCATTATTATAAACAACAAACATAAAATTAACAAACGATTAAAATAAATAAATAAATATAAGATTCCAAAAGAAGTTCAACTATAACAATTTGTTTTCTTTTTCAGAAAAATTTCACTATTAAATAAATATTTAACTACTAAGAATTACCTAATCCCTATTCCTCACTGCGTTAGCAAATAAACCCTCAAGTAAAGTGAGTCATGTACTTATCATGCGAACTGTTGAGCCACTTATCTACCAAAGGGTTTTTCCATATGGGGAATACACGCATACAGTAAAATTTGATGTTATATAAAACGAAATCAGCTAATATACATATATATATTCTTTTTTTTAAATTGTGGAATGGTATGAAGTCTCTCAATACTTGTGGTGTGTTTTAAAATATTTGTTAAGTATAATTTAAGTTTTGTTTTTGCTTAATGCATTGACTAGATTAAAAGATCACTGAAAATTTAATTTTTTCTTCAAATGTTCATCAAATTTTCTAGTTACATATATTTTTTTCATTCAATAAGTAAAGTTTAGTCAGAAAGCACGACACAAAAGTATAAATTCATTTACCTAACCAATGATAGTCTAAAATTACTAACCGTTTAATGCAAAACTTTCAATTCACGTATATATAACCGAGAAATATTTGTGAAAACATGACTGCAATTCGAAATAATATCTTTAAAAAACATGTCACTTAAAAAAATTAAATCCTCCCCCAAATTTTATTCAAAAAACATTCACATTCCTACAAAGATTAAAAAATGTCCACTGTTTTTTCAAAAAATTTCTATTTCAAATAAAAATATCTCATAACATTCAATTCATTAACAAAATCAAATAAAACCCTCGAAAAATTTCTGAAGTTTCTGCATTAAATTATTGCCCCACCCGTGGCGGAGAGGTTCTGCTCTCGATCTGGTAGACAAGAAGTACTACACCGAATCGTGCCCGTCGGCCTAATCGTTCGGAGTTTTCTTCGAAGCATGGATTTCCATGTGTAAATACGGGTGAGATTCCCTAATAAAGACCCAAATATCTTTAAAAACATGTCACTGAAAAGAATAAAATCCTTCCGCAAATTTTATTCAAAAAACATTCCTAAAAAGATTTAAAAATTTCCACTGGGTTTTTTTTTTTCAAAAAATTTCTATTTCAAATAAAACTATCTCATAACACTGAATTCACTAACAAAATTAAATGAAATTCTCGAAAATTTTCTTCATTAAGTTATTTTCTCATTCAAATTTTTTAATTATCATTTTTAATTACTATTTTTAATGAATGAATATTTTTAATTATTCTTAAAATTCAACTGCATATTATAGCCACTAAAAATAAATTTCAAACTCAAAAACTCTAAGTCCCCTCATTAAAATTTGTAAATTAATTTTTCTCATTAATTATTTTAGTTACATTTTAATGAATGAATTTTAAATTAATTTTCCATTTTTAATAATTCATTCGAACCTCGTACTGTACTAATAAAATTGCTCGAAAAATTCTAAGTCCCCTCATTAAATATTTCCTCATTAAATTTTTAATTGCTATTTTTAATTACTAATCAGTTAACCGATCGAAAAATAAACCCTCAAGTAAAGTGAGTCATGTACTTATCATGCGAACTGTTGAGCCACTTATCTACCAAAGGGTTTTTCCATATGGGGAATACACGCATACAGTAAAATTTGATGTTATATAAAACGAAATCAGCTAATATACATATATATATCCTTTTTTTTAAATTGTGGAATGGTATGAAGTCTCTCAATACTTGTGGTGTGTTTTAAAATATTTGTTAAGTATAATTTAAGTTTTGTTTTTGCTTAATGCATTGACTAGATTAAAAGATCACTGAAAATTTAATTTTTTCTTCAAATATTCATCAAATTTTCTAGTTACATATGTTTTTTCATTCAATAAGTAAAGTTTAGTCAGAAAGCACGACACAAAAGTATAAATTCATTTACCTAACCAATGGTAGTCTAAAATTACTAACCGTTTAATGCAAAACTTTCAATTCATGTATATATAACCGAGAAATATTTGTGAAAACATGACTGCAATTCGAAATAATATCTTTAAAAAACATGTCACTTAAAAAAATTAAATCCTCTCCCAAATTTTATTCAAAAAACATTCACATTCCTACAAAGATTAAAAAATGTCCACTGTTTTTTCATGTAACATGTTAAAAAAATTCAATCTCTCGAAAATTCCCACTTTTACTCAAAAAAATCCTTATCTCACCAAAAAAAATTTTACCCCCCTTTTACCCATACTCTTACAAGACGCTCTCGAAAGAACACCTCCTGCTCCCTCTCCTCATTCCACCACCTCCTCATTCCACCACCTCCTCATTCCTCCACCTCCCTCATTCCTCATTCCTCCTCCTGGGGCCGTACTGTCGTTTATCCCCTACTCACGTACGTTAGCGTAATATATATATATATAGATATTTTACTATTTTAAACACATCGAAATCTATATATATCACTGAGGTGTACCACAAGGCGCTTACTGTAGGATCTGGTGTGCATATAATTTATCATTCATTTACAGAGATACACAAAAGTATTTTGATACAGTACTGCCGATGAAGAATAATTGCTGGAAATGCGTTTTCAGTTGTAGTACGCGTTTTAATATGTAACCCTTTTTTTTTCTTTTTTTTTTCATATTATTTGGTGTGTATAAATTGTATATATCATATATATAGGGCTGCACAATCGATCTCAACTTTAACTAATTGCAATTGAATTAATTAATTGTAATTGCTTAAAATAATTAATACAAACGATATTACAAACGATAAACGGCAATGTAGTTTATTCGTTTTCGTAGCCTTTTATACGAATTTATTCATATTCGACAAACTTCTGTAAGCACACACATATAGTTCAGCAGGAAAATGCATAACACAATTAAAAACTACTCCTTAAGCCATGCGCTTCCATAGTCAGTAATACAGTCAATAATTCCTTTGCATAGCCCTGTATATGATCAACAAAATGCAATAATTTTCAGTAAGAAACATATAGTGCACCTAAGTAATGCATATAGATTTCATTATGTTTGAAATAGTGTCAAAATTTAAAATATACTGCAAACAGTTTTTTCCTGTAGACCATTAGGTAACAGAATTACTTTGTGTGACCCTGTAAATAAATGATAAATACTTTGGACTCCATATTCTGCAATAAAGCATGTTTTAGTGCACTTCATAAGTGCATATCAATTTCATTACGTTTAAAAAGATGTGACATTAGCAAAATGCACTTGAAACGATTTTCTCCCACTGGCCGTAATGTAACGGAATACTTTTGACTGTCCTTGTAAATGAACTATAGATGCTACACACTTCATTTTCAATGCTATAGAAAATGTAAATAACGTACAAAAATGTCAAGGTAATCTGATTATATTTTCGCGATTTAGAGCGCGGACTAATGGACAGAGAAAACAAAGTCAGAAACACTTTTCAACTACAGTCGAAGTCGGTTAAGATGGGATTCAATGGAGTGTGCGAAAGTCGCGTATTAAGCGGGATCGCATATTAAACGTAATTTGTATGATTTTGCAGGAACTGAACTTATTTACACATTTAATCGTCTAAATAAAATTTAGAGCTTTCATTTATATGTTTACGGTCAAAAATTGTGTCTTTTACGTATATTTAGATTAAAATTTAATAGCATTCCACTTTAACAAGAATGTTTCTTTTTACAAGATCGACTGGAATAATAAAAGAAAATAAATGTGGATTCCATGATGGCTTTATTGTCAATTAATGTGTTGTAACCAAAAGTAAAATAACAAAAATAATTTTGCTACTGAACTAAGTTTTTTGAAAGAAAGAAAAAAATATTAAAACTTTGAAGCACAATCCAGTTTTTTAAATCATTTTTAGTACTTCTAATAATAAGTACCAATATTATATGTCCTTATTCTTAATAAGAGAAAAAACTATGCTTATTCATCTTTGTGTAAAAAATATTATTAGCATAGTAAAAAGTAAAGAAAACATAAAAGAATTATTCAAAGGCATTCGTATTTGCTTAACCTTTATGAGTTTCATTTCTTGTTGTCTATAATATGCATATTATAAAACACAGTATTGATATAACTTACATTAAAAACCTCACTAACAACAGGTATGTTCATATCTGATCTTAATAATTTTTATGACGTATCTGAGTAACCTGAATTCGTCTATATATGCCTACTACAGTAAAAATATACCCGAAGCGACAGACTTGAACTTTAGGACGCGGGATCAAAGAAAAATTCCAGTTTTACTTATTTAGCGTGTTTTTGTATTATTCAAATATCTACCACTATTTCCGATTATTAATTTCGCCTTAATTAATCTGTTATTGAATAAAGTAAATAATATTATTCGGAAACAGTGTTTTTTTATCTGAATAAAAAAATTCCACTAAATCGGCAACACTCGAGAAGATAGAACAATGTAAAAAAAAAAAAAACCCTCAAAAATTGATAGAAAAAATTGTCAATTTTGGCGCCAGTGAAAGAAAATAGCTGTAATTTTTCATTAAAACAGTTTTTTTGTAAAAAATATAGATTTTTTCTATAAAAATTACAAAATCCACGTTTGTTTACAGAAAAAAAACTGTTTTTCTTTAAAACAGATATTTTCTGTAAGGAATACAATTTTTTTCTGTAGACATTACAGATTTTTTTTATAATGAAGGAATTCGCATCTTAAGTGCAATTTTTTCCTCAAATGAACGAAAACTTATCGCGTATTAAGCGGGTCGCGAAATGACCGTTTGCGTATTAAACGTAATATTTTTGCATTAGCCTGAAAAGGTGACGTCCAAGGAATCGGGAAAAAAGTCTGCGTATTAAGCGGGATCGCGTTCAATTGTATATTGGAAAGTGTTAAAAAATCATTTTCATCATATTCTTAATTTTATTAAATAATAAAAATGACTTTTTAAAACAACTATATCATATCAGAGGCTTTTAATTTTGTGCATTGTTTCTGTACTTCACAATTAGCTTAAAATGCACTCCTCCACATTTCCATTAAAAGCAAGATTAAACATCATCACTTTTATCGGTTGAATGCATTTCCTTAAACCTCCCGTTTCAGGATTCTTCATTCACGAAGTTGACATCCTTAATCACTTTTACTATTAGCTGTCATTACGCTGTTTGCGCGCTTGTTAGTTTTTTCTTTTTCTTTTTCTTTTGAAGGAATCATAAAATAAGGCCAGCTTAAAATAGAGGAGTTCTGCTTCACGGTTGGATGCTTTAAGAGCTTTCCCAATAAAGAATGTATATGAATGCTCTGAATCCTTTCCTTCAAATGAATTGTTTTCCACTGGAGGTTGATTCTAATGAAAGGAATGTATCTTTTAATACGACTGAATACTCCTTGAATAAGAGATACAAGTTTTAGGAGATATTTAACGCTGCAATTAAGTGTTTCAAAGACGAAATGCCGAATCAAGCATTCCGCATCTTGAATTCAAAAGCGTTATATGGAAGGTGATTTGAAAAAGGAACCAAGTTAGAGTTTTACCCGTTAATGGTGAAGTAATGCATTGTTCTTTAAAAAGAATTTTCAAAATCGCTTAAGGATAAATGTCCATGAAGAATTTTGAGTGTTGTTAATAATTTGTGTTTGACTGTAAGACCATAAGAACGCATGTAGTTAGGATGAAAGAATATAACTTTGTTACAGATTTTGGTTATTTTGCGGTGAAGTAATAAAAAGTGCATATGGGTCATTCGGGACAGCTTTTCTACATATTTATGCTGCTTCAACAATATTATTATATCCTCAAATTAAAACAATCACGTTAATATGAAAATCTAGAGTTTTTTGTTATTTCTAATGTATAGTTTATGTTTTAAAAACTTATAAGTCAATAGAATTAAGAATTTATGTAAGTTATGTAAAGCGGACATTTTATCAGTTTTTCATGGAATGGGCCTGAACGGGCAGATTACTTAGGTCCAGGATTTAAATGTGGAGATTTTTATTAACTATTATTTTTATTATTTATTTATTATTAAAAACGAGCAACTTACTAGTTTTTCTTGCTAAGGTAACATTTTATGGTTTAAAATATGAAAATTTTTAACATCTGATTCTGCTCTTAAAATATTTTTAAAAGCACTAGGGGGCTCGGCCCCCTACGAGCTACGCTCGCCAACCCCCCGTTCAGACACTGCAGTCTCTAAAAGCACGCTAATTTGATCGGCTTTAAAAAGATTTTGGAAGATTGAATTATAATTAAAAAAACAAAGGCGATCTCCCTATAAACGGGTTTCTATTCATTTCTCTTTGATTGGGGAATTTTACGGAAAAATCAGCTGCTGTTAAAAGATACAATGGCATTTCAAAATCATCTAATATAAAATGAATTAAGTAAACAGAGTCTTTGTCTCCCGGTATTTTTTAACAAAGCGAAAAGAAAGTCCTTTTAAATAAGACATTTTAAATTTATCGTTTTTAATCTGACGTAATTTTCACCAAACTTTTCTTTCCCTTTTTAATATTCACGTGAAAATAGTTTTATTAGAAACGAAATATTATTTGCGCTGTACAAGAAAAAAAAAAAAAAAAAAAATAGTTGAATAGTTCATTTCAAAATATCAAGTAAATGTCTCGCGCTATTTTTAAATTTAAACAGTTTTGCAATATTATTTTTTGTTCATTTTACGTAATAAGTGTAATGTGACGTAAATGTGATGTAATTTCTCCTATTTAAGACTTCTAATGCATGTTAATGAGTTTATTATTTTACAATATCCTTTCTCTGTTAAAATTCACGTGTAGTTATAGATGAAGTAATATTCAATAAGTTCCTGCTTTTTATACGTAATTATTTAATTCTAATTTGAAAGTTTTTTTCTCTGTTTATAATAGTCACGTGTAAATAAATTTTTAATTTGAGCAAACATTATTGTTTCCGTTGTTTATACAGTTGGCAACAGGTTAAATTAGTACAATTTTCTGAAATAAATAAAAATTATCTCTCGAAATGCTGAAAATTTGAATTTAAAATAGAAATGAAACCTCGAAAAATGAGTCAAATTAAAAAAATAAATCAATTCTGCATACCGGGAAATTATAACGTTCTAAAAATTATTAAATTCCGATGTATAGTTTTTGCTCCTATAAAACTTTTTTAGTGGAACGATTTTGTCCAACTTTAGCATTAAATATCTCTTAAAATAATTCTTCGATTTGAAAACTGTCTACATCAGCGTGTTTATCAAACATTTCTGTATAATACTACCAATTTTTATATTTTTGTATGCATTATTTTTCTTAATATTAACGAAGAAAAACCCTCCGGTCACAAAAAATTCAAAACCGGCGGCGGCGGTGGTGACAGTGGAAGTTGCTTTTTTTTAGAATAGAGAGATATTAAAGCAGTTAAATATTTTAAAATGCGTTTTCCACTTTTTCATACCAACTCATTATTTTGTGAAAAATGGAGTTAATTGTTAATCTACTTATAAAAACAAGACATCGGCTCCATGTGGGATTACACTTTATTTTTTAACAGTGCTTTGGTGCCGTCTATCGGCGCAATCAATAATCAATACAAATAAAGGAACTTTTGATTGAAATTAGAGTTTCTTATTAAAAAAAATGCAGAACGTAATGATCTAATTCGAGATCAATTTTTAAAAGATTCGTTTATATCGTTTTAAAATTTATTCCAATATAAATAAAATTAATATTATTATTATTATTCTGATTTCTTTGATATAATTTTAATTTAGTTTTATTAATTTTTATGAGCTTAACATTTATCCGTTTAGTTTTTTTTTTTTTCATTATAAATAAATTGAATTTTTTTTTTTCCTTAGATGTAATTGAAATACAAGATGTTATCATGATTGTATTAGTATGGTTGAAAATTATTCTTTCACTTATTAAATTACCATTTTGATTTCACTCCAAAGTTAAGTTTATATCTTCACTAATATAATTATTGTATGTAGTACATAATATGGTATTGTATATTCCTTACATTTTAATTACATTTGATATGATATATAAATTTTATTTGCAATGCAAGCCAATTTCAAGTGGATGAAGCTTTTAAAAGTTTATCTTGAATTAAATCAATCCTTCCTGCATATTTTCTATTTAAAACACTACAATTTTAACAAAAAATTTCCTTTGTTTATATTATTTAGCGAATTTAAATAGCAAATCGATGTTTAGAATCAGAATTAGAATTTTTAGATGCATATGAAACATAAAGCTCCATAAACGAGTAAAACCGGTGCCTTGATCCCAGAGAGTTCTAATACAATATCTCTATCTCTTACCTCCGTGCCTTGATCCAGCGCTAATGGATAGCGGTTTTTTGAGACATTCATTATTGAGATTCCTCCATTTTTATAAAAATAATATATTTAAAAAATTAACGCATTGAATATTTAATTTTAATGTTTTGTGAAATCTTCAGGAATTGTTTCATCACTTCGCTAATTATTATTATTGCTGCAATAAATTACTGCTGTTTCTTTTGTCCAATTGTTGAACTATTTCAGAAATATAATATTGAGCAAAACAAAATCAATAAAATCTTCATTCTGTTTGTTTGTGTTCTTAGGAAAATAAAACGCAGTTCAACAGCCCGTCGCTTTTGACGGGGTTATATACTAGTATAATTATAAAACTTTAAGCAAATATTTGATTCTTAGTAACGTAATTAATCTTTGTACATCCTGCTGTTCATGTGTTAAATTTTTTCTCCCTCTATAGAAACTGTGTACATGTTTCCTAGAAGTAATAATAACTTTATAGTTTTAAAATTTTACACTAGTATTTAATTCATAATAACTGCTATAATCTTTGTACATCTTACTGTTCATAAACCAATCCTTTTCTGCTTTCTAGAGAAAGTGTATACCTGTGGATTATTGATAAATATATACTGATATATAGTAAAATTAGATATTACTTTTCTTCATTAAGTCTATAATTCTGAAATTTTAAATAGTATTTAATTCTTAATAACGTCTATAATCTTTCTACATGATGCCGTTCGTATGATGCGCCAACTTTCTTCTGCATTCTACAGAAAGTGTATACATGCTGATTATTGATAAATGTATACTGAGGGGTAGTAAAATTAGATATAACATTCTTCATTAAGGCTATAATTTTAAAATTTTAAATTGTATTTAATTCTTAATAACATCTATAATTAAAATAGAAAATAGAGCCTTTATGCAGTAATATTAAAAAGCAGAAATCCAACGTTTAAAAATGCGCAAATAAAACGTGAAAAGCAGCAAACAGCTGATGCTCAACCTGCACACTGTGTCTTACTCTATCTTGCACTGAAGAAGAATCTCGCTAGTAGATTCGAATCAGCTGTTTGCTGCTTTTCACGTATTATTTGTGCATTTTTAAACGTTGGATTTCTGCTTTTAGACATCTATAATCTTTGTACGTCATGCCGTTCTTGAACCAATTTTTTTCTGTCCTCTACATGCATACATGTTGCTTATTGATAAATATATACTTATAAGTAGTAAAATTGGATATTACATTCTTCATTAAGTCTATAATTTTAAAATTTTAAATAGTATTTAATTCTTAATACCGTCTATAATCTTTGCACATCATGTCGTGCATACGCCAAATTTTTTGTCCTCTCTAAAAAGTACATACAAGTTGCTTATTGATCTAGACACACGGCATTGTGTCAGCCAAGTTCGCCTGACATAGCCGTGTGTTATTTACACGAACCATTTCGAGCTGTTTTCGTCAAATTTCAATGCTCTACTACTGAAAATCTATGAGACCTATGTACTTGTTATACGAAATGTGTAGTAAGGCCACCCTAATTACCTAAAATCCAAAATTTTATAAATAACGCATAATTAGTTTCCGAGATAATGACATTTGAAAATGTATGATAATCGATAATTTTACCACTGACTGACTGACTCACTAATCAAAAAGATCTCGTATATCTACTGCAGCTACAGACTTCAAATTTGGTGCGAAGTTTGTTTACACTATAAAACTAAGGAAAAAAATAAAAAAAATGTGAAAATCGGTGAATTACCCACCTGGGGGTGCCCATTTTTACTTTAACATTACGTCTATTAGGCGAAATTTTAATTTGCCGTAGGAGGGGACCCTGTTCTGTCGCCAAATACCGCCAAGTTTCTCGCCAACATGGCGATATATCGCCAAATTTGGCGACCAAAATTAGTCGCCAAAAGTGACGCCACCTTGGCGATATCGCTAATATTTCGCCAAATTCCCATAGACTTCTACTGTAAACCTATCTACTTACTGGGGGTTTATCTGGGTTTACTTGCTTACAGAAAATCAACAAATTGAGATATTCTGTCCGTCACAGAGCCCGTTCTCAGAAACTATACATGTCGGATACTTGAAATTTTGCATACTTATAGCTGAACACCACACATCATACGACAAATCATAAAATTTTGATAAAGTCGTACATTTAACCCTTTGGCTCCCACATGTGTATTTTAAACAATTCTTTCTAAGTGAGCCCCTAATTAGGTTGGAGGCGTGAAATTTTACAGATTTATAGCTGAACACTTCACATCAAGCGACAAATCATAAAATTTTGAAAAAGTCGTACATTTAACCCTTTGAATTACCACATGTGTATTTAAAAAAAATACTTTATAGGTGAGCCCTAATTAGGTTGGAGGCATGAAATTTTGAATACTTATAGTTCAACACCTCACATCAAATGACAAACCATAACAGTTTGAAAAAGTCGTACATTTAACCCTTTGGGCTCCCACATATGTATTTTAAACAATTCTTTCTATATGAGCCTCTAACAAGGTTGGAGGCGTGAAATTTTGCATACTTATAGTTGAACACCTCACATCAAATGACAAATCATAAAATTTTGAAAAAATTGTAAATTTAATCCTTTGGGGTCTCACATGTGTATTTTAAACAATCCTTTCTAAGTGAGCCCCTAATTGGGTTGGAGGCGTAAAATTGTACATACTTATAGCTGAACACCGCACATCAAAAGAAAATGTATAAAATTTTGAAAAAGTCGTACATTCAACCCTTTGGGCTCCCACATGTGTATTTTAAACAATTCTTTCTAAGTGAGTCCCTAATTAGCTTGGAGGCGTGAAATTCTGCATACTTATAGCTGAGCACCTCACATCAAACAAGAAATCATAAAATTTTGAAAAAGTCGTGCATTTAACCCTTTGGGCTCTCACATGTGTATTTTAAATAATATTTTCTAAGTGATTCCTAATTATGTTGGAGGCGTGAAAATTTGCATACTTATAGCTGAACACACATCAAATGACAAATCATAAAATTTTGAAAAAGTCGTACATTTAACCCTTTGGGCTTCCACATGCGTATTTTAAGCAATTCTTTCTAACTGAGCCCGTTATTAATTGCAGATTTGAAATTTTGCATACTTATAGCAGAACACCTGAGGCCAGGTTACAAATCATAAAATCTTGAAAAAGTCTTACGCTTAACCCTCTGGGCTTCCACATATGTATTTTAAGCAATTATTTCTAAGGAAGCCCCTAATTAAGTTGGAGACATGACTTTTTGCATACGTATAGCTGAGTACCTCAGACCACACGACAAATCATAAAATTTTCAAAAAGTCATATATTATTTACTCCTCCGGGCTCAAACTTGTGTATTTTAAGTAATTTTTCTAACCTCCGCCCTTTTCACCCGGGGAGCACTTTTCCAACTTTTGCCGACAGCCCTTTGACCATTCTTTCATATTATGCACCATAGCCTTACATATTTTAGTTTCACGTTTTACCGCCAGGGGCGCCTACTTATCTCGGGTGCTATGGGCTCAATCCCCTCGTCTAATATATCTACGGATAGTATGAAAAACGGAGTTTCGTTCGGATAGAGGTTTGTTTAGAATAGAGTGCGCCCCTGGTTTCGAAATGTGGAACTAACAGATTTTTCAAAAGGATAAAGTGTTTTGAAAGGAAAATTAAACGAAACCCTCTGTGCGATATGTGATCACACTTACCCACTTGTTATTTTCAAAATCATCAGAGAAAAGGACATTTAATTAATTAAATTTGAAAATCCAGGGAGAGGCAACGTCCTTCCTCTGCACTGCCGGCACCCATAGATGAATGATACATAGTGTGGCATAAGCACATAACTTTATTTTTCACTTTCAGTACAAAACAGCAGGCCCAGCTATAGGATATTTAATTGGAAAATTTAATATAGGAACTTAATAGGAATTGTTGTTTCAGAAACAATAAAAATTTCGAATCAATACATTTCGTTTCAAAACATGCATTCAATGTAGCAGTATTAAAATATAGATTTCAGCCGCAAATTGACAGTCAAATAGTTCGTTGTAGGAAATTTAAATTAAAATTGAATGTTGCTTGGTGGATAAAATAGTCACATGTAAACACATTTAAAGCATTAAGTAAAGTGTCTAAATATATTGTAACTTTACAAAAAGTAATGATATCTAACAAAAACATAGCTGTGAAAAAAGGCAGACAAGTTCTGTAAAGACAATGGCAAGAAAAAGAAGTGATATCTAAGTGGGTGCCAAGTTCAAATAAAATTAACTCAAACTTACCTACAGAAGTATTAGAGCATTTTTTAAATTGTTTAGAAATAAAAATTATTGATAGCATATTAATAATAAATCTAGAACTTGGCAAGATTTTGATAAATGTTATGCCTATCAATTTCATGTCTTAATAAAATGATGATGTTAATATTAACAACAATGTCATTATAAAAAAAAATAATATATAGTTACTATTATAAACAAATGACTCATGTTAAAGATTTGATAAACCAATAAATACACAGATACACTGCCGCTCGTTTTTGGTTATCACTCTAGCACCCACCCTCCAGAAACCTCAATGCAAACAGACTAAAAGGCCTGAGAAAGAGACAGACACCCTTACGCTTGTTCTTGGTCATCCCTCTAGAGACTGCACCCCTTTAACCCTTCAGGGGCAAAGAGCTTTTATTCGTGACATACTGAAATGATTGAATCACACCAGAATTTAAAAACAAATTTATTTCAAAATGGGTAAAAGCTTCTTTTCACGTATTTAATAAAATTGTATTTAATAAAATTAAACTTTTTAGTCCTGAATTCTAGTGTCAATGTGGCATTTTGCAGTTAAAATTAGGTGGGATATATTTTATTCCACCACCCTTCAATTGAAAGGAGCTCACTCAAATGAAGGCTTCCAAACATGAAATAACAAGTTTTGATATAATAATGTCATTAATAAAAATAAAGGAACCGTAGGTAAAAATTTGCCAAGTTCTAGATTTATTATTAATATGCTATCAATAATTTTTATTTCTAAACAATTTAAAAAATGCTCTAATACTTCTGTAGGTAAGTTTGAGTGAATTTTATTTGAACTTGGCACCCACTTAGATATCACTTCTTTTCTTGCCATTGTCTTTACAGAACTTGGCTGCCTTTTTTCACAGCTATGTTTTTGTTAGATAAATATATACTAATAGTTAGTAAAGATGGTTATTACATTCTTTTACAAGTTTTGTATTATTTAGCTTGTCCTAGTAGTACACTTTGATATTCTATAAGAAAAAGTTTGGAGTACTATTGCTTAAATAAAAAAATACGTGCGGAAAACGGACAAAAACGTCATTTTCATTGCATTTTGAGGCAACATAACAATGTAAAACAACAATGCCCCATGGAAACGAATACAGTCTACTAAGCAGGTAGTGTTATACTAATATTTCATCACAAAAGAATTTTGGGATGTCGTTGCTTTAGCAAGTTTTGGCACAGCAAACATACTCGCATTTCACTTTTCATGAAAAATGACGTTCACAACCTCGAACTTTGACATTTTCTACAGGGAAGGGAAATTTTTTTCAGGGCTTCAAAATTGCACATTATTCATTAAATGTGATCTATTTCAACATAAAAAAAAAATCAAGCAAAACAAAAAATACAACTATCACACTTGTCTGATTTTCAAAATAATGGCTCTTAAGCATCTATGATGTCCAGAAAATCATAATTTGAAAAAATATATATTTTACACATTTTATTAAAACATTTGTGCTGGCAATAATCGAAACCCATAAAGCGAGTGAAATATTCATATTGGCCAAAAATAATACATTAAAAAAGTGTCATAGTTCATCTGTAGCATTTCAACAATCGAGTACCGAACTTCATTTTGAGTACAGCCCCTAAAATATGCTCATTTTAGAGAATAATTAATTTATCGGAAACTAATCATATGAATTTTTTTTTAACTGTACTCAAGTCTGTCTTAATTTATTTTATTTGGTGTTTTAATACTTTTGTTAACCCTACACATAGCAATCGGCAAAAGTAGTTTTGAAGTTTATAATTAAAGCACTAATTTCCACACGTTACTTTCGAATGGAAGCACCATTCGAGTGCGGTTTGTTTTGTTTTGTAATTTTATCCTATAGAAGTCCTATACCAATATCTTTACGCTTTTATCCTTTGCATTAAAAAAAGTAAAAAAATTGAAGGAATGTTATGTATGTTAAATCTTGTACTTGATGAGTATTTTGGGAAACTCGCAAAGTATCAAGAAAAATGTATTTTTGACTAGATATGTACTGTAACTTCCTCATACCATTAAATTGTTTTCATTCTTGTTATAGGCTTTTTCAGTAAAAAATGACCATAGTATTTCTGTATTTGTACTCAAAAATTAAACTTATTAAAAGTTACTGTTTTAAGTTTTTTTTTATGTTAAAAACAGTGTAGTAAATATTTTACCATGTATTTTTAATGTGTGATTTTATAATTTTTTGATAAACATACACTCTTTTTAGAAATTGTACTTTTGTAAGCATTTTACTTTTGTATTATTCACCTTATTCTTTTTACAACCATACGCACTGAATATATAATTTCCATATCTTGTATTATAAAATAATCCATTTAATAATTTGTTAATTGTATAAGCTAGATAAATAGTTGAACATTTGGCTTAGTGAACCTTTTATAGCTAGTTTTGCTACCATTACAGCATAGACCAATAGATAAAAACAAATTTTTGTCGAATTGGAATAAAAAGAAAGAAATATTGAGGGGCCTCACTGTGAAGTTTTGCCGCGAGACCTCCAAATTTACAGTTACGGTCCTGCAACAATTTCAAATTGCTTCAGACATGCAGTTTTGTGAACGGGGTTGAAACTTCAGAAGAATCGTCAAATGAGATTAAACATGATCTCGACGAACTTCAGACATTGCTTAATCATGCAGTATCTGTAGTATGTGATATTCCGACAGAAATAGACGCTGACGGTTTTGCAAGTTTTGTCTACGATGTCAGAATTGTTGAAAAATTAACCGATCAGGAAATAATCGATGAAATAAAAGAAAATTCAGGAACATCTAGCGATAGTGAAAAGGAAGAAGAAATCTCTCCTCTAAAAGTGCAAGAAGTCCGTGATATGCTGGTGACAATTAGGAAATTTTATCAATCAACTGAAAATGTTAGCCCTTTGAACATTTGGCTAAACTTGAAAATGATATTGAAAGAAGGTCACTTACCAAGAAAAAGCAAATGAAGATTACTTCTTTCTTTGAATAACCTATTATTTGCTCTCGACCGTTTTCTTTGCACCTTCAAGATGCAATGTAAGTATGCTTCAATGTAAACTACAGTTTAAAATATATATTTTTTTCATTTTGAAATATTTCTCGTGCATTTTTTTTTTTTTTTTTTTTTTTAGTATTTTTAGTAAAGTAGCATAAAATGGTTTGAGAAAACGAATTTTTAGTCACATTACAATGTATATGTGCATAATAAGTATATTTTACTGTAATGTAAAACGTCATTTTTATGAACTCTTGTTATAATGGACTCTCGTTTATACGGACAAAAAACGCTTGCCCTTGACTATCTTTCTTATTAGAGTTCACTGTACGTGGAATGTCATACCTCTGGAAAGAGTTTAAACTAAGAGACATTTGGTGGCTTATTGGTATGTCATATCTGTGGTATATAACTGAATTTTCGAAGAAAAATTCTAAGCCTATCGACGCATGAAACTTTTAATTGTGTTTACTGAACGTGTCTTTCAATAAAGTGTTTGAATATTGGCAATCGTTTTCTGATTTTTTTAATGCGTCGTTACAATATAGCTCCGACAATTAAACTTGGCCGGAATATGAATTTATTGTCTTATACGTCATTCGTTCTGCGTTTAGTACCCATAAATCTTAAAAGGACTAATAGTACGCACGTATGTAAACAAGTGGGTAAGTGTGATCACAGATCTCACAGAGGGTTTCGTTTAATATTCATTTCAAAACACTTCATCCTTTTGAAAAATCTGTTAGTTCCACATTTCGCAACCAGGGGCGCACTCTAATCTAAACAAATCTCTATCCGAACGAAACTCCGTTTTACATACTATCCGTATATATATTAGTCGAAGGGATTGGGCCCATAGCACCCAAGATAAGTAGGCGCCCCTGGCGGTAAAAAGTGGAACTCAAATATGTAAGGCTATGGTGCATAATATGAAAGAATGGTCAAAGGGGTGTCGGCAAAAGTTGGAAAAGTGCTCCCCGCGTGAAAAGGGCGGAGGCTAGAAAAATTGCTTAAAATACACGTTAACGCCCGGTGGAGTAAATAATATAAGACTTTTTGAAAATTTTATGATTTGTCGTATGTTCTGAGGTATTCAGCTATACGTACGCAAAAATTCATGTCTCCAACTTAATTAGGGGCTCTCTTAGAAAGAATTACTTAAAATACATATGTGGTAGCTCAAAGGGTTAAACGTAAGACTTTTTCAAGATTTTATAATTTGTCGCCTGGCCTCAGGTGTTCTGCTATAATAAGCATGCAAAATTTCAAATCTCCAATTTAATAAGGGGCTCAGTTAGGAAGAATTGCTTAAAACACGCATGTGGTAGCCCAAAGGGTTAAAAGTACGACTTTTTCAAATTTTTATGATTTGTCGCATGATGGTGTTCAGCTAGTATGCAAAATTTCACACCTCCAACCTAATTAGGGGCTCACTTAGAAAGAATTGTTTAAAATACACATGTTGGAGATCAAAGGGTTAAATGTACGACTTTTTGAAAATTTTATGATTTGTCGTTTGATGCGAGGTGCTCAGCTATAAGTATGCAAAATTTCACGCCTCCAACCTAATTAGGAGCTCACTTAGAAAGAATTGTTTAAAATACACATGTGAGAACCCAAGGGGTTAAATGTACGACTTTTCAAAATTTTATGGTTTGTCATTTGATGTGAGGTGTTCAGCTATAAGTATGCAAATTTCACATCTCCAACGTAAATAGGGTGTCACTTAGAAAGAATTGTTTAAAGTACACATGTGGGAGCCCAAAAGGTTAAATGTACGACTTTTCCAAAATTTTATGGTTTGTCATTTGATGTGAGGTGTTCAGCTATAATTATGCAAAATTTCACACCTCCAACCTAAATAGGGGCTCACTTAAAAAGAATTGTTTAAAATACACTTGTGGGAGCCCAAAGGGTTAAATTACGACTTTTTGAAAATTTATGATTTGTCGTTTGATGTGAGGTATTCAACTATATGTATGCAAAATTTCACGCCTCCAACCTAATTAGGGTTCACTTAGAAAGAATTGTTTAAAATACATATGTGGGAGCCCAAAGGGTTAAATGTTCGACTTTTTCAAAATTTTATGATTTGTCGTTTGATGCGGGGTACTCAGCTATAAGTATGCAAAATTTCACACCTCCAACCTAAATAGGGGCTCACTTAAAAAGAATTGTTTATAATACACATGTGGGAGCCCAAAGGGTAAAATGTACGACTTTTTCAAAATTTTATAGTTTGTCGTTTGATGAGAGGTGTTCAGCTATAAGTTTGTAAAATTTCACGCCTCCAACCTAATTAGAGGCTCACATAGAAAAAATTGTTTGAAATACACATGGGGGAGCCCAAAGGGTTAAATGTACGACTTTTTCAAAATTTTATGATTTGTCCTTTGATGTGAGGTATTCAGCTATAATTATGCAAAATTTCACGCCTCCAATGTAATTAGAGGTTCACATAGAAAGAATTGTTTAAAATACACATGTGGGAGCCCAAAGGGTTAAATGAATGACTTTTTCAAAATTTTATGATTTATCGTTTGATCTGAGGTGTCCATTTATAAGTACGCAAAATTTCATGCCTGCAACCTAATTCGGGGCTCACTTAGAAATAATTGTTTAAAATACACATGTGAGAGCCCAAAGGGTTAAATGTACGACTTTTTCAAAATTTTATGATTTGTCGTATGATGTGTGGTGTCATCTATAAGTATGCAAAATTTCAAATCTCCAACGTGTGTAGTTTCTGAGAACGGGCTCTGTGACGAACAGACAGACAGACAGACAGAGGAGCGAGACGAATAGAGTTTCGTCAGATGAACGAAACCCTAATGAAGTTACAAGAAATGTGCATTTTTAATAGTATAACTGCAACCTGTAGTTCTGCCAATGTAGCGGACATGTTATTCAAAATGTCTACAAGAATTTCAAATAATAATCTTCGCTTTATTTAATCACAGAATATTGGTCATTAAATAAAGCAAAAATTAGTATTCGGAATTCTTGGTAGATGTTTTGCATAAAATTATCTTCTAAATTCACAACGCTGACTGTTACGTTTTACTGAATACGCTTCGCTTAATTTTCGAAACGTAATTTTTCTTTCTTCCGCTTAACCTGTACTGTAAAATATAGTTTAAAAAAAATTAGTAAACTTGGTAATATAAACGTTTTCTAAAAGTATTTCTTTAAAAAAAGGATTTCCTTCTAAACTTAGATTTCTGTTGAGTTTTTTTTTTTTTTTTTTTTTTTTTTTTTCTATAACCGAAAGCTTTTATGCAAAGAAAATTGATTTTACGAGTACATTCTAGTTACTTAACATTACTTTATTAACTAGTACTTCAATAAAATTTCCTTAACTTTTAAAAGCCAGCTATTTTTTACACTGTTTTGCTTTAAACTCATGTAAAGATGGAATTTTGTAATCAATTTTTAACCCATTTCCTGATAGACAAGAATTATAACAAGTCGAAAATTGTACGTCAGATGTGTCAAATGAGGTGCGCATGTACCGTAACTAGTTTTCTAGATATTCAGATCTTGGTGCAATAGCTGTTGCACCCTTACGCAAAAATGCATGAATACAAAATTTATTACGATTATATACGTTAAATTCAGTAATACGGAAATAATAGGTCTCCATCTGAAATAGGACGTCATCACCATGGCAACTTAGAATCATTGCCTATCACGGGATATCATTGAATTAATTATGTATGATAGGATTTAATAGAATGAAGAAAATTTTTATTGATATATTTTTAATTTTTCATTCGATGACTCGCCTAAATTCTGCAACGATTATATATATTAAATTACGAACAGCTTACATTCGGTTTGGTAGTATTGCGCTGTTAAATGCTGACAGACGGATGGACAGACATAACGACGTTTATATGTGCTATGTATTTATATAATTACGAACGCACTAAAAAATACGGTTGCTGCTGTGTTTCCGATGAAAATACAATATTTTAACCTTTTAAGATCTTAATTATAAATTAATGCATTAATTTTAAGGCATTTTTCCGTTAGCCCAGCACAGGTGACAAATCATCAAATATTCTTTGTCAATTGTTTACGAGTTGAAACAAGAATGGGTTTCATTATGCGCCAATAAACGCTTGCCAAAATAGTGAAACTGAAACTGGCTGTGAAACTGAAACATTGAAAGATTTTAACGCTAAGACGTTATATATTTCCGCGGCAGCCATCTTGGATTTCTCGGCGATGTTTTGTTGGCGTTTATCGATAAGGCAACCCGGACGAGTCACGTATTCTGGCAACTCCGTTAAACCTATCTGCTTGGCGACATTTACTTGGCGGAAAAGGGGTTTTCACGCCAAGAAAAAATCCAAAATGGCGGCCGCGAGAATATATAACATCTGTTCCGATTTTAAAGGCCAGAAAATAAATTAAAAATAGAAAATGAAGCATGTAATGTTTTTTAAAAGTACGCTTTTATCAATTAATAGTTCAATAATTTACGATTATACGTTTAGAAATGAATTTGGATATACTAAAAGGATATTTTAAATAATGCTTCATCATTTTCTTTCCAGTTGCCCTATCTTAAAAAAGAGATAGAGCAAAAATTATATCTTTTTAATAAATTCACTTGCTTGCGCTTTCTACCAACCGGAAAAAAGCAATGAATTTTTCATAATCGAGTTCGGTGACCACGCCAAATGAATGTATTGTAAAGGAAATTTTGGGGAAAAAACACGAATTGTTGTCAAAAAACTAGGCGTGATTTTCAAGATGAAAATTGCAACAATGACAATCTACCATTGGCAACAATATCAATCTTGCAATAATTTTTGCCAATTATGACAAACTCTTGACAACAATGTAAATTTTACAATTGTTTGTTTCAAAACCATTGTTATAACAAGCAACACTATAACAGTAAATAAAAAAAGAAATCAGTAACATCAGTCTAGACTTTTAAAAGAAAATCCTCTGTTCAGCATATATCATCAAAATAGTTCTATGTTTCTTCAGAAAAATTTCGTCATAATTTTTTTTTTCAAAAATGGTCCCATATCAAAGAATTGTTCATTTAACCATGGACAGAAAGACGTACAAGAAATTAGGCAATGAACCCGACATAGAAAAGGCGTGGAAGCTGGTTAGAGGAATTGTCGGTGATGACCTTTTTCAAACGAATTTTGTACCCGTTCCCCAGATTCAATCGGCGGTTTATTACAACCAGTTGTTTGTTTTTGAGAAGCAGACTAATGTAAGTACTTTAATATTTAGTTTAAAAAGTAAGGAAATATGTAATTTAATTTATTATGAAATGAGTATTTTCTTTTTATAGAGACTTTGAGCTTTTAATATAACAAGTGTTATAAACTCGGACTTCCCGGATTACAAAATATAGGTGAAAACCATAATACATATATATTTTTCTTTCGTTAACAAACTTTTTTTCTCTCTGCACATGCAAAAGGCACAGGAAGAATGAAATATTTTTCGAAAGTTTTTTACATACAGTAAAACAGTTATTTGATTTTTTTTTTTTTTTTTTTTTTTTTTTTTTAATGCAGTTACAAAAATTAATTAAACAAGTTAGAAAATGCAAGTCAAACGTGGCAAATGAAGTACCAGTTCGCACTATAACTAGTTTTATAAATATTTTTTGCACCGCATATTGTACAGAATGTATTTTTAGTGCACTTCATAAGTGCATATAAATTTCATTCTGTTCGAAGGGCTGTAACATCATTAAAATACACTTGAAATATTTTTTCCCGTTGGCCGTAATGTAACGGAAAACTTTTGACTTTAATCCGACAAAATTATTTAACAGGTATATATTTAAAATTTCAGACGGCACAAATGTCATATTGGAGCGATTTTTTTCCGACGCCAAATTGGCGAAGACCTCGTTACCATATCCTCTATATCCGGGTTACCATACCAAGCAAAATAACGACACTTTGGCGGCAGTTAAGTACCCAGTGCGTATATGACATTGGCTTCAGAAAAAAATCGCGCCAATATGGGCTTATATGACACCTGTACATTCGGTTGGGAAGTTTTTGTTCTGTTATATACGGACGGACGAACAGACAGAAGACGACTATAGGTGCTACGCATTTTTACTTTCTTCTATCTTAAATAGAAGACAGTGTTGTAATCGAAATTTTTTTCGACTTCCGGTTTTCGACGGATTTACACGTTTTAAGGGTTAGAGATCCCAAAAAACATGTTTATTGAAAATGTTTGTCTGTCCGTGTGTCCGTCTGTCCGTCTGTCTGTCGCAGGGCTCGCAGCGTTCCTAAAATTTTCGCATTTTGCTACTAGTATTTTAAATAAGAATTCTTCGTGGTAGATTTCTTTAACATCTGTAATAGAATTTTACAATAAAGATTATCGTTTTTAAATAGTGGTAGGAAAGTGCGAAAATTTTAGGAACGCTGCGAGCCCTGCTGTCGCCATTGTACCATCAAAAAGTGTATGAAGTTATGCATAGAATTGAACAAAATTTTTATTTTAAGTTTTTGGCTATGGCAAGCAGGTCCTCCCTGAATTTGGAAAAAAAATCGCCGGTAGGGGGCGCTGTAATAGCGATTTTGGTGCAATTTTGAAAATTGTATCATCCAAAAGTGTATGAAGTTATGCATAGAATTGAACCAAATTTTTATTTTAAGTTTTTGGCTATGGAGAGCAGGCTCTTCCTGAAGTTGAAAAAAATTCGCCGTAAGGGGCGCTGTAATAGCGATTTTTGTGCGATTTTGAATATTGCACCATCCAAAAGTGTATGAAGTTATGTATAGAATTGAACCAAATTTTTATTTTAAGTTTTTGGCTATGGCAAGCAGGTCCTCCCTGAATTTGTAAAAAATTCGCCGGTAGAGGGCGCAGTAACAGCGATTTTTGTGCGATTTTGATTATTGTATCATCGAAAAGTGTATGAAGTTATGCATAGAATTGAACCAAATTTTATTTTAAGTTCTTGGCTATGGCAAGCAGGTCCTTCCTTAATTTGGAATAAAAACGCCGGTAAGGGGCGCTGTAATAGCGATTTTTGTGCCATTTTGAATATTGTACCATCGAAAAGTGTATGAATTTATGTATAGAATTGAACCAAATTTTTTGTGTTTGTTTTTGGTCATGGCAAGCAAGTCTTCCCTGAACTTGAAAAAATTCCGCTAGAAGGGGGCGCTATAATTGGACCTCTGTGCTATTTTCATTATTGTATCATCGAAAAGTGTATGATCTTATGCATAGAACTGAACCAAATTTTTTGTGTACGTTTCTGGCTATGGCAAACAAGTCCTCCCTGAATTTGAAAAAAATCTGCCGAAGGGGGGGTGCTGTAATAGCGATGTTTGTGCCATTTTCTTCATTGTACAATCGAAAAGTGTATAATATTATGCATACAATTGAACCAAACTTTTGTGCATGTTTTGGGCTTTAGCCAACAGGTCCTCCTTGAATTTGGAAATATCGCGCGGTAAAGAGGCTCTGTGATAGCGATTTTTGTATACATTTCTTGATTTTTCGTAGTTCTATTGCCCATCGGCGGCTCGTGCAAAGGGGGGAACTCGCTTCCTGCTAAACCGGCTATTTACAAACATCTGATAACATCAGAATAAGGAAACACTATTAATTTTAACAAGTATCATGATATAGATTAACTCGTTTTTAGTTCATTTAATTGACTGTAGCAGAAATTTAAGGTGAAAATCAAAATTGTATAGTATTGAACTAATAATATTGAAGTATTAACATGTGTAACTATTTTTTGAAATCTTAAGAAGTATAAGATAGAAGAAAGTTTTGGGATTGGTACATCCAACTAGTTATAATTACGAACGCACCTAAAAATGTATCAGCAAATATCAAAGATTGCGGCGGGAAAGCCTCGCACGGGTTTATGGTTTCTTTTTTTTTTTGATAACTCTAATAGATCTTTTACATTATGTATATATTTTTAGAATGCTCATTAACAATACTACTAAAAATCATATTTATTTGAAAAATAGCAATTGCGTTCAAATAAAATAATGAAAATTATTAAAATTGGCCTCGTGTCAGGAGTTAACAGACGAAAAAATTGCTATTTACATTCAGCCTTTTAGATTCTGTTCATTTCAGCGGTTTGAGCTCGTACAGTTCGATTAAATATCTTAAATTCGTGATTTATTTATATTTTATTGTTTTATTTATTGATTGATGAAGTTTTTAAATTTTGTTATGGAATATAAACTGGAAAAAAAGGACGAGATAAAGTGCAAATGTATTTATCTTTCCTAATTATCTGCAGGCGACTGGGATAGATTTTGAAAAAATTCATGCTTGAATCCTTCTCTATATAAAAACAAGAAAGAAAAATCATGCGTTAAGCATAGATTATAAAACACTTTCCAACACTTCCTGAAGGCTTTAACAAAACTTCGTTATTTAGGGAAATATGGTATAAAAGATAACTAGTAAACATTTTAGAAAACATATAAAACATTTGAAAAACTGATTTTAGCATTTACCGTCCTTAGCCAAATATGTATTCAAATTCTTTTGTACAGCCCTGTATTTGATCTGTAGGTTGATGTATATATACTATGTAATGGGGTAGTTTAGTTTATCAAGAAAACGCATAACAGGTTGAAATTTCTCTTTCAGCAATTTATACTAATAGATGGAAACATACTTGAATACTTTTGTACAACCCTGTAGTTAACCTAGTACCTTTATTACACGCCACTATTTAGCTAAAATTTAATTCAAACTATAATACTCTTAAAACTACCAAAATCACATTTCCAGAGATTATCATTTATAGATGGTCATGTATCAAATTCTTTGTGTGACCCTGTGTATCATTTTATCTATATTCTACAAACATTTCTTAGTAAACTAAATGCAGTTCAGCGTAAAAATGCATAACTCATTTAAAACCCACCTTTAAGCAATTTATGCTCATACTCAGTAACCCTTAAGAATTCTTTTGTGTAGCCCTGTATATGAATTTTAACATTTATACACACCATATAGTATGTATAAATACAGTGAAACATAAAAGCGCATATCATAATTAAAAATGCATTTCCAGCAATCATCGTTAATGTACAGTACTTCGGATAGAATATACTTGTCTGAACTCTTTTGTGTGTCCCTGTAAATGCTATGCACTTCGTATTATACATGAAACAAGTTATAGTAAACCTCATCGACGTATATCAGTTTCATTATACATGGAATAATTTAACATAATTAAAATACGCCGCAAGCAATTCCCCCCTAGTTATTTTTAAAAGAACAAAAATTGAGTAAATTGTGCTTCAGTTTTCAGAGAAATTGTGATACGGTTTTCAAACAAATTACTTTGGGAAATTATTTTTAATATCGTTAGTAGGCAATCTAAAAAAATATATTAAATGTAAAAATCTATAATAGTTATGAATAAAAAACAGGTGGGTAAGTGTGATCACAGACCGCACAGAGGGTTTCTTTTAATATTAATTTCAAAACCCTTTATCCTTTTGCAAAATCTGTTAGTTCCACATTTCGCAACAAGGGGGCGCACTCTATTCTAAACAAACCTCTATCCGAATGAAACTCAGTTTTACAACCTATCCGTAGATATATTAGTCGTAGGGATCGGGACCATAGCACCCGAGAAAGGTAGGCACCCCCTGGCGGTAAAAAGTGGAACTAAATATGTAAGGCTATAGTGCATAATATGAAAGAGTAGTCAAACGGGTGTCGGCAAAAGTTAGAAAAGTGCTCCCCGCGTGAAAAGGGCGGAGGCTAGAAAAATTGCTTAAAATATACGTTAAAGACCGGTGGAGTAAATAATATAAGACTTTTTGAAAATTTTATGTTTTGTCGTGTGTTCTGAGGTATTCAGCTATACGTACGCAAAAATTCATGTCTCCAACTTAATTAGGGGCTCTCTTAGAAAGAATTACTTACAATACATATGTGGTAGCTCAAAGGGTTAAACGTAAGACTTTTTCAAGATTTTATAATTTGTCGCCTGGCCTCAGGTGTTCTGCTATAATAAGCATGCAAAATTTCAAATCTCCAATTTAATAAGTGGCTCAGTTAGGAAGAATTGCTTAAAACACGCATGTGGTAGCCCAAAGGGTTAAATGTACGACTTTTTCAAATTTTTATGATTTGTCGCATGATGGTGTTCAGCTAGTATGCAAAATTTCACGCATTTAACCTAAATAGAGTGTCACTTAGAAACAATCGTTTAAAATACACATGTAGGAACCCAAAAGCTTAAATGTACGACTTTTTAAAAATTTTATGATTTGCCGTTTGATGTGTGATGCTCAGCTATAAGTATGCAGAATTTCACGCCTCCAACCTAATTAGGGGCTCACTTAGAAAGAATTGTTTAAAATACACATGTTGGAGATCAAAGGGTTAAATGTACGACTTTTTGAAAATTTTATGATTTGTCGTTTGATGCGAGGTGCTCAGCTATAAGTATGCAAAATTTCACGCCTCCAACCTAATTAGGAGCTCACTTAGAAAGAATTGTTTAAAATACACATGTGGGAGCCCAAGGGGTTAAATGTACGACTTTTCAAAATTTTATGGTTTGTCATTTGATGTGAGGTGTTCAGCTATAAGTATGCCAAATTCCACACCTCCAACCTAATTAGGGGCTCACTTAGAAAGAATTGTTTAAAATACACATGTTGGAGATCAAAGGGTTAAATGTACGACTTTTTGAAAATTTTATGATTTGTCGTTTGATGCGAGGTGCTCAGCTATAAGTATGCAAAATTTCACGCCTCCAACCTAATTAGGAGCTCACTTAGAAAGAATTGTTTAAAATACACATGTGGGAGCCCAAGGGGTTAAATGTACGACTTTTCAAAATTTTATGGTTTGTCATTTGATGTGAGGTGTTCAGCTATAAGTATGCCAAATTTCACGCCTCCAACCTAATTAGGGGCTCACTTAGAAAGAATTGTTTAAAATACACATGTTGGAGATCAAAGGGTTAAATGTACGACTTTTTGAAAATTTTATGATTTGTCGTTTGATGCGAGGTGCTCAGCTATAAGTATGCAAAATTTCACGCCTCCAACCTAATTAGGAGCTCACTTAGAAAGAATTGTTTAAAATACACATGTGGGAGCCCAAGGGGTTAAATGTACGACTTTTCAAAATTTTATGGTTTGTCATTTGATGTGAGGTGTTCAGCTATAAGTATGCCAAATTTCACACCTCCAACGTAAATAGGGTGTCACTTAGAAAGAATTGTTTAAAGTACACATGTGGGAGCCCAAGGGGTTAAATGTACGACTTTTTCAAAATTTTATGGTTTGTCATTTGATGTGAGGTGTTCAGCTATAATTATGCAAAATTTCACGCCTCCAACCTAATTAGGGGCTCACTTAAAAAGAATTGTTTAAAATACACTTGTGGGAGCCCAAAGGGTTAAATTACGACTTTTTGAAAATTTATGATTTGTCGTTTGATGTGAGGTATTCAACTATATGTATGCAAAATTTCACGCCTCCAACCTAATTAGGGTTCACTTAGAAAGAATTGTTTAAAATACATATGTGGGAACCCAAAGGGTTAAATGTTCGACTTTTTCAAAATTTTATGATTTGTCGTTTGATGTGAGGTGTTCAGCTATAATTATGCAAAATTTCACACCTCCAACCTAAATAGGGGCTCACTTAAAAAGAATTGTTTAAAATACGCATGTGGGAGCCCAAAGGGTTAAATATACTACTTTTTGAAAGTTTTATGATTTGTCGTTTGATGTGAGGTATTCAGCTATAAGTATGCAATATTTGCACTCCTCCAACCTAATTAGGGTTCACTTAGAAAGAATTGTTTAAAATACACATGTGGGAGCCCAAAGGGTAAAATGTACGACTTTTTCAAAATTTTATAGTTTGTCGTTTGATGTGAGGTGTTCAGCTATAAGTTTGTAAAATTTCACGCCTCCAACCTAATTAGAGGCTCACATAGAAAGAATTGTTTGAAATACACATGGGGGAGCCCAGAGGGTTAAATGTACGACTTTTTCAAAATTTTATGATTTGTCCTTTGATGTGAGGTATTCAGCTATAATTATGCAAAATTCCACGCCTCCAATGTAATTAGAGGTTCACATAGAAAGAATTGTTTAAAATACACATGTGGGAGCCCAAAGGGTTAAATGAATGACTTTTTCAAAATTTTATGATTTATCGTTTGATCTGAGGTGTCCATCTATAAGTACGCAAAATTTCATGCCTGCAACCTAATTAGGGGCTCACTTAGAAAGAATTGTTTAAAATACACATGTGGGAGCCCAAAGGGTTAAATGTACGACTTTTTCAAAATTTTATGATTTGTCGTATGATGTGTGGTGGTCATCTATAAGTATGCAAAATTTCAAATCTCCAACATGTGTAGTTTCTGAGAACGGGCTCTGTGACGGACAGAAGGACAGACAGACAGAGGAGCGAGACGAATAGAGTTTCGTCAGATGAACGAAACCCTAATGAAGTTACAAGAAATGTGCATTTTTAATAGTATAACTGCAACCTGTAGTTCTGCCAATGTAGCGGACATGTTATTCAAAATGTCTACAAGAATTTCAAATAATAATCTTCGCTTTATTTAATCACAGAATATTGGTCATTAAATAAAGCAAAAATTAGTATTCGGAATTCCTGGTAGATGTTTTGCATAAAATTATCTTCTAAATTCACAACGCTGACTGTTACGTTTTACTAAATACGCTTCGCTTAATGTTCGAAACGTAATTTTTCTTTCTTCCGCTTAACCTGTACTGTAAAATATAGTTTAAAAAAAATTAGTAAACTTGGTAATATAAACGTTTTCTAAAAGTATTTCTTTAAAAAAAGGATTTCCTTCTAAACTTAGATTTCTGTTGAGTTTTTTTTTTTTTTTTTTTTTTTTTTTTTTTTTTCCATAACCGAAAGCTTTTATACAAAGAAAATTGATTTTACGAGTACATTCTAGTTACTTAACATTACTTTATTAACTAGTACTTCAATAAAATTTCCTTAACTTTTAAAAGCCAGCTATTTTTTAGACTGTTTTGCTTTAAACTCATGTAAAGATGGAATTTTTTAAACAATTTTTAACCCATTTCCTGATAGACAAGAATTATAACAAGTCGAAAATTGTACGTCAGATGTGTCAAATGAGGTGCGCATGTACCGTAACTAGTTTTCTAGATATTCAGATCTTGGTGCAATAGCTGTTGCACCCTTACGCAAAAATGCATGAATACAAAATTTATTACGATTATATACGTTAAATTCAGTAATACGGAAATAATAGGTCTCCATCTGAAATAGGACGTCATCACCATGGCAACCTAGAATCATTGCCTATCACGGGATATCATTGAATTAATTATGTATGATAGGATTTAATAGAATGAAGAAAATTTTTATTGATATATTTTTAATTTTTCATTTGATGACTCGCCTAAATTTTGCAACGATTATATATATTAAATTACGAACAGCTTACATTCGGTTTGGTAGTATTGCGCTGTTATGTGCTGACAGACGGATGGACAGACATAACGACGTTTATATGTGCTATGTATTTGTATAATTACGAACGCACTCAAAAATACGGTTGCTGCTGTGTTTCCGATGAAAATACAATATTTTAACCATTTAAGATCTTAATTATAAATTAATGCATTAATTTTAAGGCATTTTTCCGTTAGCCCAGCACAGGTGACAAATCATTAAATATTCTTTGTCAATTGTTTACGAGTTGAAACAAGAATGGGTTTCATTATGCGCCAATAAACGCTTGCCAAAATAGGTCAAATGGCTGTGAAACTGAAACATTGAAAGATTTTAACGCTAAGACGTTATATATTTCCGCGGCAGCCATCTTGGATTTCTCGGCGATGTTTTGTTGGCGTTTATCGATAAGGCAACCCGGACGAGTCACGTGTTCTGGCAACTCCGTTAAACCTGTCTGCTAGGCGACATTTACTTGGCGGAAAAGGGGTTTTCACGCCAAGAAAAAATCCAAAATGGCGGCCGCGAGAATATATAACATCTGTTCCGATTTTAAAGGCCAGAAAATAAATTAAAAATAGAAAATGAAGCATGTAATGTTTTTAAAAAGTACGCTTTTATCAATTAATAGTTCAATAATTTACGATTATACGTTTAGAAATGAATTTGGATATACTAAAAGGATATTTTAAATAATGCTTCATCATTTTCTTTCCAGTTGACCTATCTTAAAAAAGAGACAGAGCAAAAATTATATCTTTTTAATAAATTCACTTGCTTGCGCTTTCTACCAACCGGAAAAAAGCAATGAATTTTTCATAATCGAGTTCGGTGACCACGCCAAATGAATGTATTGTAAAGGAAATTTTGGGGAAAAAACACGAATTGTTGTCAAAAAACCAGGCGTGATTTTCAAGATGAAAATTGCAACAATGACAATCTACCATTGGCAACAATATCAATCTTGCAATAATTTTTGCCAATTATGACAAACTCTTGACAACAATGTAAATTTTACAATTGTTTGTTTCAAAACCATTGTTATAACAAGCAACACTATAACAGTAAATAAAAAAAGAAATCAGTAACATCAGTCTAGACTTTTAAAAGAAAATCCTCTGTTCAGCATATATCATCAAAATAGTTCTATGTTTCTTCAGAAAAATTTCCTCATAATTTTTTTTTTCAAAAATGGTCCCATATCAAAGAATTGTTCATTTAACCATGGACAGAAAGACGTACAAGAAATTAGGCAATGAACCCGACATAGAAAAGGCGTGGAAGCTGGTTAGAGGAATTGTCGGTGATGACCTTTTTCAAACGAATTTTGTACCCGTTCCCCAGATTCAATCGGCGGTTTATTACAACCAGTTGTTTGTTTTTGAGAAGCAGACTAATGTAAGTACTTTAATATTTAGTTTAAAAAGTAAGGAAATATGTAATTTAATTTATTATGAAATGAGTATTTTCTTTTTATAGAGACTTTGCGCTTTTAATATAACAAGTGTTATAAACTCGGACTTCCCGGATTACAAAATATAGGTGAAAACCATAATACATATATATTTTTCTTTCGTTAACAACCTTTTTTTCTCTCTGCACATGCAAAAGGCACAGGAAGAATGAAATATTTTTCGAAAGTTTTTTACATACAGTAAAACAGTTATTTGATTTTTTTTTTTTTTTTTTTTTTTTTTTTTTTTTTTTTTTAATGCAGTTACAAAAATTAATTAAACAAGTTAGAAAATGCAAGTCAAACGTGGCAAATGAAGTACCAGTTCGCACTATAACTAGTTTTATAAATATTTTTTGCACCGCATATTGTACAGAATGTATTTTTAGTGCACTTCATAAGTGCATATCAATTTCATTCTGTTCGAAGGGCTGTAACATCATTAAAATACACTTGAAATATTTTTTCCCGTTGGCCGTAAGGTAACGGAAAACTTTTGACTTTAATCCGACAAAATTATTTAACAGGCATATATTTAAAATTTCAGACGGCACAAATGTCATATTGGAGCGATTTTTTTCCGACGCCAATTTGGCGAAGACCTCGTTACCATATCCTCTATATCCGGGTTACCATACCAAGCAAAATAACGACACTTTGGCGGCAGTTAAGTACCCAGTGCGTATATGACATTGGCTTCAGAAAAAAATCGCGCCAATATGGGCTTATATGACATCTGTACATTCGGTTGGGAAGTTTTTGTTCTGTTATATACGGACGGACGAACAGACAGAAGACGACTATAGGTGCTACGCATTTTTACTTTCTTCTATCTTAAATAGAAGTCAGTATTGTAATCGAAATTTTTTTCGACTTCCGGTTTTCGACGGATTTACACGTTTTAAGGGTTAGAGATCCCAAAAAACATGTTTATTGAAAATGTCTGTCTGTCCGTGTGTCCGTCTGTCTGTCGCCATTGTACCATCAAAAAGTGTATGAAGTTATACATAGAATTAAACCAAATTTTTATTTTAAGTTTTTAGCTATGGAAAGCAGATCCTCCCCAAATTTGGAAAAAAATTCGCCTGTAGGAGGCGCTGTAACAGCGATTTTTCTACTATTTTGAATATTGTACCATTCAAAAGTGCATGAAGTTATGCATAGAATTGAACAAAATTTTTATTTTAAGTTTTTGGCTATGGCAAGCAGGTCCTCCCTGAATTTGGAAAAAAAATCGCCGGTAGGGGGCGCTGTAATAGCGATTTTGGTGCAATTTTGAAAATTGTATCATCCAAAAGTGTATGAAGTTATGCATAGAATTGAACCAAATTTTATTTTAAGTTTTTGGCTATGGCAAGCAGGCTCTTCCTGAAGTTGAAAAAAATTCGCCGTAAGGGGCGCTGTAATAGCGATTTTTCTGCGATTTTGAATATTGTACCATCGAAAAGTGTATGAATTTATGTATAGAATTGAACCAAATTTTTTGTGTTTGTTTTTGGTCATGGCAAGAAAGTCTTCCCTGAACTTGAAAAAATTCCGCTAGAAGGGGGCGCTATAATTGGACCTCTGTGCTATTTTCATTATTGTATCATCGAAAAGTGTATGATCTTATGCATAAAACTGAACAAAATTTTTTGTGTACGTTTCTGGCTATGGCAAACAAGTCCTCCCTGAATTTGAAAAAAATCTGCCGAAGGGGGGTGCTGTAATAGCGATGTTTGTGCCATTTTCTTCATTGTACAATCGAAAAGTGTATAATATTATGCATACAATTGAACCAAACTTTTGTGCATGTTTGGGGCTTTAGCTAACAGGTCCTCCTTGAATTTGGAAATATCGCGCAGTAAAGAGGCTCTGTGATAGCGATTTTTGTATACATTACTTGATTTTTCGTAGTTCTATTGCCCATCGGCGGCTCGTGCAAAGGTGGGAACTCGCTTCCTGCTAAACCGGCTATTTACAAACATCTGATAACATCAGAATAAGGGAAAACTATTAATTTTAACAAGTATCATGATATAGATTAACTCGTTTTTAGTTCGTTTAATTCACTGAAGCAGAAATTTAAGGTGAAAATCAAAATTGTATAGTATTGAACTAATAATATTGAAGTATTAACATGTGTAAATATTTTTTGAAATCTTAAGAAGTATAAGATAGAAGAAAGTTTTGGGATTGGTACATCCAACTAGTTATAATTACGAACGCACCTAAAAATGTATCAGCAAATATCAAAGATTGCGGCGGGAAAGCCTCGCACGGGTTTATGGTTTCTTTTTTTTTTTTTTTTTATAACTCTAATAGATCTTTTACATTATGTATATATTTTTAGAATGCTCATTAACAATACTACTAAAAATCATATTTATTTGAAAAATAGCAATTGCGTTCAAATAAAATAATGAAAATTATTAAAATTGGCCTCGTGTCAGGAGTTAACAGACGAAAAAATTGCTATTTACATTCAGCCTTTTAGATTCTGTTCATTTCAGCGGTTTGAGCTCGTACAGTTCGATTAAATATCTTAAATTCGTGATTTATTTATATTTTATTGTTTTATTTATTGATTGATGAAGTTTTTAAATTTTGTTATGGAATATAAACTGGAAAAAAAGGACGAGCTAAAGTGCAAATGTATTTTCTTTCCTAATTATCTGCAGGCGACTGGGATAGATTTTGAAAAAATTCATGCTTGAATCCTTCTCTATATAAAAACAAGAAAGAAAAATCATGCGTTAAGCATAGATTATAAAACACTTTCCAACACTTCCTGAAGGCTTTAAAAAAACTTCGTTATTTAGGGAAATATGGTATAAAAGATAACTAAGTAAACATTTTAGAAAACATATAAAACATTTGAAAAACTGATTTTAGCATTTACCGTCCTTAGCCAAATATGTATTCAAATTCTTTTGTACAGCCCTGCATTTGATCTGTAGGTTGATATATATATCTATATTATAAAGGACAAACATATCTGTGCGTAACGCATACGTCATTTTGCGAATGGCAACACTTTGAAATTTGAAATGAAATTTCGCTTTTGCAATTTTCGCTACAGCAAATTTTTAAACTTCTAAACATCCCACATTTTAAATGTTTACACCGTCGTATGCAGAAAAAAATGCACTTTTAAATGCAATTTGTTTGAAAGCTGTATCTCAATTTATTTTTGAGATATTAATTTTTTTATAGTTTTTAATACCAATTTTTTAATTGTGGCAACTGAAGTACTTCATTTCTATTAAAAGTGGATTAGTTATATTTATTGATTATATTCTTACTGATGCCATTTTCTCATTACAATTAAAAATATCTTTTTTAAAAATTTGAACAGAAAATGACGTTATGCTTTAAAAAAGATACAATTTCCCTGCTGATGATGTTATATTTCACTATTTTTTCATTTCGCTGATATTGAGTTTGAGACAAAAGGAAAATATTTCAGCGACTGAAAATGACGTCATATTTAAAAGTAAACGATAATTTTATTTGATAAAACGAGGTATTTCCCCTTGAATACGTCTAAAAGTTATAATTTTCTGGAATTTTTACGCGCAGGTACAGATATTATACTAAGGCCTCAAATCACGAGTGGGAATTTTAACATGGAGCTGTAATAGTTGATAAACGTGACTTCAAGCTTGAAAATATATTTATTATTAACCTATTGCGCATTAAAATGTTTTTAAATGGTTAATATGGATGTGAAACGTGGAAAATGACTTGATTCGGTTTAGATGTAAAGGTAGAAAAATTCTATGATTATGTCAAGGTGAAATCATTTTTGCGGATTTTTCATTCCGCAATACCAAGCATCAATTAATAACTTAATCAAAACTACCTATCTTGATTATATGTTACTGATTATGTATATGAATAAAGTTTAATTTTTCAATAATTTTAACAGTTTAAGTTTATGAAAAAAGTATTTTGTTAATCTTAGGTTAAAATGTGTCTTTGGAGAGTTAAATTAACAAGTGTAAGATGGATTTTTTATTCTAATTATTTTTTGTCGATGTATTATAAATTTGATGCAACAGTTCCTTTGTAAACATTTTCTTTCGTCGAAAATCGACGGGTTCCACCTCGTACTATGTAATGGGGTAGTTTAGTTTATCAAGAAAACGCATAACAGGTTCAAATTTCTCTTTCATCAGTTTATACTAATAGATGGAAACATACTTGAATACTTTTGTACAACCCTGTAGTTAACCTAGTACCTTTATTACACGCCACTATTTAGCTAAAATTTAATTCAAACTAAAATACTCTTAAAACTACCAAAATCACATTTCCAGAGATTATCATTTATAGATGGTCATGTATTAAATTCTTTGTGTGACCCTGTGTATCATTTTATCTATATTCTACAAACATTTCTTAGTAAACTAAATGCAGTTCAGCGTAAAAATGCATAACTCATTTAAAACCCACCTTTAAGCAATTTATGCTCATACTCAGTAACCCTTAAGAATTCTTTTGTGTAGCCCTGTATATGAATTTTAACATTTATACACACCATATAGTATGTATAAATACAGTGAAACATAAAAGCGCATATCATAATTAAAAATGCATTTCCAGCAATCATCGTTAATGTACAGTACTTCGGATAGAATATACTTGTCTGAACTCTTTTGTGTGTCCCTGTAAATGCTATGCACTTCGTATTATACATGAAACAAGTTATAGTAAACCTCATCGACGTATATCAGTTTCATTATACATGGAATAATTTAACATAATTAAAATACGCCGCAAGCAATTCCCCCCTAGTTATTTTTAAAAGAACAAAAATTGAGTAAATTGTGCTTCAGTTTTCAGAGAAATTGTGATACGGTTTTCGAACAAATTACTTTGGGAAATTATTTTTAATATCGTTAGTAGGCAATCTAAAAAAATATATTAAATGTAAAAATCTATAATAGTTATGAATAAAAAACAGGTGGGTAAGTGTGATCACAGACCGCACAGAGGGTTTCGTTTAATATTAATTTCAAAACCCTTTATCCTTTTGCAAAATCTGTTAGTTCCACATTTCGCAACAAGGGGGCGCACTCTATTCTAAACAAACCTCTATCCGAATGAAACTCAGTTTTACAACCTATCCGTAGATATATTAGTCTTAGGGATCGGGACCATAGCACCCGAGAAAGGTTGGCACCCCCTGGCGGTAAAAAGTGGAACTAAATATGTGAGGCTATAGTGCATAATATGAAAGAGTAGTCAAACGGGTGTCGGCAAAAGTTAGAAAAGTGCCCCCGGGTGAAAAGGGAAGAGAATAAAGAATTGCTTAAAATACACAAATTAAACCCCGGAGAGGTGAATAATACAACACTTTTTGAAAATTTTATGATTTTTCGTGTGATCGAAAGTGTTCTCCTATAAGTATGCAAAATTTCATATCTCCAACTTAATTAGGGCCTGAGTTAGAAAAATTGCTAAAAATACACAAGTTAGAGACCGGAGGGGTAAATATAAGACTTTTTGAAATTTTTATGATTTGTTGTGTGATCGCAAGTGTTCAGCTATAAGTATGCAAGTCTTCAACTTAACTAGGGGCTCAACTAGAAAAAAAAAGCTTAAAATACGCAAGTTAGAGCCCAGAGGGTTAAATAAAATACGTTTTGAAATTTTGTGATTGGTCGTTTGATGTGTTCACCTATAAGCATGCAAAATTTCAAGTCTCCAACATATATAGTTTCTGACAACGGGCCGAACGGACGGACAGACAGATAGACAGAGCAGTGAAACGAATAGGGTTTCGTCAGATGAACGAAATCCTAAAAAAAAAAAAAAAAAAAAAACATTTATATTCTGTAACCCGGAAGGACCGCAGTTTGGAACCCCTAGTGAACGATAATTGCTGGAAATGCGTTTTCCGATGTGGTATTAGTTTCTAATGTACTATAGAATGTGTATAAATTCTATTAATCATATATAGATCTTCAGGGCAGAATTCGTAGGCATTACCACCTATGGATAGCAATTGCTGAAAATAGGCTTTTAATGCGTTATGTGTTTTTTAAATGCTTATTTGGAAATCTCATTTCATTCTATGAAATAATGAAATTCCTTAATGATATTATGTAGTACTGGAAAGTGTTTCATAATCTATGACTGAGGTATGAGTTTTTGTTCTTGTTTTTCAATTCTATGGACCATTCAGAAAATACTTCTTCCGATCATTAATAATTTCCTATTTAATAAAAGAAAGGATCACAGCTGTTTTATAACTACAACTTTTTTTACTGCTTCTGTTTTTAAGAATAATTTTCCTTAAACATTTCTCTAAAAACGCTTCCTAGAATATACATATATATATTTTTTTTCTCATTAAAGGTAAGTGGATAAAATCTCCCGGCGATCCCATAATTAATGTTAAATTGCTTTTCTGCACCTATGGTTTTTTTTTTTTTTTTTCAAAAGATAAGAGTTGATTTAACTTATTCTTCATCAGAAGAAAACTTTTCTAAATGAATATTTTACAATGGTCCTACACCATTTACTTCAATTTTAATTTCTTAGATTTTTTTCCTGAAACACAAGGAATTTTTAGTGACAATTAGCGATAAAATAAAATTACGTGTATTTGCGCAGTTAAAAAAATTAAGTGATTTCCTGAAAATTACTGCTGATTTTTTTTTCTTTAGAAGAGGAAAAATAAATGGATAATTGAGTCACAAGAGGTTGGAAAACGTTTTCTTCACTTGTTATACTATCACTTAAACGAAATGGAAATATATATATTATGATTTAATCATTTATATGGTGGTGTTTTTAACCTTTAACTACACTGTTAAAATTTTGTAGCAGACTGTCTAGTCATTCGACCGTTTTTATAGAAAACGGTTACATAACTGTAATTTAACTTTATTCTGCCCATAACATGGCTCACCCGCAAAAAAAATGGCACATCTCACAAAAATTCTTTTGTGTTGTATTCCAGAAACAGGTCTGTTACAGGCGCCTCTTAATACACAAACAGTTTCATAAGTGTAGTTATACGGAAAATCATTTTATTACGCTATATGCCCATTTGTGACCACAGAAGAGGGCGGATTGTGTGGGCAAGTAAAATTATCCAACCCTCCAAAACTCATCCTAGACTGTTAAAAATTTTGCAGCATTCTGGCAGGTCATTCGACCGTTTTTTGAAAAAACGCTTTCATAACCATAATTTAACTATATTCTGACCATAAAATGACAATAATATGGTCAGAATAGTGTTAAAATTACAGTTGTGTAACCGTTTCCGGAAAAAACGGTCAAATGACCTGCCAGAATGCTGCAAATTTTTAACAGTGTACATCTTCATTCATAAGGTTCTTATGCTCTTTTTGCATGTTTTTTTCCCTACGTGCTGAGCTAAGTGCTATAGAATTTCCTGTGTCAGTAAAATCATGCAAATTTTCTTCTGCCTCTCCTGTGAAATTTACTTTTGCCGAGATGAGTCACTTTTCTTGCGGGTGAACCGATAGGGTCAATAATAGGGTCAGATGCGCTTAATATTAAGGTCAAGTAACCGTAATCTTCAAAAACAGTCGAAAGACAGGACAGTTCGCTGCAGATTTTTATAGTGTGACCATATTTTTTAGCGTATCTGACAATATTATCTACCATATTATGGTCCGAATAAAGTTAAATTATACGGTTATATAACAGTTTTCTATTTTTTTTAAAAAAAAGGTTGAATGACTGGGCAGTTAGCAGCAGATTTTTAACAGCGTACTCTCCCAGAAATCAATGCATACACTGTTAAAAATTTCTGTTAAAAATTCTGGCAGGTCATTTGACCGTTTTTTTTTCCGAAAACTGTTACACAACCGTGAATTTAACACTATTCTGACCCTATTATTGGCCATTTTAGGGTCAGAATATAGTTAAATTATGGTTATGAAACCGTTTTTTCAAAAAACGGTTGAATGACCTGCCAGAATGCTGCAAAATTTTTAACAGTGTACACTGTTAAAAATCTGCAGCAAACTGTCCAGTCATTCAACCTTTTTAAAAGGTAACGGTCACTTGACCTCATTATTAAGCGTGTCTGACCCTATTACTGACTATATTATTAAGCATATATCTGACCATATTATTGGCCATATTGTGATCAGAATAAAGTTAAACGGTTATGTAACAATTTTCAATAAAAACGGTCGAATGACTGGACAGTTTGCAGGTCTCTAACACCGCTTGATCAAAAGAGGAATAAAAAGCTAGATTAACTCATGGGGAACTTTTTTGTACTAACTTTACGTACAGGAGTTTTATAATCGAAATTAAGCTATTCAGAAGTCTCTAGCAATCACTGTTAAAATTTTGCTGTAAACAGTCCAGTCATTCGACCGTTTTTAAATATAACGATTTTGCCATATTATGAAGCGTATTTGACCCTATTATTCCTCATATTATGGTCAGAATAAAGTTAAATAACGGTTGTGTAACCGTTTTCTATAAAACGGTCGAATGGATGGAAATTTTTAACAGCGTAGTATACTGTTAAATATCTGCAGCCAACTATCCAACCATACACTGTGAAAAATTTTGCAGCATTCTGGCAGGTCATTCGACCGTTTTTTGAAAAAACGGTTTCATAACCATAATTTAATTATATTCTGACCATAAAATGGCCAATAATATGGTCAGAATAGTGTTAAATTACGGTTGTGTAACCGTTTTCGGAAAAAACGGTCAAATGACCTGCCAGAATGCTGCAAATTTTTAACAGTGTACGACCGTTATTACAAGAAACGTTTTATTCGATTATAACTTGAAGCGTTCTCAATGGTCAGAATTGGATAGATAATGGGAAATAATTGGTCAGATAATTTGATTTACTGGTAACTCTAACTGCCATGTGATAGTCATTGGCTATTATCATTGCGGGAAAAAAAATGTTCATTTTACAGCACAATACTGGCATCTGCACTGTTAAAAATTTTGCAGCATTCTGGCAGGTCATTCGACCGTTTTTTGAAAAAACGGTTTCATAACCATAATTTAACTATATTCTGACCATAAAATGGCCAATAATAGGGTCAGAATAGTGTTAAATTACCGGTTGTGTAACCGTTTTCGGAAAAAATGGTCAAATGACCTGCAGAATGCTGCAAATTTTTAACAGTGTGGGATGCCAGTATTATGCTGTAAAATAAGCAGTAATATACCATCGTATAAATGAACTAAACAGTATATTACTACTTACTTGCTAATTTTACGGTTTTCTACTGTTAATTTTACGTTTTTTAAACTGACGCCTTTGCTGCATGTATTATACAGTAAAATCAACATTTTTTTTCTTTTTTTGTTATAGCCAATATCTAATAAATATTGGCCAATGTGATATAATAATAAATGACTAATACAGGGTGTATCTAAACTCTTGGGCAAAACTTTAAGGGATGGTAGTACACATCAAGGCAAACAGTATTAAATAGGAAACTAAGGGTCCCAAATGTCTTCCGAAAGAGATAGGCGCCATTAAAGTTTAGGGTCCAAAATTTCAAATGATAATAAAAAACGAAAAAATTAGTCGATTCGTTTGCGGTTTTTTCTAAAACTATTCTTTAAGATCGTTATTTTTTGTATCGCATTAAATGCTTTCAAAAGCTTAGACTTAAATTTTGAGCTCAAAATCTGAATCGTTGGGAGTGGTTAAGTAGCGCAAACTGAACTGTGTTCAGGAGTTGAAATTTGAACCCTCGACCCCACCCTGAACACAGTTTAGTTTGCTCTACTTAACCACTCCCAACGATCCAGAATTTGTTCTCAAAATTTAAGTTTAAGCCTAAACTTTTAAAAGCATTTAATGAAATTCAAAAAATTACGGTAAAAAATACTTGTTCGTTACTCCAAAGTCTAAAGCGCCCACTATCGGAATTTTTTGAACTTTATCTTTCAAATTTATTTTCAAGAAAATACTGACATAACGAATAGTTTTAGTGAAAACCGCAAACGAATCGACCAATTTTTCCGTTTTTTATAATCATTTGAAATTTTGGACCCTAAACTTTAATGGCGCCTATCTCCTTCGGAAGACGTTTGGGACCCTTAGTTTCCTATTTAATATTGTTTGTCTTGATGTGTACTATCACCCCTTAAAGTTTTGCCCAAGAATTGAGATACAGCCTGTATAATATAACATGTTATTACATATTATATATATTATATACATATATACCTACACGTGTTTGTATTTATCCTAAAATAAAAAACGTAAGCGTTATAAAAAAAAATTAAAACAAAAACACTTGCACTAACTATATTACATTTCTTATATTTTCTAATATTCTTATCAAATTTCTAAAAATTCTACTGCTAATGATTACTAATTTCCCATTTAATAAAAGAAAAGATTACAGACATTTTATAAATGCAACATTTTTACTTTTTCAGTTTTTCGAAATAATTTTCCCCGAACATTCCGCTAGAAGAGTTTTCTAAAATACAATCTCCTTTCATTAACGATAAGTGGACTGAATTTCCCAGCGGTCCCATAATTAATGTTAAATTGCATTTCTGCAGCTCTGGTTTTCTCAAACGGCAAGAGCTGATTTAACTTCTTTTTCTTTTGTTCAAAGAGACAGTTTTCTAAACGGATCTTTCATAATTGCTGCAACACCATTTACTTCAGTTTTTGCTTTCTTTTTATTATATAAGATGAACTTTTAGTATGAAATTGCGATAAAATAAAATTATATGTCTTCAACTTGTAAAAAGAAGTCAAGTGGTTCCTCAAAATTAGTGGAGATTTTTTTTTTTTCTCCAGAAGAAGAAATAAATAGATAGCTGAATCAAGAAGTTGGAAAACATTTTTTTTTCCACTTGTTATACTATTATTTAAAGGAAATAAAAAAGGATATATATTGTGATTTAATATTTATGTGAATGTATTTTTTAAAAAGTTTTAAGTATGTATTTTTTAAAGTATGTATTTTTTTTCAATTCCTACTATTAGCTCACACTCTCCCTATATTTATTTATATATTTATATATTTATCTGGTACAAATTTTCAATCGTTAATAAAATACTCATTATTCATCCTATCAGGTTGAAATAAATTTTTTTAAACTTGTACTGGATGACAATTGATGTTAATAAAGTTTTTTCAAATATTAATTAATTAATTAAATTTTAATTAATTAATTTTAGTTTTGCATAGGAAACAAAATGGCCGCCATTGGTTATTGAATTTCAATGAAAGTATTTTCAATAAGGGTTACCATAGGGGGGAACCCTATTCTGTCGCCAAATACCGCCAAGTTTGTCGCCAACTTGGCGATATATCGCTAAATTTGGCGGCCAAAATGAGTCGCCAAAAGTGACGCCAACTTGGCGATATCTGTAATATTTCGCCAAATTCCCATAGAGTTCCATTGTAAACCTACTTGCTTATAGAAAATCAACAAATTGAGATATTTTAATGCAACAAAAACTCATACTAGCTTGATTATATTAAATTTTTCTTTGATGGCCTAAGTAGGAATTGACTTTAAAAACAAAATTTTTATATTACTTGTTTAAATATTTTTTTTGACAAATTACATATGTTTTAACTTTTAGCTTTATTCTTTTCTTTGGTAGATGGCAACTTTTAGTAAGAATTAGCGATAAAACAAGTAATATAAAAAAAAATTAAGTCAATTCCTACTTAGGGCATCAAAGAAAAATTTAATAAAACCCCTTAAGCTAATATTAGTTTTTGTTGCATTAAAATATCTCAATTTGTTGATTTTCGATAAGCAAGTAGGTTTACAATGGAACTCTATGGGAATTTGGCGAAATATTAGAGATATCGCTAAGTTGGCGTCACTTTTGGAGACTCATTTCGGTCACCAAATTTTGCAATATATCGCCAAGTTGGAGATAAAATTGGCGGTATTTGGAGACAGAACAGGGTTCCCCCCCCCTATGGTAACCCCCCTTATAGGCATGGGGATGCTTTAAATGCTGTTCAATAACCAATGGCCACCTTTTTTTCTCCCATATAAAATTAGAATTAATTAATTAAATTTAATTAATGAATTAATATTTGAAAAAACTGTATTAACATGAATTGTCATCCAGTACAAGTTTAAAAAAATTTATTTCAACTTGATAGGATGAATAATAAGTATTTTATTAACGATTGAAAATTTGAGCAAGATATGTATAGGGAGGATGTGAACTAACAGTAGGAATTGAATAAAATTACACGGTTTGAAGCATTTTTTCCAAAAAAATTACAGGTGATTTTTTTTTATTTAAAAAAAAACTAAATTGATAATTGAATCAATAGTTTTAGACCGGGAGGTGTCTCCACAATCAATCACCTCATCGAGTTGATGGCTGAAATTCCAGGATTAATTAAAACTCGAGTCGCATATCAAAATGCAACTGGTCTGCCAAGTCATGTCTTGGTGGAAAAACACAAGCAAAGCCGATTTTAGTGGTTGAATGGTAGGTTTACGATTCCATTACTCCTTCATATTTTCATACCTTTGGGTGCAGGAAAACACAATGATAAATCTACCGATCAAGCATTAACATCGGGTCAGCAGGAGGTTTCCGCCAGGATATGACTTGGCAGACTAGTTGCATTTTAATATGCTTTCTTATTCTATCACAAGCTGAAATACATGGCGTTGACCGGGGTTTTAAACATGTTCGATTAGAAAAATCAATTTTAAAATTAAACACCGTACGGACTATGAATCTCGAGCAAATAGGCTCTCTTTTTTAATATATTGAAAATTTGAGAAATTTTGATTTTATACCTGTATTTAAAAAAAAATATCCTAAGCCTAAATAAATATAGTCTTGATTCCTGAAAAAAAAATGAAAAAGAAATGTAAATTCATGAAAAGCCTTCATGATATCACTTTCTCTTGCAAAAGCCATGCGTTAACCCTATATTCGTTTTAAATATGAAGTCATACGTGAATTAACCTATAATATTCACAACTAAAAAGAAATAGCGCATCTAGTATTTGTCGAGAATTAAATAAAAATCATGCTCTCGTGACATCACAATTCACTTTTATATTTTAACAGAATAATAAGGCTACTATAATGTGTGACTCGAACTATAGCCAGTATATTACGTCAAGGCACATTGCCGTCATCATTATCTTTTTACACGTGAATGTTTCGCTATAGTAGACCACTGTAAAATTTGGTAATTTTTTTAATTCAATATCTAAAAAACGGCATAATCATTAGATTTGAAATTTATATCAAGAAAAATACAATTTTTTACCTTTCTAACGCAGTTTGTCCAATAATTTTCTGACAAATGCCTTTCTAGCTATTAATTTTTTCAGTAACTTCAAATGTTTCTTTTTCCGAGATTAATCTGTGGCAACGGTTAGCGAAAAAGCCAGTCGTCAGCAACGCATAGATCTTTATTAAAAAGGATTGAAGCTAAATTTTAAACATATGTATTATGTTTTAATCATTTCAGAGAATGCGTTTTAAATAAGTTGAAGCATTTGCATTTTTCCTCCTTAAAAAATAACTAAATATATTTCACGGAAAAAAATATTATGAAAGACACAGAAAATTTTATTTTATCGATCATTATTTTCAAGTTATAGTCTTTATTAAAAATTAAGATTTCAGTTATTTTTATTTATACATTTATTTCATATTCAATTTATAATTAAATAAGCCAGAGGATTGAACCCAGGCTTCCCAAGTTACAAACATACCACTAAGAGTACAGAACATAGGTGAAAAATATTTTGAATGAAAATTTTTAATAGATTCTTTAACGTTTAACATTTTTTTTTATTACTCAATAAAAACATTATAAAGCAATTTTATTTTTTAAATTTCAATTATGTATTCAAATAAAATTTCTAAATTTGTTAAAAAGCGGCACTTAGCAGCATTCTAAGAAGTAATAGCGAAAAAAAAATCGCAAAAGATTTCCTTAGATTTTCAGTATTTTTCATTCTTTCATTCATTAATTTTAGTGTTAGTTCTAATATATATCAGTTAAGATTGCATTTCATTTATTTGTTTATTTTTGTACATTTTTAATTTCGCAAAAGAATATTAGATGGAAACAAATGCTATTTATATTGATTTATGTCCAAATAGGTTAATCTTCTGTAATCGGGATTTGCATGTAATTTTTTAAAAACATGCATGAAAATTACTTTAAAACCATTAAAAAAATCAGTAAATTAAGAAACAAATTGCGTTTGAACGTACATTTTTTCTCTATACGACAGTGTAAAATCTGACATTATGCTATGTTTCGAAGTTAACAAATTTGCAAAAAAGCTAAATGTATTTATCCTGCTATCATCATTAGTATGATGCCAGCATTACTCACGGATACGTTTTTGCTTTACAATACAGATAGTATAGTAACTCCGATAGAGGTTAAAAGTAAGGAAAATAAAATCCCAATATCATTAAAAAGTATTTTTGTAGTTAAAATTTAACATCAATTAATAACACACCAGTTTTATGATTCACTCTTTGTAATTTAGTGGAATTTCTTAAAGATTTCCGAAAATGCATTTGCTTGTTCTAAACTACAACAGATGTTCAAATTGCTCTCCTCCAACTTCTAAACAAGCATACCCATGACTAACCCTCCGTCTACCATATGGGTGCAACGGACCAGACAGGAATACGGAATTTGATCAGATACAGTAAAATCGATCTGGATGTGATAAAATTAACCCTTTATCTACTGCAGCTTTTTTCATGTCATTTTTTTTCAGTTACTACCATGAAATTTAAAGGATATGCATAAAAAAAATACTCACTTGTGAGAAATTTAATTCGTTAGAGGTAATTAATTAAAGTGGTACTACTTTTAAAGTACCCTTAGTACACTATATCTAACATATTCTCGTAACAGAAAATCCGCATGGTATTTCAAATAAAGTTTAAACTTTTAAAAATGCTAAATAACAAGAAGACACGCGCAAGTTAACAATAAAAAAGCATTAAATTGACATAGTTTTAATTTACACATGAAAAATGAGTAAAAATTGAAATTTGATGGCATTATTATTATTATTATTTTTTTTTTTTAAGATTTTGATCTTGTTAGCAGTCCTTTAGTTATGCGACGCTTATATTCCAGAAACAACATATTCTTCCGCATTACCATATATGCAATATATAAATTTACATATGCCATTTCTAGCATAGCAAAACAGAGCCAGTGTCACAACTTTCTCAATTTCCTATAAAAAATAATAATGAAACAGAAAATAAATACCAGGAAAATCATTACTACACAAGAATTTAGTAATTACATTATAAAGCAGATAAAAATGGCGGATAATTACACAGACGAAAAGTAAACAAGAAGTTTTTCTCCAACACCCAGTGTACTGGTGGTACTTTTAAGTACCACTGAGTAATTCAACTGTTAAATCAAATAAATACACCGTTCACCTAAAATAGCTAGTCAAATTGTATTCTAAGATCATAATGAACAACTAAAAAAATCCAACATTTATCTTATATCCTTTACTGTGTTTGCAGCAGCAAAAAGACGAGCGTGACAATCTATACAAAATGTCGGCACAAAACACATCGACTGTTTCAAAGGTAGCCTCCTTCCTTGTTAAAATAACAAACTTAGAACTACTGCTGCCATGTACTCTGATAAAATGGAGCTAAAAGTGTGTTTTATCGAAGTACCATTAGAATATCAGTAATATTCACTATGGGATGAAAGTTTAAAGTGAGTGGTACTTATAAGTACCGTCAATAGATAAAGGGTTAAGAAATTGGTTTGTAAACTCGTATTTTTAAATCTAAATTCGTAAAAAATCTAGAAACACTTTAAAAGAATATCAAATAGAAACTAATGAATTTTAACTACGCTTGGATGCATTATTGTAAATTTTGTAAGTTGTTTCTTTTATTTTTCTGGTAGTCCGAAGGTTTATCATGTTCACGAAGCACAATCCATCTCGTTGTAGTATGTCAGGTTATTCTATAAACAATACAAAATCGCTGCATTATTCCGTTAACCCTTACCGGCGCGGAGTAATTCTGTTTATAAACTGATGAAATAACGGACTGACACCTCAATTTATAAACGAATTTATTAGAAAATACGAACTTGCTTATTTTCATGTATAGTATAATAGGAAAATTTTAGTTAAATATTCTTGGTGCCGTTTGTCAGTTTTGGAATTAAAATTAGGTGTCCTTTTTTTAAGGACACCGAGGCGGAAAGGGTTAATACTTGTGTCGACTAGCGTTCTCTATTGTCTATACTTCTCTCAAAACAGTCTTCTCAAATAATTTTCCGTAAAAATAAACTTTGAATATGTAACAACACTCTTCCGGAAGAAAACACAAAAAAACACCACAACCTTGACATGCACAGACGCGAGCACATTTCTCGACTTTATTCTGAACTCCATTTGCTATGGGGATTTATAAGCTACTTTTGCTGAATGCATTGTTGCACATTGTAAATAAAAAAGACAAATGTGTTTTAATCTAGGAAAATATAATATAACGAAAAAAGAAAATATACAGTAACCTCTTCCGTGTTCTCACGATTTCGAAGAGCGTTCTTTGTCCTCGGAAACCGTTATATTTTCGACATTTAACCCTTTGCCGTCGTATTAAGTTTATACACTATATGGCCAACGGTGGCCGGTCACTTGCGATTTTAGACGTTTCGTTAAATATCTAGAAAAATACATGAGGATTTAACCTGAAACTGCAGGTGTGTGAACACTATAGTATAGGTCATATATTTCCGCGAAGATTTTTTCCCGCAGCCCCATAGGGGACCGTCAACAAATTAAAAAAGAACGAATATCTTTTGGATAACCCTGTAAAAACTAACGCAGCAAAAGCATTCAAACTCGAGATTATTAATAAGTGGCTTATTGTAATATATTGTGCTCATTTTTATGAAGATAGCATGTATAATCGTAGAGAAATTAAGGTTTTTATAAACAGTCCCAAATTTTGCCAAGTTTTTTGCTTATAATTTACAGAGTTTTTAATATAAAAAAAAAGTTCTTTTCAGAAAATATGACAAATAACATTGTACATAATACCCTGCAATCATAACTAAAAAATAATAAAAATTGGATGAAAAATGAGCAGGTTTTCTAAAAACGTTTCACTGCGCATGCGCGAATGCAATCAAAATATAATATGCACAATGTATTAGCTAAGTATAAAGAGCAACTTTTGTGAAAGTCTCAAAATCATAGCTTGAAAATTCTGAAAATTATCGTCGATAGAATAGCTCGAAATCCGTTGTTCCCAAAAAGAAGCAAAAAGATGAGGGGTTGTATCAAATATCTGTTGATTAGTGCCAAAATAGCGTACACAATATTGCACGTACTACTATATTTGGATACAACCCCTCATCTTTTTGCTTCCTTTTAGGAATAATGGATTTCAAGCTTATTCTATCGACGATAATTTTATCAACTGATATCAACTACCTTGTGCGTAGTGTCCCAAAATCACATTTTGAAAAAAATGACGCTAAAATTCTCTCTTTCAATATATTACATATTTAACTACTATTAGGAGTGTCGTTCATTTTGTTTTAAAGTGTTCAAAAATGATTACTCTTTAATCCCTTGAAGGGAAGTGATGCCGTCACGGCATCATATAATTTTAATCCCTAATTGCCACATTGGCACCGCAATATTATAATGAAAATTTCACCTTTATTAAGTACGCGAAAATATGCTTTTACTTGTTTATAAATAAATTCCCCTGTAAATACTGGTGTCAATAAATTATTTCAACATTTTATGAATACAAGCACCTTGCCCCTGAAAGGGTTAATATATATATATTTTTCAAAGATTGAATGTTTTGAAGATTTAAAAGTCCTATGACTCCTTAAATGCAAAATTTTCATAAACATAATTTTCTGTTTTAACTTCTGTTACTATATAGTAAAGTTTTAATTATCACTAGGAAATAATTGAGATGGAAACTAATTTTTTTTTCTAAGGCTTCTGTATATAGTGACAATACAGAGTTATGCCTTTCTCGCGGCGTTTTCTAACCTTTCGAAGACCGTCATTGAAGTACTCTGAAGATTGGGTTCAAAACCATTGTTCCACCTCTTGAATGACATCATTTGTGGTGTCAAATCTCCAAATCTGGATCATATTGATAGATCCAAGATTCATTCATAGTTACCACGTGACCAAAAACATCCTCTTCATCTTACTCCAAAAGATTCAACAATTCCCTTGACAGGTCGCGACGAGTTTGCTTTTGAAAATGAGTCAGCAATCTGGGAACCCAGGGAGCTGAGACCTTTGACATGTGCAATTCTTCGTAAATAATTTTTCACACACGGCCGTAACTAAGATGAATCTCATTCATGATCATTTGGATGGTTACACTTCGGTGTTATGAGGTAAAGTCCTCCACTTTCTTCACTTCAGCAGCATCGTCCGTGAGTGATGGTCTTCCACATCTTGGATCGTCTGTGAGGGACATATCGCCAGTTTGAGAATTTCTTTTCCATCTAAGAACAATGTCATCGGATGGACCATCACTTCCATAAACAGCCGACATTTCATTTGCCACCTTTCAAATGCAGAAACTTAATCACACTGCGAGCCTCTATGTTCTCCATACTGCGGGTAACTCGTATGTTTTGTCTATTTTCACTGGTCTTTGATTTTCCATTTCCTTTTGTTCAACGAAAAAAAAGTATATAGAGAAGTCTTAGAAATTTAAAAATAATTTGAAAATAAGAAAAATTAAGTTTCTATCTGAATTACTTTCTAGTGATAATAAAAACTTTAGGATGTATAATTTTTCCTCTGTATCTTTGTTAATTATATATTTTTTAAAATACAGTTGAATTTTGACATTTTATTTTATTTATTTATTTATTTATTTTTTAGTTAAAGTCTTTACTCAGGATCTCACCTCCAAGATATAGAATCACAAGTAATTTGGATACACTTCTAAATATAGAACTTTCAGCGTGGATGCCAGAATTTGATTTCTCTCCGTGGAGTTTTGCTGATTGTTTAAAGGTAAGATATTATTTCTTTAACAACAGTATTTGATAATATATTAGGTGAATTCAGATAATTAACTCGGGAGGACGCGCGCCTCTTTCTGTACACAGAAACGCGCCGGGCTCGTTATGCCCTAGAGATATTTTATTGTCGAAAATATGCAGGAATTGAGTATTTTTACCAAAACATTGTGTGTGCACATTTTTACTCCATATAGGAATACCATTATTGATAATAACAAGAAAGTTCACATCCGATATTTGAATATTTCGCTTTCTGCTTCAAGACCTTACAAATATTTTTGATAATATCTGAGAAGATTGAAATAATTCGAGATATATTTTTACTTCATTCGTATACCTTTTTTTACTTTTTTTCTCCGATATCTGTGATCCACACATTTTTGAAAAGAAAATTCTGGACATTTTTCTTCAAGGATCATTTAGAATTTTTCTAGTTTTACAATTTAGATTGAAGTAGAATAAAATGTTATTAAAATACGTATGTACGTGATAAAACCCCTTTTCTCTGTTTGACTTGGCGAAAAAGAGTCATTGCCAAGAATTATTGCAACAATTTTTTTCTTTTTACTGCGTTTTTAATGTAGATGTATAGTAAAGTGGGAACAGACGCCGCGGTGGGACAGATGCCGCAGAGATTGTGTAGGCGACGCTAGCGTTCCCTAGACCAATTTTAGAAGTTCTTGGTGTTCCTCTGTGCTGTGTGATGTATTGTATGCGTTTCCACCGCTTAATTGTAAGTATTTACATATTTATGCCAGTTTTTATTGCTCGAACCTGCGTGGTAAGTTGCTAAAATTATGCTAATGAAGTTTTATTACAGATTTTAAGAAAAATAAACAGAAATTTCATCCCAAATTCGATTGCAACTATAGACTAGATCCTCGTAGAATACAAACGTGTGCCTGCCTTTCTCTCGCATCGCTCATATGATACAAAATGGCGGCGAGGCATCTTACACGCCACTATGGGACAGATGCCGCACCGAGGTTGAGGGACAGATGCCGCAAAATATATTTTTGTTTTTCCGTTCCATAAATTCATCACTGCGATTTAAGTAGAACTTACATATAAATGAATGTATATTAGCGCATTCTGCTACTTATCAAAATATTCTCAGCAACAATGTTGGTTCACCATGTGTGAATAAAAAAACGTAGGCCGTTTACAATTCTCACCATCTAAACTGTTAAACAAAATATCTCCTACCGTAATGGTCATAAGACCTATACAGCCAAATAAGAAAAAATAAAAGGATGCAAATATTACAAGCACAGAGTTTATAAACAATAAAAAAGAAGAAGGAAATGAAAAACAAAAGAAACTAGAAAGTGTCAAAGCGCGACAACTTGGCGTAAGTAAAATGTGTAAAAAAGGAAGGGAAAGGTCAACTTAGAAACGCCTTACTTGAGAAAAAAACTAAAATATGAGTCATCTTTCGACAATGGGTAAATTGTTCCTCTTATGGATTCTGATGGCAGAACTGGATTGAAATTTGATGACTCTGCATATGTTGAGTAGCTGGAGTCTTATCAAAGAGCAAAGTCTAAAGCGGTCAACTTGGCGTAAGTAAAATGTGTAAAAAAGGAAGGGAAAGGTCAACTTAGAAACGCCTTACTTGAGAAAAAAACTAAAATATGAGTCATCTTTCGACAATGGGTAAATTGTTCCTCTTATGGATTCTGATGGCAGAACTGGATTGAAATTTGATGACTCTGCATATGTTGAGTAGCTGGAGTCTTATCAAAGAGCAAAGTCTAAAGCGGACAGGATTCAGTGCATCAAATTCAGTCTATAGCTGCATGAAAAACGCTTATTTTACTTTTGCAACAAGTAGTGTGGTGTGATTGTGAGCGAATGGAAATACAAAATAAAAGAATGAGAAGAAAGGCCAAAAATAAACAGACTAGGGCCTAAATAGAATAGAACTAATACTTACATTAAGAGCAAACTGCAATGTTCGCCTGGATGTAAACCAGTGATTTATATCGTTTTTGGAATTATTTTGTCTATCGTTTCCAGTAATTATGCTATCCATTCATGTAAATTCAAATGATTTTCTTTTCATTTTCACTTTTTGTCTTAAGATTTGTTTATAGAGATTACACTTTTGCATTTTCGTTAAACTTTTCACAATTTAGTGATATATATAATTTTTGTAAGTTTACTGTTATTTATTTTCGTTTTAAGAAGTTTGAGAAAATAAATATGTGATTTGCTTGAAAAAAATAAACAGCCTAGCATTTTTCTCCATGCGGCATCTGTCCCACACCCCATGCGGCATCTTAACCAGCACATAAAAAATGATGTTAAAAAAAGGGCGTGTGGGAAAATAATTATGCCTACTTTATTAAGATGGTTTTAACTTGTTTAACATGGAAATTAGATTCTAAAGGGTTAGATCAATGATTTCTGGTACTTAGTTTGTTGTTTTTTGCTTTATTGTACATTTTACAAGAAGAAAAGAAAAACTGTGGCATCTGTCCCCCCTTTACTATAATTAAACTTTTGAAGCGAGTGGTCGGCGCTATATCCGATCTGAACCATGCTTGACTTGGTCATAATAAATTTGTTCATATTCATTTATTTCCGAGTATTTTATTATCTGAATTCATGATTCACTACTGTTAATGAAGTCCGTGGTTTAATCCCCTCCAGCACCTATCCGGCTTCTAAAATTTCAACTGAATGGTCATTCAATATAACAGAAATATAAATACACATATTAATAAAGAAAAAACTCTACAGAATGAATCAGCTAAGCACCATCTATTGTCTAAAATGTGACTTATATTTTTTAATTATTTACTGTTATTAAAATTATTATTTTAAACTTTACGACCTTCCTTATAAACATTTCACTCATTTCATGTTTATACACTGATTGATCAAATTATTATGACGACTACTCACTGAAACTTCGACTCGCCCATGCAGCCTGTCCGCTGGTACAATAAACTGGTTTTTCTGATAAAAAATTTGCCCTTGGGCAAAAGCTCTTTTATGCTTTATATGATATCAATTCGCTTCTCAAGGACATCCCTTCGTTGCCATGGGAAAAAGTAGAGCTGTTAATCAGTCAAATGCAGTGTTACCTAGTGCACAGTTACTGACCTAAAATAAGTACCGGTAAATAGACCTTGAAAAGACAATTGAAAGTACATACAGTAAAGTGAACTTTGCATTTTGCCTATTCATGAGAAGAATCAAAGATTTAAGTGACTTTGAAGGAAACATGATTGTATCATAACAAGCAGATAAACAAGCATCTAAGGCTGCACACAGACGCGTGTTTTGCCATCCTTCTCCAGTTTTCATGGAAATCTTTTGTTCAGGACCATTCTGAGGTTTATTCACAAAAGAATGAGGGGAATCAACAATGAGTCAGGAGATAAGGAGCTCAACCCTACTTGAAGGAAAGGTTCCTCTTTTGTAAGACATCAGTCCCTTTCCTTTTAAAGTCAGTAAAAATAAAAAACACCGCGTCGCCACAAGAAAAGACACCGACACTGATAAAAGTTAGAAGGATGTTGCGTTCGCAGTCTAAGGCTGCGTTAAGAAAACAAAAATAGCTGAACGTCCTGCTAAAGCAATAAAACCATTCTTTTCGAACCCCATTTGTGGTTTTTAATAAAAGGACGAGAGGATCAACAATGGATTCAACAGCGGGTCAGGCGATAAGATAAGATCGAACTTGAAGGAAGCTAACCGATTTTAAGAATATTTGCTGTCACCAAAGCCAGTGTAAACACGACATTAGTATTCCGTAACAGGTAGTCATAATATTTCGGACACTCGGTCCATTTAAAAATGTTAAATTTTAATTTCAGAACATCATTTTTTGCGATACCCCGCATAAAAGTATAAATGAGCAATAATTGTACAACTAAAATAAACTTTTATTAAATATATTTTTACAAATAAATACCTGTTTCATAATACATAAAATAACATTACGTATTTTATTAAATAACATTTAATAAATAATAATATAATAACATAATAATAATGATATAATAATAAATAATATAATAATAATTTAATATAATAAAAATATAATAATAATATTTTAAAGAATACTGTATTCGCCGTTGATTTCAGATTTTAAAAGCTGCTTATAATCAAAGTAAAATGCATCTTCGTGCTTTGCTTCTTTTCTGATATACCTGGACAATATCGATTTCTGAAGACCTCGGTACATTAATCTTTCGTCTCAGTTAATCGGATGCGTAACAGACAACTTTCTGCTTCAATTCCTTTTAAACATTTTTAATAATATCGGAGACGTTTAAAAATACTTCGAGATAAAATTCTACTTCATTCATATATCTTTTTTTTTTTTTTTTTTTTTTTTTTTTTTTTTTTTTTTTTTTTTTTTTTTTTTTACTTTTCCTTCGCTATCTGTGTTTGGCACATTTTTCAAAAGCAATTTCGAGAGATTTTTCCTGAAGAATCATTTAGATATCGTGTTGTTTTAGAAGTTAAGAGGGAATAAAAAGAATTGTTATAACATGCATACATGAAATACATTACTCTTAACTTTATTAACTACAGTAAATACGTAAATACATAAATCTATACCATAAAGCAAAAACATGTCCGCGAATAACGCTGACGTCATATGGACGGTGGCAAAACTGGACAAATATATTTTACATTTTCTACAAAATTATTACTCTCTAACCATTACACAATTTGTATTTTTATACCGTAGTATAATGGCGGAAAATGCACTTAAACCCTTTATCTACTGACATTAAAATAACTTGTTATAAAATTTATTTAATACACCGATTAGTTGTAATACATTTAGTATGAGTTATAGATACAGTACTTTATCTTGTTCCAAAAGCATTATTGATTACTCAAAACAAAAATATTTTTAAAAGGATGATTTCTTTTGCCTTTGCATCTTTTCAGCTTTCTTGGCGTTGGAGAGGCGGGGGGGGGGGGTGTCAATTCGGAAATATTTCTATATTCCTATTGTAAGAGCGTTATATTTGTACATTTCCTAATTCTACAAAATACTAAGAAAATAGTTAAAATAAAAGATTTGAGTGGGGTTATAAATACTGCACAAAAAGCCTATAAATTCAAATTTAACGAATCCTTCTAAATCCTTCAGTCCTTCTAAAATTTATTAAATGGTTATGTAAATCTTCTAATGTAGTTTAAACAATTCACGAAAAATGCTGTAGAAGATAAAATTTTCATGATTTCATAATTCAGTACATAAAGGGTTAAATGCAATTAGTCTCGCAACTGTATCTCTATTTACTGATTTTTTATGGTTAAAAAAAAATGTAAGTACATTTTTTAAATCGTATCTATCGCGTGCAGTCCGATTATGGAAAATTAACTGGCTTGCACTTAAAATAGGTCAGTAATTTGTTTCTGCCTAATACTTCGTAACGAAATTAAAACACCAATAAATAAATAAACCATAAATTTAAAATATACGTCGAACTATGCGCTTAAACACCGATATAATCAGAATGAAAAAGGCTGCGGTAAAGAGTGAAGTACTTGGCGATTTCTTACACTAGGAACTTGGGGCATGAGGCTAATACGAATGTACCGCTTTTGATAAATTTAGAAACCTTATTTGAATAATTGGTATTTTTTCATATAAAAATGTTTTTATTATTATTATTATTATAAATGTTTTTATTATGTTAGTGAGAACTAAATAAATATATTAAATGAAAAAAAATCTTACAACTTTCATTTTTTATTTTAAAAAAATGGTTTTCACATATATTCTGTACAAGTTGCAGTATATTCTACAATTTGTTTTGCCCGTGTTGGAAATCCTGATTCAAATAAAAAACTTTATAGAGTAAAATAGCGAAGCTCCATCTGTTGACTAAACTTTGAACTATTTTTACTTTATTCTACCTTTACAAGAAGAAGTTATTGGATTCGTGAAAATTTTCGACTTCCGGTTTTCTATGGATTTATACTTTTTAGAAGGTCTTGAACACGATTGGATGGTTTTTAGAAAATGTCTGTCTTTGAGTCTGTATGTGACAAAAATTTTGTGAGCACTCTATCTCAAGACCTAATGCACGAAATTTCACAAAACTTTGGATTCAGTTAGACCTTGATATAAAATGGTGCTGGTTAGTTTTTGCTGTATATCGCCTAGCAGGTGGCGCTGTTATGCTGCATTTTCACGATTTTTGCAATAGTTCTATCTCAAGAACAAATGCACGGATTTTCATCAAACTTCAGATTCAGGTATGCCTTGATAAATACTGGTGCTGGTTACGTTTAGGTTTAAATCGCCCAGCAGTTGGCACTGCCATGCTGAATGTTTCATGATTTTCGCAATAGCTCTATCTCAAAAACTAATGCACGGATTTTCATCAAACTTCAAATTCAGTTATAGACGTTGACATTATGGACTATATTCTCCACTTGGGTTCCACGCTACAAAAATTCGTCTGCTTGGGAATAACATTCATAACCGCGCTATTGAAAAGCATTATGTTTAGAAAACTTATGCTAATAATTTTATTTTATACGGAGTGTTAGACCTTTTCAGGGGCAGGTATGAGTTGTACATGAATTCTTTTCTCTATTTTAAAGTAATGACATGCATATTTTTCCTTTTATTTATGAAATAAAAATTTAGTATTTTACGCATGAATTTACCTGTATTTCTGCTGCATCAAATGACGCAATAAGGTAAACAAACGCGCTAGCCGCTATTTTTACACCACGTGATTCCCACTGCGACGTCACGAGAGTTCTGTCCATTTGTTGCTGTTTAGGTTTTTGGTGTAACCCAACAGGTGGCGCTGCTATGCTGCATCTCTAACGTAGGATCTCTAGCATTCTGTATAATTTACACGATTTTAGCGATAGTCAGACCTCAAGAACTAATCCACGAAATTTCATACCTTTAGAATCGTCATCATGAGCATAAATTGCCATTTCATTTTGGCACTGTGCTCGCGAATATGGAAATATTAACATGTATGAGAAAGAAAAAAAGTTTTGGGATTGGCACACCTGACTAGTTCAAATTAGTGAACGCCAGATTTACGACCTTCCTTTATAGACATTGACTTATCACCTCTTTATATTCATTATAATTAAAGAAATGTTGAATTTTAAATTTCTAGTATACAATTTTGGAGAAACCTGGCATAGCCATATCAGGGGCCGATCCAGACAAAATTTGCGGCCTGTTTAGGGCCCTTTCACAAAAATAAATTTAATAAAATGGGTCCCTTCACAAAAAATAAACTTAATAAAATGGGCCCCTTCACAAAATTCCTTTTAATAAAACAGACTCCTGCATAAAATTTCTTTTCATAAAAATTGTTTTAAAATGCGTAATTTTGTAAATAAAACCAGTTCATCAAGAACAAAAACTTTAGAAAGAGGATTTGAAGAAGTTTTTTTTTAATGAATGCTTGCTTCGAGTTTGAGTAACTGTATTTCAACTTTCGTTACAAAATGTTGTTTTTCACAAAAATATTATAAAATTCACAAAAATATAATAAAATTCACAAAAATAACTTTTATTTTTCACAAAATGGGCCCGAAGAATAAAAACCTGCATCGACCCCTGCATATAGCCAATAATTGTGTAGTTAAAATACACATTTATGAAATACATTTTTATAAATTACTAGATTTATGATACGTAAAATTACATTATTATCCTGCACAGTGTTTAAGTGCATCAATATTTGCCTTCTTTAAAATTAACAGAAACATTTTTTTTCTTTATATAATCGGATCATTTATCAAAAGAAATTGCAGGAACTTTTCTTGAGGCATCATTTAGAATTCTTGTAGCTTTAGAATGTAAGTTGAGGTGGATCTGTACAATATCGATTTCCGCAGAATTTCGTTCCAGTTAATCGGATGCTAAATAGAGAACTTTCTGCTTGAATTTCTTGTAAAAATTTTTGATAATATCTGGGATGTTGAAAATGTTTCGACATAAAATCCTATTCCATCAGTATATCTTTATTTTTACTTTCTTCCATCTTTACAAGAAGAAAGAATTGGATTCATAAAATTTTTCGAATTATGGTTTTCGATGGGCTTACACGTTTTAGGGGGTCAGAGATCCCGAAAAACATGTTTTTACAAAATGTCTGGCAGTGAGTCTGTGAGTCTGTCTGTCTGTCCGTCTGTGTGTCTGTATGTGACACAAATTTTGTGGACGCTCTATCTCAAGAACTAATGTACGGAATTAAATAAAAAATTATATTCAGTTAGTCCATGACATAAATTGGTGCTGATTATTTTTTGGTGTAAATCTCTTATCAGGTGGCGCTGTTATGCTGCATTTTTCACGATTTCCGCAATTGCTCTATCTCAAGAACTAATGCACGGATTTTTATCAAACTTCAGATTTGGTTATACATTGATATAAATTGGTGCTGTTTACGTTTTGGTGCAAATTTGCCCAACAGGTGGTGCTGGTATGCTGCATTTTTCACGATTTTCGTAATAGCTGAATCTCAAGAACTACGCACGAATTTTCATCAAACTTCAGATTCAGGTATACCTGATAAATATTGGTGCTGATTATGGTTTGGTGTTAATCGCCCAACAGGCGCGCTGCTGAGCTGAATTTTTCTCGATTTCCGCAATAGCTCTATCTCATGAACTAATGCACGAATTTTCATCTAACTTAGGATTCAGTTAGACGTAGACACAAGTTTTTGCTGATTAGGTTTTGGTGTTAATCGCCCAATAGGTGGCGCTGCTAAGCTGCATTTTGTATGATTTATACGATTTTAGCGATAGTCATATCTCAAAAACTAATGCACGGAATTTCATATCTTTAGAATCCTCATGATGGGCATAGATTGCCATTTAATTTTGGCATTGTGATAGGGAATTTTGAAGTATTAACATGTATGAGATAGAAGAAAGTTTTCGGATTACCACATCCGACTAGTTATTTTTTGCTTTTCTATGAGTTATATATTCTTTTTAAAGTCAGAGTTTTATTATTTTTTTAAACGGCTAATTAGAATTATTCTGGTTTTACAATTTAAGATTGAATAAAAAGAATTGTTATAACATATATACATGGAACGAATGTTCAGGAAATAATAATTACTCCAACTTATTAAAATACTAAACACATAAATGAAAAAAAAATTACAGGATCATTTAGTGAAGCTCCATCTGTTGACCAAAATTTTAACTAATTTTTGAATAATGAATACCATAAATTTACGGCATTCCTTACAGGCATGTCACTTATTACCTGTTTATGTTTATTACAGTTAAAGAACTGTTCAATTTCAAATTTAGGATACCTATCATTTTTGATACACACTGTTTAGAGGCTGAAATACACATTTACGAATTTTATTTTTTAAATTACTAGTCATATGATACATAAAATTATATTATTATGATATGCATATTTTAAAAGCATCAACTAGAATTCTCATTTAAGGGAAAGCAATGTTGGGCAATTCACCCTCCGAGTTTCAACTTTTCTTATTTCACTACTTGTTTCTTTAATTCTGTATTATTATTTGATTTTTTCATTTACTTTTACCAATTTATAAATTACTGCATGTAAATAAATTATAACACTCAAAATATTTCTTTGAAAATATGCATAAACAAGTCTGAAAACGTTTGACATGGTAAATGAGGCTCGTTCATACTGTAACAAGTCTTATAAATATTCAGATCTTGGTGCAATAGCTGTTGCACTCCTATGCAAAAAGGCTGGAATACAAAATTTATTACGATTATATATATTAAATTCCGTAATACGTAACTAATAGGACTCCATCTTAAATAGGACGTCATCACTATGGCAACCTAGAATCATTACCTGTCATGAGATAATCATTGAATTCATTACGTATGATAGGATTTAATAAAATGAAGAAAACATTTAATTATATCTTTTTAAGTTTTGATTCGATTTTCATCAAATTTAAAATGATTCGACAGAATTCTCCAACAATTATACATACGAATATTCAGTTTCAAAACATTCGGTTGGGTAGTTTTTGCGCTGTTATACTGCAAATTGAAATGTCTGAAATTCAGACACTTAAGTGTCTGAAACGGAGTGTTCAATTTTCAGACATTTTAAAATGTCTGAATTTTTTTCAGACACTTCAAACGTCTGAATTTCAGACACTTCAAATGTCTTAATTGCAGCCATTTTTTTTTAAGCAGTACACGCAACCATGTTTGACCACGTTGAATCCTAGAAAAAATTTTGGCCATGGTCCTGCCCCCTCCACCCCCATACAGTGCGATTTTAGGGGCTCTGAAAGTTGGTATGCAATTTTCTTAAAAATGATAATTTAAATCTTTTTCAACAATGTACATTATAATTAGTATTTTGAATTTCTAGAGTAGAATACGATTAAAAACAAAAAATATACATATCTAAATGCAATAAAACCTCTCAATAGGAGTTTCAAGGGAATTTATCAACCATTCGTTGCCGAGGTGCATGTGATTAAGAGGTTTTACTGTATTTAGATTTTTTTAAATTTAGTTTTTAAACTTAGTCCACCTTAAATGTTCAAAATTTTTATTATAATCTGCCCACTATCGAAAAAATTAAAAATATAAATAATAATTGCATATCTAATCCGGGGCCCCTAAAATTGTAGGGAGGGTGTAGGGGACACTGCCCAGTTTGCCCATGCTTCAATCAAATCCTTCTTCTGCAAAAAATCCAACCCTGCATTATGTTCGCTAAATAGAGATGTCCGGTATTCGGAAGTGTTCGTTATGGAGACTAATGGACATTCCCTAATACCGGACAGCTCTATTTAACAAAATCTTTTTAAAAGCAAAACGCATGCACATTTGTTTATTTTTACCTAAAAAAAAACAGACATGTCTGATTCACATGTCGGCACCAAAATCCTCTCTGTAAAAAACAATAGTTGATTCTTATAGATTTCAATCTTCTAAATATAAATATGGTAACGAAATTACTGTATCACGTACCTTTTTTTGGTAGGAGAGTTTTGGTTTTAAATTTAAAATTAAGATTATTTTATATCTTGGAAAAACATGAGTGAAAAATTTTTAAACCATAAAATATAGATAATAATAGGTAAATTACCTGCAAATAAATGTATAAATATGATTACCAGATTTATAGCGGCATAAGGAATTAAAATATATTAGTGGATAGCAAATAGTATATTCGGACACGAAAAAGGGAGAGGGGGGGATAAAAAAATGCTTTACACAAATATCAACAAATAAAATTTCCATGCTATATTTTGTCACTTTGATATCTAAGACAGTGAAAACATTTCTTTCATGATTTCAATTTTATCTAGCATTGCAAATTAATATAATAATCCTTCCATGTTTGTTATTATCATAAAACTGTTTCTCGGAAAAATGGTACGTGCTAGAGCATTTTGAATAACATATTTAGACACTTTACATATTTAGTTTGCAGGGGGAAAAATTTTAATTTTTTTGCCGACCAGTGATTATCGAACAAATTCCACAGTCCCATAGTGTCCACTATTGAAGGCAGGGCCTTTACGGTATTCGGATAAATATATATTTTTTGTTTCTAATCTTTCTTTCTAAAAGTTCGAAATATTCATTACAAACAGAGCGATGTCGAAAGAGATTTAAAATATCAGCTGTAAAAAATTGCACAAAAAATCCCCCCGCTCCCTCAGAAAAAAGTCCTTCCGGCCAGTGCCGGGAGGAAGAGGTAGCTTTCATATTCCTTATTTTTTAAAAGCCAACTTATATTATTCAAACACACGAAGCTCAATTAAGTGTAAACCGAATGTAGGAGATTCAATAATAATTTTTATCAATACTAAATCATTATGAATGAGAATTTTGCGAAATTAGTCAGCTTTATCAAAGCTGCTTTTATTTAAAGTCACTTATATTTGGCTGCCAAATTCGGCGATTTCTTAAAGTGCCTGCCATTTTAAGACAACATGGTAGATGAGGCTAACCAGTGAACTTGGTCGAGACCTTAGTAATTGCTGTGCACATGCTCACTCATATCGGAATCGGTTGATATATACGAGTGCTGTCGCAGGCAAAAAACCAGATTTTTCAAAATGTCACCCACTTTAGAAATTAAAACTGCTATATCTGAGACATTTTTTAAGATAAAGACAAACAAAAAATGCTCCTGAATCCTTATATCAAGGTCAAATACTTAAGAAAGAAACCTTTTTCAATTTCTAATTTTTTTGCACCTCACTTTACATATAATTTTTTTTTTTTTAATGGCCGCCATTTTGAAACAAGATGGCTGATGAAGCTGGCCAGCGAACTTGGTCGAGATATTGATGTATACTATCCACATGCCTTCTTCCATCGAAATAGGCGAATAAGTGTGGTACTTCGTGACAAATACAAGATCGTTTCAAAGTGTTAGCCATGATAGAAATTCAAAGTGCTATAATTCAACCACTTTTTTAAGATATAAACAAAAGAACAAATTTTCAGAAACAAAAACTGCTCCAGAATCTTTGTATCAAGGCCAAACACATAAAAAAAATCTTTTTCATTTTCCAATTTTTTAATACCTCATTTTAAATTTTAAATTACATTTTTTTTTTTAAATGGCAACCCTTTTGAAACAAGATGGCGAATGAAGTTGGCCAACGAACTCGATCGAGACATTGGTATGTACTATGTACAGACCAAGTTACATTCAAATCGGTTCATAAATACGCCTGTTATCGCGTGACAAAAATCAGGTCGTTTTAAAATGTCAGCCACAATAGAAATTCAAAATGTTATAACTCAGCCATTTTTTTAGATGTAGACGAAACAAAACCTGTTCCGGAATCTTTGTATTAAGGTCAAACACATACAAAAAAATCTTTTTCATTTTCCAATTTTTTGGTATCTCATTTTAAATTTATTTTTTTTTTTAATTTTTTAAATGGCCACCATTTTGAAACAAGATGGCGAATGAAGCTGGTCAACGAACTAGGTTGAGTTATTTGTATGTACTATGTACGCACCAAGGTACATCCAAATCGGTTCATAAATACGTCTGTTATCACGTGGCAAAAATCAGAACGTTTCAAAATGTCAGCCACGTTAGAAATTCAAAATGGTATAACTCAGCCATTTTTTAAGATATAGACGAAACAAAAGCTGCTCCCGAATCTTTTTATCAAGGTCAAACACATAAGAAAAAAATATTTTTTCAATTTTCATTTTTTTGCTACCACATTTCAAATTTAAATTTTTCTTAAAATTTTAAATGGCCGCCATTTTTAAACAAGATGGCGGATGAAGCTGGCCAACGAACTCGTTCGAGGCATTGGTCTGTACTATGTATAAACGAAGTTACATCCAAATCGGTTCATAAATACGCCTTTTATCGCGTGACAAAATTCAGGACGTTTCAAAATGTCAGCTTCGCTAGAAATTCAAAATGTTATAACTCAGCCATTTTTTAAGATATAGACGAAACAAAAACTGCTACGGAGTCTTTGTATAAAGGTCAAATACATAAGAGAAAAATATTTTTTCATTTTTAATTTTTTGGTACCACATTTCAAATTTTAAATTTTTTAAAAAATTTTAAATGGCCGCCATTTTTAAACAAAATGGCGGATGGAGCTAGCCAACGAACTCGGTCGAGACATTGGTATGTACTATGTACACACCGAATTACATCCAAATCGGTTCATAAATACGAGAGTTACAGTGTGATATAGGTCAGATATATATATATATATATATATATAAATTTTGAACGGAGGGTGGTTTCGGGGTCTGGGGGTCATGATCGATGAAAATATACCAAAATTTTTTGAAATCGCTTTCCTCCGAACGGCTGCAATAGGTAGCTTTTTGTAAAGAAAGCTACCTAAAAAGAAAATTCATATCATTTAAAAATTAAATTCTTTTTTTAAATTTATATTGCTACATAAACAAGTTTTTTTATACATCAGATAAGAATCTCAAGAGCTATTTATTTAATAATAAATAAAAAATAAATAAATATTATATTTTAAATAACATGCAGAAGAAATTACTTCCAATTTCTCAACTTCTTTTGTCTTAAACATACATTTTAATATCTAATTGTCATTTTTTTAAATATTTCATGTAAGTGATGATAAATAAAATGATAAAAACCTCAATTTTAATCAAAACTAGTTATGAAAGTAAATGTATATAACTCTAGCTTTTTAAATTTCAAATTTATTTTTTCCTAAAAATAATTAAGAATCAATATTAAAATTGATTTCAAATGAAATATATATGTATATCTTTAAGGATTTCTAAGTTAGAGTAACATGCATAATTACATGACTGTAATAATATATATTTCTAGAATTAGCTGTTTTTTTGCAAACAGATTCAAACCTAACTTATATTTCATGCAATACTTTATGTGGTACTATAAACAAAATATCAAAACCACTTACTGTTATCGATATCCTTGACTTGATTTAAAAGAACTGTCATAGTGAATGAGTAACAAAATACTTGCATCTTTTTAAAAGAAACCCCTTCATATATCCTGCTAGCTGTGTTAAAATGATGAAAATTTTCCATTCTTAAAACACAACCCTCGGGACTAGTTTGTAAGTCTGGAGCTAGTTCTTATTCACGAAGTTTTGACAAGATGAATAACCCTATATTATCGATGAAAAGCAATGAAAAGTAATACTATCTCTGTTGCGCGATCATTGTAAAGTGTTTTTTTTTTCGTTGTTATATCAATATCTGAAACACATATGATTCACGCAGAAATCCAAAATGCAAGAAACTTTTAAATGTAACACTTCCAGAAATGACGCAGCCACAGTAGAATTATAATGACAAAACTTTTCACAGTAAAAAATAGGATCGGTTAAAGATGTGTTCTGTTGGAGAACGTTTAAATTTGAAAGCGACATTGGACTCCGAACTCGAATTCGGCTGACAAAGGAAAAAAAGATAGAGTCAGAGCATTACGTCAGCATTACGTCAGCATTACGTCAGTCATTACGTCAGCATACGGTTTACAGTATGATAAGCTCATTAAAACTTTTTTATTAGCGGGAAATGGAGCGTGGTATAAGAAGAAATCAGAAGCATTTTACTTTATTTATGTGGCATTTTTCGTAATGCTTACACTTATAAATTATCTGAATATAATTATTACAGTTTTTATACTTTCAGGCAGAGGGTGAAAAACATATGATATATTTAAAAAATCGTCATAACTCTTCTAAATAATACATTTGTTATGCATAATCACAGACAGGAGGCCGGTTGCAGGCCATTTCCCTTCCCTGTATTTTGAAATTTACTGAATTAAATTGTCTTTATATTTAAAAATAATAATAAAATTTATTCTTCCAAATTATTACATAATTAAAGACTAAGACAAAAAGGAACTAATAAATTTTTGTAAGAGAAACACCTCCCCCCCTCCCTTCCTAAACCACTAATAGAAATAAATTTTTAATTATTTCCTTTTGACGTTCATATATTTTAATTTATCTTAAATTGTCATAAATTATCATAATTACATGGTGTTCATAAGGGCAATACCCTCCACCAGGAGGAAAGAAATGTTCTGCATTTTGAAAAATGTTGTTAGAAATTTATTTTTAAATATTTAATACTTCTTACTGCTTAATTTTTTTTATATTTCTTTTATATAAAAATTCTTGTACGAGGTGTTGATGAGAGGACAAAAGATTCTTAGTTTAGCTTATTTCATGTTTATATTTTGCGTTTTAGTTAGGCGATTTAGGCAGGGGACTCCAGGCACATCTCTTCAACCTTTCCCCTCCATACATTTTTTTTCTGAGAGCAATCATATCTCTTTGTATTTAGGGAGCGGCCTTTACGTATACAGACGAGTGGAAGTAGTTTTTGAGAAACTTTATATTTTGTGAAAACTTTCTTAACTTGTACTTTTGCACCAAACATAATTTAGTTCGAAAGTTAATAAACGGGCATTTACAATTTTGGCAGACGTCCTCATGGTCAAATCAAGCTGCTTATTTTTTACACTAATACCAAATTTAGTGGATGACAATGCATTTCATACATTCGAAAACATTTTCTGATTGTGTTGTCAGATATAAATTGATACAATTGCATATTAGGACACCAGAAGCGAAGGGGTATAAGTCACAAAATTGAAAAAAAACTGAGATAAGTACACAGGCTATCTGGAAATATTGCTATTTGTTTTATGATTGCTCTCAGAAAAAAAAATGTAGGGAGGGGAAACGTTGGACAGATGTGCCTGGAGTCCCTTGCCTAGTTCGCCAAACTAAAACGCAAAATATAAGAGATTTTCTAATTATCTGTTGCGTTCTAGAGGTCAACTACTCAAGCTCTATAAATTACTTAACCTCCTTAATCTCTACTTAAAATTTAAAAAATATATTGTACTCCACTTTTCTTCCACAGTTATTGAAATTACAGTTCAAAGACAGCTATGAAATTTGGAACAGTTTCATATTTTAAGTCAGACACATACTATTGATGTTCATCTTTAAATTCAATTTACTCCAAATCTAAAGTTTGTCACTTCTATCACTTGGCCTCTGGGGTCCTCATATACAATCGTCGTTTCATCATATATACAGTATGTATTGTATAATTGTATTACATTCAGACATATAAGTGTCTGAATTTCTGCATGTCTTAATTTTAGACACATGATCATTATTCAGACATTTTTCTCAGTTCATTTATACCATGATCACAGTAAGACACTTAAGTGCCTTAAATTTAGACACTTATGATGTCTGAAATTTCATATTCAGACGTTTAAGTGTCTGAATTTCTTTTTCAGTCACATATGTGTCTGAATTTAAGACGCCTCTATTTGCAGTGTATATGTGGACAGATGGACGGACAAGACGACGAGTATAGGTGCTACGTATTTCCTTCTGGAAACTTTTTAGAAAGATATCTTTATATCTTAATTAGATTTTGATCTTAATGTCAGTTTCTAAAAAGAACCTAATCAAAGTAAATATTTATGTTAAGAATAAAACATAAGTTACTCAATGACACCATTTTTAAGGAACTCTTCGCAGTGAACTGTATATTTCTTTATTTTAAAACAATAATTGTTAAGAGTGAAACAGTCTCTCTGGCCGTTTCCAAATCAAACATTCCATTATCTCAATAACAACAACAACAAAAATTCAGTGTTTCCACTCACTAGTAACTAAATTACAATCTATCGTCAACACGCAGACGATTGGAATAATAAATAAAATTACGGCGCTGACACAGCGCCCTCGTACGGGAGATTTTAATTACGATCAGTAACATACTCCCGACCGTTGAAACCTGCAGGTTTCAAAACTACTCTAATATATAATATAAAATTACATAATACTACATATAACAATGCAAAGATATAATTAATAACAAAGGAAAAATGGCTAAATTACTTTACATTTGAATACAATAAAACATACTATAGAAATTAAACAACAAAATATATTCAAAATATACCAAATATATACATTAAAGAAATTAGTTTCCATTAATTGGAAGAGGACAAATACTTCTCACATCTCTCTTTATTATTGTACCGTTAGGCAGACGAATGTTCACTACTCGAACTTTTTTGTCCTTACCGAGAAATATCTCGGAAATCCTACCTGTTGCCCATTTTGTGCTGAGCATATTTTCATCTTTGATCAATACGAGAGAACCAACATTTATATTGTTTTTATTTATTTGCCATTTATTACGTTGCTGCAAGGTGTTCAGATAGTCCCTCTTCCATAATTTCCATATTTGCTGGCTATATTTTGTTATTTTTTGCCAGTTGCTAAGTTTGTTTTCCGAAATTTCAGTGAGCTGGGGTTCAATAATAGACGTTAAGGGCCTACCTATAAGAAAATGACCCGGTGACAGAGTCTCGAAATCGTCGAAATCTGATGACAATGGGGACAGAGGTCTTGAGTTCAAAACACTTTCAATTTCTAGAATTACTGTCAGAAATTCCTCTAAAGTGAGGTGCGCGTTACCAATTACACGTTTTAGATGGAATTTGAATGATTTAACCCCTGCCTCCCAAAGACCACCGAAGTTCGGCGCTTTCGGAGGAATAAAATTCCATTCGATATTTTCCCTTGCAAAATAATCAGCTAATGCTTCATCTGGGTGTGTAACCAAATTGTGAAGCCTTTTCAATTCTAAGTTTGCCCCTACAAAGTTTTTTGCATTGTCAGAAAATATTTTTGAACACTTTCCCCTTCTGCTAACAAAGCGCTTAAAACAAGCAATGAAGGCTGCAGAAGTGAGATCTGAAACGAAATCTAGATGAATAGCTTTGGTGCAGAGACAAACGAATATACATACATACACTTTATTATATGTACCTTTCCTTTGATTTTTGAATTTAATGTAAAAAGGGCCACAATAATCAGTTCCAATAATGGAAAATGGAAATGAAGGTGTAACACGCTCTTTGGGCAAGTCACCCATAACTTGACTCGCTAATACAGGCTTGTTTTTAAAACAAGTGACACATTCATATGTTATTTTGCGACAGATGTTTCTACCATTAGTTATCCAAAATTTACGACGAATATGGTACAACAATGTTTGTGATCCTACATGTAAATACTTTAAATGAAAATATCTTACAATAATTAAAGTAAGGGGATGCTTACTTGGCAGAGCCATAGGATGTTTTTCATTTGTTGTCAAATATGAGTTACCCAATCTACCCCCAACTCTTAAAATATTACTTTCATCTAAGAAACAATTTAAAGAATTTAGTTTACTTTTATTTGGTACCGAATTACCTTTCTGAAGACATTTTATTTCTTCCTGATACTCACTTTGTTGAACCATCTTTATCAGTGATAATTCTGCAGCATTCAATTCTTTAGAAGTAAGATGATCTTTCACTCTATTAACATTTCGAAGGTTATGAATAAATCTAAGCACATAACATAAAATACGAATGATAGTTATATAATTATTACTAACACTAATAATATAATCTAATAAATAATTTTGATCATAAATAGCTAGAGTAACTAAAGAGTTATCATTTTCACATTTAACTGTTTTCTTTAGTTCATCAGAATAGTCATCTGGCGAATTTTGGATGTTGCAGTCATTAGTTGGGAGAACAGTTTCTCTCAAAAAGGGGGGACCTTTAAACCACAAATCCTTTTCTAAGAGCATATCAACACTGACGCCTCTGGTAAGGAGGTCGGCTGGATTAGACTTTCCCGGACAATGAAACCACGAATTGGAGTCAGTCAAAGATTGAATCTCGTTGACACGATTCGCTATGAATGATTTCCATCTTTTACTAGAACCTCTAATCCAGTACAAAGTGATTTTCGAGTCTGTCCAGAAGAACACATCTGATGGCTTCTTATGATCTACTATTTTCTTGACTGCATTACCTAGTCGGGCAGCAAGTAAAGCTCCCAATAGCTCTAATCTTGGTAAAGTGATTTTTTTAAGAGGTGTAACTCTACTTTTTGAAGTCACAAGGTTAACTTCAATAGCATTTTCTTTTACAATTCTGAGGTATATGACAGTGCCGAAGGCTTTCTTACTAGCATCGCAAAAACAGTGAATCTCTACCACATCTGAATTTTCTTCTTTCGTTGAATTTAGCACAATTCTTGGAATTTTTAGGTCGGAGAGGCGTGGGATCTCAGAACACCATTGAAGCCACTTTTCTTTAACATCTATTGGTAGATCTTCATCCCAAGCAATTTTCCTCAACCACAGATCTTGAAATAGGCATTTCATGCGAATAGTATAAGGAGTGAGCAAGCCAAGAGGGTCGAATATTTTTCCAATAGCACGCAGGATGAAGCGCTTGGTGTTTTCATTTTTTGATAACATTTCTAATAAGCCTTTTACATCTACGATAAAGCAATCTTCACTCGTATGCCAAGACATTCCTAGAACCTTTGTTGAGTCAAATCCTAATTCAATTGGGTTGTGTAGAGGCTGAGTATCAAACCCTTCTTGTTTCCATTGCTCCATCAAATCGTTATCATTAGTTGACCATTTTCTGAGTTTCATACTTGCCTCGCTCATAATATAAACAGCATTTCGAGAGATTTCTAACGCATCTTGCAAGTTGTCAGCACCAGCGATGAAATCATCAACGTAGAGGCACCTATCTAATAACTTTGTTGTTGTAGGATATCTAACTTGAAATTTCTTGATATGTTTTCTTAGAGTAGCAGCAAGAAGAAACGGGGAAGCATTCATACCAAAAAGAACTCGGTTGAAGCGATATATTTCTATACCTCTATCTCCAATCCATAAAAACCTCACTGCATCTCTGTCTTTCTCCGCTAGGGATATCTGCAGAAAGGCTTTTTCTATATCACCTATCAATGCTATTTTGTTTAATCTAAAATTGATAAGTAGATCGAATATGTTTGGATTTAGATTTGGACCTGGCCAAAGACAATCATTTAACGATAATTCGCCAACATCGTGTGAGCTGGCATCGAAGACTACTCTCATTTTTGTTGTCAGGCTTTGTCTAAAGACAGGTTGATGTGGAAGATAAAAAAGTGGTTTCTCCACTGGCTTGTGCGTTTCCGTTATTTTTTCTATGATTCCTTTATTTTCATAATCTTTCAAAGTCTCACAATATTGAGCACGAAGCTCTAATTTTCGCTTCATTTTCACTTTAAGACAGTTTAGTCTATTATTGGCTATTTTGAGATTGTCGTTCATTTCTCGCCAATCTTTTTTCCATGGTAAGGTAACTTCGTAACGTTTATTTTTATAAGATACAGATTTTTCGAATATTTCTAATGCTCTATCTTCGTCAGTACATGTGGGATCGTCTTTTATCCCTAATGTTTCTAACTGAAAGAATTTTTGAACTTCTTTTGTCAAATCTTCATAGTTACAAACAAGCCCACAATGAGTATTTTGCGTGATTTGATTGTCAGGATTTAATACGCTTCCACAGGCAATGAATCCAAATACCGAGTTTTGGAATTTTAAATTAGAATTGGGGACTTCAATTCGACCGACTTCTAAAAGATCATAAAATATTTGAGCTCCCAAAAGAACATGAATTTTTCCAGGTTTGTAAAATTCTGGATCCGCTAATTTAATGTTATTAAGGTATTGTTCTGTTGGAACGTTAATCCGATTTACTGGAATAGTATCCGATATTTTTGGTACACAAAGAAGTTCTATTTCCGCCTTAAAATTTGAATTGTTCGAAATTAATGCTTTTACCTTGGAGTTAATATTCACGGAGATGCCATTTAATCCTGAAACCGCAACTTTTATTTTTTCTTTCTCAATTCCTAAATAATCAGCACACTGAATCGTAATGAAATTACTCATTGATCCAGCATCAATCAAACCTCTTAACGGCTTAAATTCACCAAATTTATTTTTAATATAAACAATGACAGTTGATAAGATGCCAGAACTTAAATAATTCATCTCACAAACAGATGTACCTGAAAATGCTCTTTCGTTAGAAATGTGAAATGTTGCAGCATTCGGGTCTAGATTTGAATGCGCTACGATTTGATTCTGGTTTTGGGTATTGCAATCACTGACCTCGGGTTTTGAAATAAATTCATTTTTTCTATCGCTGTTTTGAATTTGCTTTTCATTTTCATTCTCGAAATGCAGTAAACTCGAATGTTTTTTCATACATTTCTGACAAGAATAAGTAGATTTACAATTTCTAACCGAGTGGAATTTTAAACAGTTAAAACAAATATTATTTTTCTTTACGAATTCATATCTAGAAGCCACTGAAAGATTTAAGAATTCTGGACATTTGTGCAAACCGTGGAATTCATTACTCTGACACTTAACACATTTAAATGTTTTTGAGTTTTTACCATTAGATGTAGATACCATACTAGTGATTCGTTGTTGAGCATTGCGTTTAGGAGTTACATTATTTATAAGAGGTTTGGAAACTTGCAGTGTTCTCGCTTGTCTTTTTAAAAACTCGATTAATTCTTTTAATTTTGGTAGCTCGTCTTTTTTTTGTTCACGTTCAAACCATAATTTTGTGGACCCATCTAATTTCTGCCACAATATATAAGTTATTATTGTATCCGCAAACCCTTCAATTTTTTGATCGAGAATTTCTAGAGATCTGATACATTCACTGGCGGTATCTGCTAAATTAAGAATAGCACTAGGTGTTTCACTTTGTATTGAATTAATGGACATTAATTTTTTAATGTGAGCAAACACTTGTTGTCTTTTATTGGAATATCTTTCCTCTAATAAGGACCACGCTGTTTGATAATTATCATCTGAAATCGTTATACTTTGTACAACTTTTGCAGCTTCAGAATGAAGCGAAGATTTCAAATATGATAACTTTTGAGCACCCGAAAGTGCGCTATTATTGTGAACGCTAGATTTAAAAAGATCACTAAAATATATCCAATCCTGTACGTTTCCACTAAAAGAAGGTAGATTAATCGTGGGAAGTCGAACTTCCGTTACACTATTCTCTTGTTTCGGCTTTGATTCATTAAGAACATTTATTTGTTTTTGTTTCGCTCTTTTAATTTTTAACCAGGTTTCATCTAACTCTTTTTCAATCGATGATTGTTCATCGATATATTTATCAATTTCCTCCTCATCGCACAATGAATAAATTTTATCAAACATTTCTTTCAATTCTGTATTGAATTGATCACATTTCGTATTTACAAGTTCTAAAGAACATTCATCAGAGTCACTTAATTTAATTTCACTCACAAATTTAGTAATTTTACATTTTAAAACTCTTTTTTTTGTCAAAATATTTTTTAATTCAGTAGCCATGTTAAAGAAAAAGTCCTACCTTATTCGAAGAAACCAAGTCTCGTCGCTGATTCTTGACTCTAAAAGCAAACGATAAATCCGTTTACTTTGGCCTCGAAGGACCAATTTATGTTAAGAATAAAACATAAGTTACTCAATGACACCATTTTTAAGGAACTCTTCGCAGTGAACTGTATATTTCTTTATTTTAAAACAATAATTGTTAAGAGTGAAACAGTCTCTCTGGCCGTTTCCAAATCAAACATTCCATTATCTCAATAACAACAACAACAAAAATTCAGTGTTTCCACTCACTAGTAACTAAATTACAATCTATCGTCAACACGCAGACGATTGGAATAATAAATAAAATTACGGCGCTGACACAGCGCCCTCGTACGGGAGATTTTAATTACGATCAGTAACAAGCATCTCCCTGCTTCGTATCTTTTTTAGCTAGGAATCTCCCTAAAGTCTAACATGCTTAAATATATATATATATATATATACCGGGTGTCCCAAAAATGACAGATTGATTTTAAAATTCAATAATTTCCAACCGGTGACAGATATTAAAAAAATTCTTGCAGGAGGGTTCTGTATGATGTCAGGAATTTTTGTAACTGTGATTCTTGATATTAGTTCAAATTTCAAACAATAGATGGCGCTGAGAGCAATAGGTGCTCAGTCCAGACCCGATTTTTTGGTACTTCGGGATCCATTCAATACATTTTAATCTCGTTTTTTCGCATGGAAGAAGAGAGAGGCCGAAAAATTGAGCCTGTATTTCGCGGTTATTGCTTGCAGCGCCATCTATCGCTGCTATTTGTAACTAAAATTGAGAATCGCAGCATTAAAACTCCTGACATTTTACATAACACTCCTGCGAGAATTTTTTTACTATCTGTCACCGTTTGCAGGTTATGGAATTTTAAAATCCATGAGTCATTTTTGGGACACCCGCTATATACTAACAAAATTAAATGGTGGATTGTAAGGTATTGGATATCCTGTAAAGGAAAAAAAAATAAAATAAAATAAAAAATTAGCTGCAGAGCGGATGTTGAAGTCCCTGATCTAAAGATTTTCTAATTTTATGTAGCAAAGCAAAAATCGTCTGAGTGGCTGGGCTTTTATTGCTACAAAAGTATTTTAAACTGTACCATTTGGTGCTTCCTTTTATATATGTTCTGCCTCCTTCTATTTCCAATTGACTGCAACCCTATATTTATGTACTACGTATGTATGCAACTCGAATAATATCTTTTGTTTCTAGCTGCCTCCGAATTTCAACTTTGTTCTGGAATCCCCCGAAGAGGAGACTCTGCCTAAATCTATAGAAATTAACATCAAACAGCCGCGCATTAGGAGTGCTAATCTACCAGTCCTTGGATCAACCTTCTTAAAGTTGCCTTCTAGAAGAGGTAAGATTGTTTTCTAGTAACAACAGTGGCGTCAGTTCCCGTGACCTCCCTAACCACACCCCACCACCTCCTTCATGCAAAGAACGAAAAATAGCCGTGTCATTTTACTGGAAAACTTTTGACTCCACCCAATACTTTTCAAAATTTGGCGCCACTGGTAATAAAATTTAATCTTGTACCGCATTATCTATCTATATATATATATATATATATATATTACGCTATCGTATGTGGCACAGAAATCGTGATCATTTGTTAATTGTTTAATGTCAACCCCCAAATGAAACGCATCTCATTGGTTATTGAACAGCATTTAATGCATCCCCATACCTATAAGAGGGGTTATCATAGGGGGAATCTGTTCTGTTGCCAAATGCCACTAAAAGGGACGCCAACTTGGCGATATCTCTCATAATTTGCCAAATTCCCATAGACTTCCATTGTAAACCAGTAGAGTATACTTGCTAACAGAAAATCAACCAATTGAGATATTTTAATGCAACAAAATATAATATTAGCTTAAGGGATTATATTAATTTTACTCAAGGGAGTCCAAGTAAATTAAATTATGAATAAAAGTAACATGATAAAAGGCTTAGCATGCTTTCCCAACCATAAATTCAAAGGGAGACCAAACGGGTCGCCAAGGACGGCTAGTTAAAATTATTGTGATAGTGTAACAGTGAACCTCCAACTAACTGAAGTCATCCGGTTCCATATCTGGAAATTAATATAAATTGCAATAACAAGTAAAAAAGAGAAAGAATAAAAAGTTAAACAGGAAGTTATACGCAATAGTTCATAAAAACATCATTTCCTTGTGATACCTATTATAACTAACACTAAATGTATTTGAAATATATAACAACTTAACAACCTTGTAAAAATTTAACATTTTTAATTGCTAAAAGGTGAAAATTAAAACTTTAAAAACAATAAAAATAGGTTGGATGCGAAAATTTTAATGATAGCGTTTCATAGACGTTACAATTTTAGAATACTTTTATTTGTTTGTTTTGAAAATGACTCAGGTAGAGTCGAAAAATTTAAACAGTTGAATAAACCTATTTTTACTGTTTTTAAAGTTTTAATTTACGCCTTTTAGCAATTAACATTAGTAAATTTATTTTAATTGGAATTTTCTATACAATAGTATTTAATTCAAACAACAGTAAACAAACAACACTTATCCGCCACGGGATTCAAGCTAGGGAACTGTCCTCTTCCAGCTCATTGCCTTGATGGTTGGTTGAGCACGAGGGATATAGGCCCTAAGGGGGGGGGGTGCCCTCCGTGTGGGTCTTGCTAAGGGAGTCTAACTCGTATTTACGCTTGGAAAACTAAGGTTCGGAAAAAACCACGAAAACTCCGAACGATTAAGCCGACGATTGCGATTGGGATCGAACCCAGCACCTCCCGTCTACCAGCTTCGAAAGCAAAACCTCCCGGCCACAGGTGGGACGCTCATTGCCTTGGCGTTTCAGCCACGGTTGCACAAATACCGTTACTCATTTCAGATGCCTGTTATGAAGCACGGGCAAGGAGTTAAACAAGAAACGTTTTTCCGTAGAGATGATTTTTTTTCCAATTGAGTACAATTCTGAATGTTTTACACATTTTCTTTCTATAATTTTGAATATTTAGTTTTTTAATTTCATGCTTTATAAAAGATAAACTGGAACAGATGTCATAAATTCCCGGGGCCACCATCTTGGAATTTTTCTTGGCGTGAAAACCCCTTTTCCGCCAAGTAGTAAATGTCGCCAAGCACCGGTTTATACGCATGTTTGGCTTAACGAAAATAAGATGTAAATAATAAACAAAATTCGCTAAAGTGGCAACCAGTAATCGTTGCATGAGCTCTCCGCGCCCATTAACCAAAAAAAAATCACTGGATTCAGCAGTTCTTGGCGTGAAAACCCCTTTTCCGCCAAGTAGTAAATGTCGCCAAGCACCGGTTTATACGCATGTTTGGCTTAACGAAAATAAGATGTAAACAATAAACAAAATTCGCTAAAGTGGCAACCAGTAATCGTTGCATGAGCGCTCCGCGCCCAATAACCGAAAAAAATCCCTGGATTCAGCAGTTAATTTTTTTACAAGAATACAAGTATATTTTTTTTCAAACGTGTACTTTTTCGAATTTGTCAAATTATTTGTGTGATGATTTACTGTAAACTCAAAGATAATTACAACATCGTATAAAAATAATTTCCTTTATTCCTTATTATAACTTAGATAAACATCAATTTTAGAATAATTTTGTTACTGTATTTCAGATATGTTAAAAGTTTTGTATGTGATTCTGTTAAAGCGAATAGATTAACAAAATTAAAATAAAAAATAGATTTTTTTTTAAACATCCTACATAGACTTTTGAATAAAAGATAATAGCTTGCTATAATAGGTTAAACATTAATTTAAAATCATAATAAATAATAAACTGTAACATTTTCTTTTCAGCACTCTCAAATTTAAAATGTAATAAGATTTTAATTTTATTAAATATAATAAAAATACTGTTAGTTTTATACATATATATATATATATATATATATTATTGCGAGCTGTTTAAATAACATACTATAGATGGCGCCATACATTTTATCGGTTTTACTTGAAAACCCGTGTAACACCAACAATTTGCCAATATTGTGCAATCATTGGATATATTTTCAATGTAGAGCCACATTTTGCCATTACTGGCATTTCATTGAAAATAATTCCACGGTAAGACAAGTATAACGTAAAGCGAGGAGAGTCTGCGCACATTTCAAAAGAATAATAATAAAAAACCTAAATATTAATATTTGGCTAAACTATGTATGAATAATTTTGACTTAATTTGTTTTTTATGAGTTTCCATTGTTATTTTGTTGTTATACTGTAATTTAATAGAACAGCAGTAATGAAACCAAGAAAACTATTTTGCGCAATCTCTTCTTTCAGGGTAGGAGAGAATGCGCATATGGGTAGGAGAGATTGCGCACATAGGTAGAAGAGATTGTTATTAATAATAACTACAATTAAATTGGTAACAATAATAATTACACTTATTCGACATTGTTGAAAGGTTTCTGTGAGTAAATATCATTGTATTAGGAGTGAATATTTAAACCAAATGTTTAAATAATAAATAAAAGAAAGAATTTTAACAACAGTTAAAAAATTTAATTTAAGAAGATTAAAATATCAGAAAAAGCAAGCCCTACTAAGATTACAAAATAACATTAATCTAGTTGATAACATGTTTAACTTGAAAATTACTTCATTTCCATTTCCACAGTTTCATTGTATTTTGTTTGCTAACCGAAGTTGTCGTCGTCCACAATCGATTCACTTATTGTTATAAATCGTGCATTTTTCGTGCAATCACCTGCAACAAGCAATACATTGAATCCAGTCAGAAGTCGAAGTTGTCTCTTGGTACAGTTCCAGACATTCAGTGCACTCATCCTCATTGACCTTCGGTTTTTTTCCTTGAGTTTTTTATCCCACTTTTTGTGGAAGCACCTTATCTTCAGCTGTTTTATTTTGTAGCAGCATTCTTCTTAAGTCTTTTTTCGTGTACATTTTGTGGATCAGTAACATTAGTCGCAACTTTTGATTTCGATGGCATTACACTACTTGGAATGGGTGAAAGCTTTTCCGAAACATTGTATTAGAAAATTTATTTTAGTTAACAAAACTAATTAATTAGCAAATTAATTGTTCATAAATTAAAAATATATATATAAATATTTAATTAAATTATTAACAAATATAATATTAAATTATTAACAAAAATAATTACATAAAATTAATTTAATAACAACTGTATAATTAATTTATTAATAAAATTTTTATCTGCAAAAGTATTTATTTGCAAATTAATTTGTTGCCAAATTTAGTTTTGATAAGTATGTGCTTTTCCGAAATTATTTCAAAATTGATTCATTCATATATTTTACACGTAATTTGCAATTCATACAAATTTATCAATAAGCTGAGTAATCTCTCCTAGCACTTAAACTTATGGGGAAATGCGCCATCTCTCCTAAGTAGCAGATGTGCAAACTCTCCTATTTTGGTAGGAGAGATTGCGTGGCCTTTTATTTAAATATGGCCCTTCTAAAATGAATTGTTGGTGTTCGCATACTTATTCCAGGTTAGTAGTTTATAAGAAATCGTTCAAGTTCAAAATATTTTGTATTACTGACGTTCTATAAAATTCTGACGAACAGTTACGAAAATTCAAGCTCTTACTTTGGAAAAACAAAACAAAATAGCACTGCTTTATCCAAGACGCTTGGAACAATCAATATGCACATTCATATAGACACTGCACTAATGCTGCTGTACAACTACCTGGAGTCGCTGCGCCCGCACTGTACTCCTTCCCGTCGAATCTCTTTGTGCGCAATCTCTCCTACCGCAAGAACTCTCCTCGTTTTACGTTATACAACAATTAATTACTTCGCTTTCGAAACACAGCAACTATTTATAAACATCATATACAGAACTTTTACTAGTTTGATAGCAAAATAGAAAATATTCCGTGAAATGTTTTGGAAAATTTATTGATTTATGCGGATTTGAAATCTTAAAATGTCAATTACGGAAATTGTACTGTTTTCTTAGAAAAATGAAACGATTCCATGAAATTTTGCGGTGTATATATTGACGGACTTTTTTTTACACTGCAGATAGACAGACAGATGGACGGACAAACCGAATTCACAATAATTTGTCAATTATTTTGAAAAGAATTAAAAAGGGAAAGAAAAGAACAAATAATGGGATATCGTCTGTTATCCAAAATGTTGAACAAATATCAATTATTTGGACCATTCCATGAGAAACGGACAAAATGTGCAGCACGTGACGCTTACATAAACACCTATATTTATTAAACTTATTTAACTTATAAGTTGTTAAATATAAGCTATATATAAAAATTAAAAAAAAAACCTATATTTTCATATTAGTATAATTGTTTCAATTTGTGGATACAATAGTAAAGTTAAAACAGCAGTAATATGTAGAAAAGTTGTTCCACACGTGATATGGAATGACCCTTTAATAGGTGTAAAAATCTTCGCATTTTAAACCCAAACCTAAGTAAGCTGCCCGTTTTTAATAATAAATAAATAATAAAAACGAGTAATATATAAATTTTGTTTTTAAAGTCAATTCCTACTTAGGTCATCCAAGAAAAATTTAATATAATCACTTAAGCTAATATTAGTTTTTCTTGCATTAAAATATCTCAATTAGTTGATTTTCTATAAGCAAGTAGGTTTACAATGGAAGTCTATGGGAAATTGGCAAAATATTAGATATATCGCCTAGTTGGCGTCACTTTTGGTGACTCATTTTGGTCGCCAAATTGGGCGATATATCGTAACGTTGGCGAAACTTGGCGGTATTTGGCGACAGAACAGGGTCCTCCTATGGTAAGCTTCCTTATAAATATGGAGATACATTAAATGCTGTTCAATAACTAATGGCCGCCATTTTGTCTCCCATATAAAACTAAAATTAATTAATTAAAATTTAATGAATGAATTAATATTTGAAAACACTGTATTAGCATCAAGTGTCATCCACTACACGTTTAAAAAAATTATTTGAACTTGATTGGGTGCATAATAAGTATTTTATTAACGATTGAAAATTTGAACAGATTATATATAGGGAGAGTGTGAATTAATAGTAGGAACTGAATAATACATAATATAAATCTCCACATTTTAAATCCTAGACCTAAGTAATCTACCCGTTTCAGGGCCATTCCATGAAAAACTGACAAAATGCCCTGCGCGACACTTAGATAAATACCTATATCTATTGACTAATAAGTTGTTAAAACATAAATTATACATTAAAACTAACAAAAAACTGTATATTTTCAAATTAACATGTTTGTTTTAATTTGAGGATATAATAATTGTTAATACAGCAATTAACAATAACTGTTAAAAATTGTTAAATAATAATAATTGTTAAAACAGCAGAAATATGTAAAAAAGCTGTCCCGCACATGATACGGCATGACCTATTTTTGTTTTGTTAGAATAAAGCGATTAATTGATTTTTACGGGACAAGAGGTATAATTTTAAAAAGCTACATTCTCTTTAAAATATGCAATGTGAAGAATACCCATATGACATTCTGCCACATTTATTAAAATTATTATATAAAAGCGGAAAGGAACGTAAACTAGTCTTTTAAATAAAAACCGCCTGAAATGTATCATATCGAAGAAAAACTTGAGGGAAAAAATGCATATCAATATTACTTTATCCCTTAAATTCATCCTTACATTTTTATAATGCAACAAAATTTTAGATGGACGAAGGAAGATTTTCTATTTTAGCAACGTTCCCTTCATCTATGAAGCAAGAATTTAAAATGTATATAAGGAATAGTGAAAACCTTAAGCCTATCTCAATAGGAACGAATCAAACTACCAAAAAAAAAATCGATTATTGCCCCAGATCTCTGAAATGGCCTCAAAGAATGAGGAATCTTTTCACGAAAAGGAAATTTACGCTGATAAAATGGGATTCATCTTATTTTCAATCTATCCTTTCTATATGCATGAACTTCATGGTATTTATATAAACGAGTTTTTATAAATATCTGTTATGAAAATATTCCAATGCATTTTATGCAGAAGAAAGTGCATATATATATTTTTTAATATCATGTAGCTTCATGTATTCGCTTTATAAATTCAAATAAAAAAATGATTAGTATATTAAACAACATTATTTTACAAGTTAATTTAACCCTTTGCACTCCTTTGTCGAGTGTGACTCGACATCAGTTTCTATCACAAAAATCTCTCTGTCAAGTACCAGTATTTCCGGATGGTAATCTTGCAGCGGACCCGACAAGGTCACTACTTAGAAATTCAGTCATACTCAAGTTTAGAATTTAAAACACCTTTATTTAAGCTAATCGGGTAGGGATGTGATAGAGTCACTTCTCTAATTTGACCCATACTACTCGGCGAATAAGCAAGATCTATCACTAACTCACTAACTAACATTTTCTAAAAAAGATACAACTAAGTCTATAGTTCAACTCGATCGCAACTTTCCCAAGCCATTGTGTACTTCGTGCTTCAAAGCAACCATTATTCAAATCTCCAGTGTTAGCTAATTAGCAACTCGTGGTTGTCAACAAGACTTTTATTTATTCAATCTATATATCAACTTTCTTACTAGCTGGCAACGTTTATACCACAAGCTCCGGATTCACTTCCACGTGTCACACCGAACTGCTTCTATAATTCAACGCAGGTCTCATATTCCACTGAGGCAGGACTCCGAAGGCACAAACTTTCGCATCTCCTGTTATACGCTGTAAATTGAGTGACGCAGACTAATTTGCACAAAACTACAGCGAAAACCCGAAACCGCAAATTCCAAGAGATCCAAACACACCTCGGAAAAAAAAAAATTAAAGTATAGAATAAAATAAAGTATAGGTGTCTCTGTTGCGCACACAGGTTAAATGTTTGACGTCACGCTCACAATCAAAACAATAGAGACTTTCTATAAGTGATTTGCTAGTCCACAACAATCATCGTTATTTCAATTCCTACTATTAGCTCACACTCTCCCTATAGTTATTTATTTATTTATATATTTATCTTGTTAAAATTTTCAATCGTTAATAAAATACTCATTATTCATCCTATCAAGTTGAAATAATTTTTTTTAAAACTTGTACTGGATGACAATTGATGTTAATACAGTTTTTTCAAATATTAATTAATTAATTAAATTTTAATTAATTAATTTTAGTTTTGCATGGGAAACAAAATGGCGGCCATTGGTTATTGAAGATCAATGAAAATATTTTCAATAAGGGGTTACCATAGGGGGACCCTGTTCCGTCGCCAAATACCGCCAAGTTTGTCGCCAACTTGGCGATATATCGCCAAATTTGGCGGCCACAATGAGTCGCCAAAAGTGACGCCAACTTGGCGATATCTCTAATATTTCGCCAAATTCCTGTAGAGTTCCATTGTAAACCTACTTGCTTGTAGAAAATCAACAAATTGAGATATTTTAATGCAACAAAAACTAATATTAGCTTAAGGGATTATATTAAATTTTTCTTTGATGGCCTATCTAGGAATTGACTTTAAAAACAAAATTTTTATATTACTTGTTTTTATCATATATTCCTGTCATTTAATAAACAAATGTTTCTATCCAGAAATAGTGGTACTCAAAATAAGGAAGATTTGGAAGGCAATCCCTTACATATTTTTAAATTAATTTTTCAATTAATTTTCAGCAGTGAAATTACGCTCGGAAATTATTGAATATTTAATATGTGATTTATCACATTGCTAACTAAGCGTAGAACCAACAGAGTGAAAAATGTCCAAGCCGGGAATCGAACCCGGAACCCTCGGAATAGCATCTCTCACTCATATATGTTGGTAAGGCTGTAACTGCAGCACAAGATGGAATAGTCTTCATGAGACCAGTGGCGAAACTTGAGACACAAATAAACCCAGCATCGGTGAACACATATATATATATATAATTGTTAATTAATTTTTCAATTAATTTTCAGCAGTAAAATTACGCTCGGAAATTATTCAATATTTAATACATGATTTATCACATTGCTAACTGAGCGTAAAACCAACAGAGTGAAAAATGTCAAGCCGACAATACCTTACTCTAACAAAATTCACGGTGAAAAGGATTGAAGAAACTAAATTATTCAACAAGGAAAAAAATTTAACTTCGGTTAATTCTTTTTTTATGGATAGGCATAGGCTGAGAGTTTGAATTAACGAGTGTCCACTGTACCATTATTTTTTTCACTTACGTAATATCCGTGCTATCATGAGAGACCGCCAAAAATGGTTGTCAGTCTACAAATGTGTTTAAAACAGTTTATTAAATACAGTACATTTATTAAATACATTAACATCGTTAAAGATAGTAGAGTATGACTTCAAAAATCCGGCATTCAGAAATCCGACATCAAAAACCATTTTGTCGCTTTTTTTTCTGTTACATACTTTCAAGCTATGGGAGAAGAAAAATAGCAATTCTTTATGAATTAAAAACTTCAAGATCGAAAGTAAAAATGCAAAAAAAGAATATTTGACTTTTTTTTTTTTTTTTTTTTTTTGTCAAGGGCGATTATTTTTTGAGCAAATTTTCTGGGAGCTGCACTTTTGCTTAGCAAAGGGAATAATTTTGGGGATAACTTTGGAGAATTTAATATATGGTCGAAACGAATTTTTGGCAACGACGACATCAATGCTGAGGAAGAATTTTCAGACTTTTACATTTCCCGTGAAAAAGCCGCAATTTATGAGTGATTGAACACGCAAAATCTAAAAATGCTTTAAGTTTCGAAAAAAGGGATATAGATGATTGGCTAAACATTGACGAAAATGCATCCACAACGAAAAATTTAACGGATAATGAGATCGCTGACGCTGTGCTAAATAGAACCACAGATAAAGCTAGTAGCAGCTCAGGACACGAAGATGAACAACGGGCTGAAGAGAAGGTGTCACTAGAAAAATGCATAAATTTGACTGGAGAATTAATATATGTTTTAGAGAAACAAGGCTGTATTTTGTATTTCCGAAATTGACATTCTTCATTTGTATAAGACACACACACAAACAAAAAAAACTTGTTAAAGAGCGGTCAAAAAAAATTGAAACAAACAAAGTTGACATCTATGTTTCTGAAGTTACAAGAGAAGAAATAATTTTAGTCTTTATCAGAGTTTTTTTCTGTAACATAGGAAATATCAATTAAAGTAAGATTTTTTTTATATTTTTCTCTTTTCCTTACACAATTATCACTTAATAATGAATTAAATTATGGCTAAAGGCACCATTAAGAATATAGTACTACTTTTGATATTCCTTCAAAAAACCGGCATAGTCTTGATCCCGATGATACCGGATTTTTGAAGTTATACTGTATATAATATAATTGTAAGCAAAAATAATGCGAAAGAATAATAAGCATATATTTATTAAATATATAACTTAGGGTTGAATTTTTCTAGCTAATTTTAAAATGGTAGTTTTATTTCTGGCAGGAAGTTATAGCTTGCTAGAATGAATTTTATATTATACAGGGTGTCCCTTCTCAATGGCTAATTCCTAAACCGTTAGTCATAGACATATAGTTCCAATTACAAAAATGTTTTAAATAAGGTAAAAAAATAAGTCGTCTGGATCAATAAAACCGTTTCTTAAAAAGTTACTAAGATTTATGTTTAATACGGCCCCTCGTATACCTTCCTACAAGTAATATTTGGTTTTTAAAAAAATTCTGTTACACTAAGAAGCAAGACAAAAAAAGGCCCATTCAGCTAACACTAAAATTGACCGAATGAGGAAACTTTGAATTGCATGACTTATACCAATTTTCTGCATCTGAACACAGATGAGTTGGGTCATGCTTCGAGGGATCGTACACAATGTACTTAAAGTATTAGAGCAATTTAATTTCGCGTCTATCTGTATGTATCTGCACTAGCGTGTATCTAGTCACCTTGTACATGTATTGCGATTTTTATTAAGTTTCAGATTCGTTAAAATAATGCTATTTTAACATATATATTTCATTTTGTAAAAAATTAAGACTGCTGCTTTTCATCATTTCATTTAATAAAAATTCTGTTGTGTATCTGTGTGTATCTGCTCTAGCGTGTATCTAGTCACATTGTACAAGTATTGCGGTTTTTATTAAGTTTCAGATTGGTTAAAATAATGCTATTTTAACATATATATTTCATTTTGTAAAAAATTAAGACTGCTGCTTTTCATCATTTCATTTAATAAAAATTCTGTTGTGTATCTGTGTGTATCTGCTCTAGCGTGTATCTAGTCACATTGTACAAGTATTGCGGTTTTTATTAAGTTTCAGATTGGTTAAAATAATGCTATTTTAACATATATATTTCATTTTGTAAAAAATTAAGACTGCTGCTTTTCATCATTTCATTTAATAAAAATTCTGTTATTTTTTTTCCTTATATTTTCAGTACAAATTGTATATTTTTCTTTAATATGCAAGAATGAAAATAGATTTCAAATTTATATTGTTATGTTAAATTTACCCTCAACTATTATTATTATTATTTTCTTTTATCTGACATAGAGGTTTGCACGGGCCCGTACCCCGGCGGAATGAAGGCGAATTTCCAAACGGGCCGGGCCAGAATTAGGACAATTTTTTCAACGGGCCGGGCCGACAGACAAAATAAACGGGCCGTGCCGGCAAAAAAATTAATCGGGCCTGTCGGCCCGATATAAGAATTTAAGCGAAGGGGATAAAATACGAGCCATTTTCAATGAATATGATTTTCTCCAGAAGTATAAAGGTGCGTCACGAGCCGATGCGAGTTTAACAGCATCAATACAGAAATGTAACATGTCCATCGTAGAGATCGGCATCGTACAGTTACAAGATGTCTGATTTTGAGTTTAATTTTTTTTCAGCAGACTCGTGCCGGGACGGAACTGGTCTTAATCGATCTCAGGATGTGTAGAACAGTCATTGTGTTTTGTAGTATTAATAGTGATAATGAACTTCTCTTAACAGTATCTTTGGAAATATACCTTAAGGTGGTTCTCATATTCATTGCTCAACAATGCGAAGCTTTCAGATACATTTTCTGACAAAAATTTTTTAACTATAAAGGCATAAAATTGACAGGCCTGTCTATTGAAGGCATTTGGAAACGAATAGCTTTTTCCATATTTGATAAATTACTTACAGAGATAACAGAGATTCCTGTCACGTGATTGTACGTTTTTCTCCTTTCCTGTGCTATCGCTTCCGGAAATTCGATTCAAAACGCTAACTTTGACAGTATTTTCAGAAAGATATATTGCTTTTATCTTTGGGAAAAAAACGACATTTACATAGCTTCTGAATAAGAATACCTGCCAATCTTACGCGTTTCCGAAAAGAAAAGAATTCATAAATGTGTCGAAATGTAGCCCCTTTGGATTGGAGAAAAGCCTTAAAAATGAGAGAAATATTTTCACAAATATACTTTTTATTATACAGCTTCAAAAGTTATCATGTTTTTAATCCTTTATTCTGAACTACATTAATCTTTTAATGAATCCTTATTTCCATTTTGAAATGCCTGTAGACACGATGACTAAAACAATGTAAGTAATCGTTAATGTTTACTATTGTGTGTTTTCTGTTTTGCGAACATCATAGTAATGTAAAATATACTGTAAAATGTTCCCATAAATATGTATGTAGTATTCATTAAAAGAATTTTAATTGTATGTTGAGAAAAAACGGATTTTTTTTTTTTTTTTTTGTAGAAATTGTGCCAGGCCGGGCCGGGCCTGTTTTCACTGATTTTTGGACGGGCCGGACCGGCCGAGAACTGTAAAAATGCAAACGGGCCGGGCTGGGCTCGGGCCGAACTTCCAATTTTTACACCGGGCTCGACCAAGATAGCTTTCGTTCGGGCCGGGCCGGGCCCGGGCCAGGAAATTCCGGCCCGTGCAGACCTCTAATCTGACGATTATTTATATTTCTAGTACATTTGTGAATAACATTTTGCTGCAAAAAAGATGCTTCGACTTTAAACAGCTATTAGTCGGTCAGTTTTAATCATAGCAGATTGGGACTTTTTTTGTCTTACCTCCCAAAAAAATAGGATTATTTTACTAAATATAACTTATAGGACAGAAGGACCGTATAAATATTTAAGAAAACTAAAATATTACAAAACAGTTATTTAGCATATATTTATAAAATATATAACTTCGCATTGGGGCTTTTTAGCGATAAAATATGTTTATGAGGGTAGTTTTATTCGTGAAGGAATGTGAATGCTTGCCAGAATAAATTTTATATTACTAGGGGGCTCGGCCCAAGGTTATTAGACTATAAAGGTTGGCTCGTAACTTTTCACCCAATCGGAGGGTCTTTCTCTGCTACGTCACAAGAATCCACAGTCGGAATCCCTCCTGTGCTAATAGCGTTATATACAGTTGAATTGTTATGCAATTTTAAGGGGAAAAAATTTTAATAATTTTTTTTTACGTGTAAAGAAATAAGAGATCTTAGTTTTAAAACTACATAGAAGAAAATTAATAAGTTTTAAAATCTTTACAGTGACACGGGGGTGAAAAATTAAACATTTTTGAAAAAAAGAGAAAAAACAGTTACAGCTGCTCTATATTCTCTCTCACTCTTTCTCTCTTATTTTGTTATTATGATATATATTTTTTACTTACTAGTTGACAATTTCTTATTTATATATATATTTATTTATTTATTTATTAAATTAGTAAAATAGTGGGTTGCAACTTGAATTCATTTAATTAAAATGTACGTTTTAATATGAATTTCTACAAATTAGAAAAACAAAATAACTTCTCAGAATTACGTTTATAAAGACTAATAAGTTTTAAAATATTTGTAAGTTGTAAAAAACAGTAAAAAAGACTTAAACATATGCAATTATGATTCTTTTAAAGCATATATTAGTAAAGTACAAAGTCAAAAATTCGGAATCGTCCAGAACTCGTCGATTGGACTTTTCCGAATTTTTGTTCATTTGCATAATTTAAAAAAAAAATCAAAACTTTATCCACTTTCACCGGTGAATTATTTACGCATTGGAAAGCATTTTAATACTAAAAAGAAAACAATTAATTAATAATTAAAAGAAAATAAATTAAAATAATACTAAAGAGATATTTTAATTGGGGAATATGTGTTTTTCAAAAAGTAAAAACTATCTCAATTACAACAATTTTTTTTAATTTAATTTTTTACGTGGTTTTTATCGTTTTTATGAATTTTGCGAAAAAAATTTTACTTTACTAACAGGATTCTGATTACAATATTCTAATTCAGTATAATAAACTTTGACCTCTTTTCAGTTAAGTTTATTTGGAAATCCTGCTTCGACTTTTCAATGTATCGCATTTTTTAAGCGATTTTAAGAGTTTAAGAGTTTTTGTTTTCGTTATACGGCGATTTTTTGACATTCGTAAAAGTAATTCGATTTCAAAGTTTTAGCCACGTGATTAATGACTTTTTAGGGATTTTGAATGCGTTATTTTGCGATTCACAAAAGCATTCTGGTTACAATGTCTTAGACAATAAATTTATCTACAATAAATTTTGTTGTTTGCGATTTTTAAATTAAAAAAAAAAAATTCCTTCTTTTTTCGCGCGTGTGGCACTTTTCCCAAATCATTAAAAGGTATCTGGTTTTAGTCTTTTAGCTTAATATGGTAAATGTTGTCCTCTTTTTAATAATGTTTATTTGGAATTCGTACAGCGTTTCTTGAAATTTTCGCGAATTTTTTATGTGAATTTTAGATTTTTAGAGGCAATTTTTTGACATTCGTAAAAGGAATTCATTTTCAATCTTTTAATTCAATATAGTACATTTTATCCTACACAATTTTTGAAATTTGGGCGATTTGTAATGCGAATTTTTGCGTTTCGAGGCAATTATTTTGGCATTCATGAAGGAATTCCAGTTACAATGGTATTGTTCACTATAGTAAATTATGTTCTCTGCAAACTTCAAACGCTTAAAGTTTGCTATTTTTTCTGCCTTTACGTTTCGCGGCGATTTTTCCGCATTAGTAAAAGGAATCCGGTTTTAATCTTTTAGTTCAGTATTATAAATGGCCGCTTTTTAATAAAGTTTATTCAGAATTCTTGCAGTGATTTTTAATTTTTAAAGATTTTTTTTCCGTGTAATATTTAGAGATTTTTTTGGCATTCGTAAAAGGGATTCGGTTTCAAACTTTTAGCTTAATATAATATTGTTTTATGCGATTATTAGCGGTTTATTTTACTTTTCGCTAAAATAAAAACGCCAATTACGAAAATGTCCGAATTTTGGAGAATTCCGGATTTCGGACGTCCGGATTTGAGACTTTGTACTGTATATAAAACACATAGTATCTTCCTACAGGTTTTTTAACCAAGTATTGGTTATTTCCAGAGGCTGATACAAAGGAAGGGGAAGGGGGGAGGGAGTAGTGGAGAAATTAGCCCTCACAATAATTAACACCATCAATTTTTTATATTTAATATATCAATAATTAAAAAATAATAATATTTACAACAGTTCAACTGTTCACATATTATTTACAATTTAAAGCATTCGATTTTATATAATAAAGAAAATACTAATGAAAAATAAAATAACTATACAATAGTTTTTCTCATTTTTTTTTCTACACAATCCCTAGTGCTAAATTTTAATTTTCTTTTTAATGATTTCATCGCTTCTGACTTAGCATTTAAATATTTTACGCGGATAAAGATTCGTAATTTAGAAAAAGAAGTTATTAACATACTGTCGATATTTAAATTGGATGTGTTTGATTATATATATTCAACAGTTTTCTTTAAAATATCTTTCTTTTCATTGAATGTCTCTTTATGAAATAAAATATTAAAAGAGAGCTTCAAATTCAAGTTTTTATGTATTTGTCTTTAAATTTAAAAGGAAAATATTTTAGACGAACAAACATAAACATAGCAAACATGGGTTACGGCCGACAGGAAAATAAGGATTCTTGGATTCTTGTGACGTATGATTCTGCCTCGCAACGAGAGTGGGCGGGACGGAGTCCATAGTGACGAGCCAACCTTATATGTCTAATAACCTTGGGCTCGGCCCCCTACGAGCTACGCTCGCCAACACCCGTCCAGACAACGTAGACTCTAAATGCACGCTAATTTGATCGACTTTAAAAATATTTCGAAAGATTGAATTATAATTTAAAAAACAGTGGCGATCTCTCTATAAACGGATTTCTATTCATTTCTCTTTGATTGGGCAATTTTAACGCCAAATCCGTTGCGGTACTACTTTATTATCCCGCCGACCCATTTCGCCAAATTATATAAATCGCCAAACCACTCGCCAAATTATACAAATTGACATAATTTTTATTTTAAATAACGAAAAAACAAATAAATTAGTACAACATTAATAAAAATATAAATAGAACGTCGAAATAAAAATAACTTGATGACGTAGACACGTGTAACACCATTTCAAAATAAGCTAATATAAAAGGAATTAAGTAAACAGAGTCTTTTTCTCCTGGTATTTTTTAACAAAGTGAAAAGAAAGTTCTTTTAAATGAGACATTTTAAATTAATCGTTTTTAATCTGACGTAATTTTGACCAAACTATTCTTTCTCTTTTTAATATTCACGTGAAAATACTTGTGTTAGAAATTAAATATTATTTGCGCTTTCCTAACAAAAATAGTTGAAAAGTATCCTCTTAAAATATCAAATAAATGTCAAGCGCAATTTCTAAATTTAAACCGTTTTGCAATATTATTTTGTGTTCATTTTATGTAATAACTGTAATGTGACGTAAATATGACGTAATTTCTCCTATTTAAGGCTTCTAACGCATGTTAATAAATTTATTGCTTTACAAATTCCTTTCTCTCTTAAAATTCACGTGTAATTATATTTTTTATGACGTAATTTTTAATAAGTTCCTGCTTTTTGTACATAATTATTTAATTCTAATTCCGTATGTTTTTTTCTGTTTATAATAGTCACGTGTAAATAAATTTTTAATTTATTTACACGTATAAATATATATTTTTTTTAAGCAAACATTATTGTTTCCGCTGTTTATACAGTTGGCAACAGTTTAAATTAATACCACTTTCTAAAATCTGTTAAAAATATCTCTAGAAATGCTGAAAATCTGAATTTAAAATAGAAATAAAACCTCAAAAAATGAGTCAAAATAAAAAAAATTAATGCAATCTGCACTCCGGCAAATTCTAACGCATAAAATGATCTAAAAATGATTAAATTCCTATGAACAGTTTTTGCTCCTATAAAACTTTTTTAGTGGAACGATTTTGTCCAACTTTAGCATTAAATATCTCTTAAAATAATTCTTCGATCTGAAAACTGTCTGCATCAGCGTTTTTATCAAACATTTCTGTATAATACTTTCGATTTTCATATTTTTGTATGCATTATTTTTCTTAATATTAACGAAGAAAGACCTCCGGTCGCAAAAAATTCAAAACCGTCGGCGGTGACAGCGGTAGTTACTTTTTTTTTAGAATAGAGAGATATATTCTGTACACATACTGTATCTAGAAATATTATATACTTATCATACCGCTCACCCGCAAGAAAAGTGACACATCTCGACAAAAGTAAATTTCACAGGAGAGGCAAAGGGGGAGAGTTTGCATAATTTTACTAACATGCATAAAAGCATAAAACCCTTAAGAATGAAGACGTAGGATGAGACTTGGAGTGTCGGGTAATTTTACCTCCTCACACAATCCACCTCTCTTCTGTGGTCACAAATGGACATATAGCGTAATAAAGGGAGTTTCCGTATAACTACACTTATGAAACTGTTTGCGTAGCAAGACAAACCTCTTAGTGGAATAAAACGCAAAATAAATTTTTGCGAGATGTGCCACTTTTCATGCGAGTGAGCTATATTATATAGTTACATAAAAATACTTTTGAAATAGCCTTTAATATGGCAACTGTATAATATAAACGATTCAGTTTTAATATGTATTAAGAAGAAAAAATAAATATTACTGTAATTAAAATCATTGGCGGCATTGTTGGCATAGCACTGATAATACGCAAGTACAATCATGGAAAAAAAAAAAAAAGTAAACACCCCCTACTAGCCCAGTGGTAGGGGACGGAAAAAAGGCCGAATTCGGAATTAATTAGGGGAAGCTGGAAATTGTTTTAATCCATTTAGTTTAGGTCTAGAATGAATATGCTATGTTTTCCCCCCTCGTACTAGGTGAGCGTTAGGAAATATGTATAGATTTATAGTGTAAAAACACTTTTTTTGCATACCATAACAATATCTCAAAACAGCTAACTCTGTCAAAAACATTGTCAGTACAAATGTTGTAGAGCTTAAAATGCTGAGTAAAATGAGTATCTACACTTAATATTTTTGTTGAACATTAAGGTCACAATTCTACTTTAAAGTTTTAAACACGTGCTCAGGGGTTGAACTCAGAATTAATCTGGAGAAAACTGAAAATTGCTTTAATCCCTTCAATTTAGGTCTAAAATAAGCGTACTATGTTTTCTTCCTTACTTGGGTGAATGTTAGAAAATATGTACATATTTATTTTCGAAAAACACGTTTTTATAATTACCTTAACAATATCTCAAAACAGCTAAATCTATAAAAAACATTGTCTATACAAATGTTGTAGAGCTTAAAATTCTGAATAAAATGAGTACCATCATTAATATTTTTGTTCAACATTAAGGTCGCAATTCTATTTCAAATTTTTCCAAAGCAAGAGCTTGAAGCCAGGAGAGACCAAGTTAACCCTTAAATGCCGGATTTTTCAAAAATCATTGTAATAATGTTTTTCGGCTTTCATTTTTTAAATAAATCATGGGAAAAATACTTTAAAAAATCATATTTTGTTTTAAGTATAGTTTACCGCTAAAAAACAGTTTGTTACTAATCGGCAATACTGGTGTTTAATTGAAGAAATAATTTCCCTTGATAAAATTCTATAATATTAAACACACAAGAATTTTAGGAACTATAATAAGAAATAAGTTTTACTTGCTCACTGCAGGTCCAAATAGGGTATTTCGCAAGCTTCCAAACAAAACAAAAAGAATAAGTAGCAACAATTGAAAAAATAAATTTATCTTTATTCTTAAACGGCACAAGTGTTGCCATCTACATGTTGAAAATCGATTTAATAATATTTTCAGAATGTATTTTATTGGCAAAATTAGGCATTATAGCTTCAATATCATTTTAATAGTATTTTAGAGCCTAAATTGGGTATGTTGCCGAAAAGCAACACCAGGCATTTAAAGGTTAACTTAACAATATCTCAAAATTGCGGCCTTAATATTGAACAAAAATATTAAGTGCAGGTACTCATTTTATTCAGAATTTTAGGCTCTACAACGTTTGTATTGAGAATGTTATTGATGGAGTTAGCTGTTTTGAGATATTATTAAGTTAACTTGGTCTCTCCTGGTTTCAAGCTCTTGATTAGCGATTAAGGCAAAATTTTGAAATAGAATTGCGACCTTAATGTTGAATAAAAATATTAATGATGGTACTCATTTTATTCAGAATTTTAAGCTCTACAACATTTCCATTGACAATGTTTTTTATAGAGTTAGCTGTTTTGAGATATTGTTAAGGTAATTAAAAAAACGTGTTTTTCGAAAATAAATATGTACATAATTTCTAACATTCACCCAAGTACGACGAAAAAAACATAGTACGTTCATTTTAGACCTAAACTCAAGGGATAAAAACAATTTTCAGTTTTCTCCAAATTATTACTGAGTTCAACCCCCTGAGCACCTGTCTAAAACTTTAAAGTAGAATTGTGACCTTACTGTTCAACAAAAATATTACGTGTAGGTACTCATTGTACTCAAAATTTTAAGCTCTACAACATTTGTATTGACAATGTTTTTGACAGAGTTAGCTGTTTTGAGATATTGTTATGGTATGCAAAAAAACGTGTTTTTTGACTATAAATCTATACATATTTCCCAACGCTCACCTAATACGAGGGGAAAACATAGCATATTCATTCTAGACCTAAACAGAAGGGATTAAAATAATTTCCAGCTTTCCCCTAATTAATTCCGAATTCAACTCCCTAACCACTGGGCTATACTAACTCTGCAACAAATTATTGTAGAAGAAAGTTACTAGAACCAAACGATTATAAATAAAGTCTACTTTTGAATGATGTATATAAAATTTGCTTAGGGGGCCATCTATATATCAAAACAAACACAAACTTTGTTTTTTTTCTATAACAATACTCAAGTTTGATACCATGAATAAATTCTACACCCATCAATTAGCCTAAATACAAATTTTCATGAAATTCGTACGATTACTTTCAAAGAAATTAGCTATTTTAAAATGAGACTATTTTAGGAGCTGTATCCAAATGGAAGTTCGGTACTTGATTGTTGAAATGCTACAGAATGGATGTGTCACTTCTATTAATGTATTATTTCTTGCTTATATGACCTTGGCCATTTCACTTTCTTAATATGTTTCGATTATTGCCAGCCGAAATGTTTTAATAAAATGAGTAAAACATATTTTTTTCAAATTATGTTTTTCTGCACATCATACGGCCACTTAAATCATCGTTTTGCCATTTTTTAAATTATAATTCGTAAAGTACTTGGAAGAACAGTTCGAAATTGAGAATTCGCATAAAGCAGGACATAATAAAATATATCAAGAAATGTTTAGGTTGCAATTCATATTTTTTTTTTCGAATATTAATTTCATAATTCATGTTATAATTTTTTTTAATTGCAAACTTAATGTATTTATGTTTGGGTTTTTAGTATTATAACAACACATAAAATATCACATTAGAATTATAATTTCAGGAGATATTAATAAAAATATGAAAATGTAATTTAACATTAGAAGCTCTAAATTTTGAATATTTATAATTCAAAAACTTATCACCCAAATGACTTGAAATTTCGTTTCTAGGCATAGTTTGAATCAAAGATTTAAAATATATTGTCAAAATTGGATGTTTCTACTGAAAAAAAAAAAAGGTTTGTTTTGGCTTTGATTTGTGGATGCCCCCCCCCCCCCCTAAGTAAATTTTATATACATTCTTTAAAAGTACACTTTATTTCCAATCATTTGGTAAGAGTAACTTTTTTGTATTATAATTAGTTGGAGAATTAGTAGTGGGTGTTTACTTTTTTTTCCGCCACTGTACCTTATTTCAGGAGCGCCATTTGGGGGAGGCAGTTGCTCCGTTCACGGAATTTGATATTTCAGCGCGTATGTCTTCGCACATCAGATTCACAATTTTAGTTTTCAGAAATTACAAAAAAGTTAAAATAATCTGTCATATGGGATTAAAATGGAAATAGAGCATTAAATAAACATCTTAAGTAAATAAATTCATAATTATCAATTATATTTGCTAAAGCCTTGGTATATTGCAACATTCTCAAAGTGGGACTTATGTATTAATAACACTAGCCTGCAAAATTTGGGTTGCGTCATGTTTTTTAGCTTTTGGTAATAAATTCTTATGTATTTTGTATCTCTGAATGCGGAAATGACTTTCATTTTTGGCCGATACGTCAGATTTTTTCGTAAATCGTAAATTTCAAAGTTAGCGAGTTTCGAAAATTTGATACTATAAAATAGATGTGATGGTTGTGTTATTTAGCTTTTGTAATGCATTCTCATGTATTTCGTGGCACTGAATCCGAAAATCAATTTCATTTTTCAATTCCTACTATTAGCTCACACTCTCCCTATATTTATTTATTTATTTATATATTTATCTTGTTCAAATTTTCAATCGTTAATAAAATACTCATTATTCATCCTATCAAGTTGAAATAAATTTTTTAAAACTTGTACTGGATGACAATTGATGTTAATACAGATTTTTTAAATATTAATTCATTAATTAAATTTTAATTAATTAATTTTAGTTTTGCATGGGAAACAAAATGTCGGCCATTGGTTGTTGAAGATCAATTAAAGTATTTTCAATAAGGGGTTACCATAAGGGGGGCCCTGTTCTGTCGTCAAGTTTGTAGCCAACTTGGCGATATATCGCTAAATGTGGCGGCCAAAATGAGTCGCCAAAAGTGATGCTAACTTGGCGATATCTCTAATATTTCGCCAAATTCCCATAGTCTTCCATTGTAAACCTACTTGCTTACAGAAAATCAACAAATTGAGATATTTTAATGCAACAAAAACTAATATTAGCTTAAGGGATTATATTAAATTTTTCTTTGATGACCTAAGTAGGAATTGACTTTAAAAACAAAATTTTTATATTACTTGTTTACAATCAAGTCAGGATGTTTCGCAAATCGCAAATTATAAATTTTTAAAATGTTGAAATATTGCGAAAATCTGATACAGTAGACTCTCGTTTTTACGAACCTCTTTTTCACGAACACTTGCGATTTTACGAACTATAGAGTGGTCCCGAATACACTCCCATAGAATCAATGTAATTTTTCGCTCCCATTTACGAACTACAGATTATGAAAATCTCTTTTTTGCGAACTCAGTTTTCGTACTTCTGAATTTTTTTTATTTTTATTTTATTTTATTATTATTATTATTATTATTTTAAGTATCAGAATGAAGTGCCAACGTCAGTTAAACTCTATACAGGTACAATGAGACATTAGGTACAGTCCAAGAATGTGTTGATTTTCCCCAATCTCTTTCGTAGGGAGGGGGCACAGCAACAATTTCAAGTAGTGGAGGAAACAATAACTGTGAAAGGTAAAGGTAGTAAAGGTTTCCATAGATAAAATAGAAACATATATTTTTCAAAATGTGATTTTTTAAAAAAAGATGATTATTTCCATTCCTAATTTTTTATCTTGTGTTTTCATCTATGTATTTTCATCTACTCAGTAATAATACAGTCTGCGTTTTCATGTGTAATATTTTCAAAGCATGGTAACGTATGTTTCTGTGTACTAAAATTATTTTTTGTGCATTTGCTTTTATTTCTTGTATATTTAAAAATACATGTATAACTTTATTAAATAATAAATAATCTTGAAATACTGCTTCATCCATGAAGAGGGGGTAGTTTGATAAAAATAGACATAAATAATGTACGTATTCATATCATTTTTGGTGTTTTTCTATTTTACGAACTTTCTATTTTACGAACTATTTGGGTGTTCCCTACGAGTTCGTAAAAACGAGCGTCGACTGTAGTATAAAATAGGCGTAAAACTTTTCTTTATATAATAATTTATTCATCTTTTGGCTCATACTATGCCTTCTCACAGATAAACATGTAAAATATTGTAATTATCGGTGCTTAAAATCTGTACAATTTTATTCCATGTGTGGCAGTTTCTTTGAACCACTCATGTTCTGCCCCGCGCTTTTCTTTTCATATTCTTTATGACGTTCATCTCTGTGTCCTCTTTTATTTTGGCGTTGATAAGTTTAGAAAGTTGTCGCAGATATGTTTAAAACAGTTGCCTTCTTTTGCTAAGGTTTTGACAAATTGATTTGACAGATTTTCCCTATTTTTTGACTTATTGACTTAGAAATTTACGATTTGTAAAAACTCCTGACATGATGGTTAAAAATGAAGGTCATTTTCGGATTCAGCGCTAAAAAATACATAAGAATCAATTACCAAAAGTTTAAAAACGCAACCATCATATCCATTTTAAAAAATCAGATTTTCGCTATTTTTTGACATTTTATCTTTTAAATGTACGATTTGCAAAAACTCCTGACGCGATAGTTAAAAATTAAGATTATTTTAGGATTCAGCGCTGCAAAATACATGGAAATCAATTATTAAGAGCAAAAAACACAACCATCGCAGACGTGTAATCAGAACACTTAAAAAACTGCAGCTTTAACTGCATAGTCACTCCACCGCTTTTATTGAATACCTCTATTCTGACCAATGAGAATGCTCCATAGTACAGTCAAGTAATCATCTATATATATATATTTCTCTTGCGTGGCGTTAAAATAGAGCTGCATTTGTAGCTTGCCGTTTGGCAGCAATCACTGTAACACAATTAATTTGCCTTATTACATTCCACCAATCAGAAGCGTGATTTCATCACTTAAACTCGCGTCATATTTAAAAGAAAAATTTCAATGGTTTTCATAAAATGTAAACATATTAAAACGATTCCGTTTAATTATGCACTAATCGCGTAGCAGCAGAACACAGATTATTTATTAAGAAATAGTATTAAGTAATCTGTGTAACTAAAATGACAGTGAATAATCTTTCATAGTAAGCAATATGAAAAACGAAATGTTTCCGATGAAGTTAATGACGTCATTCGGAAAACAAAAGATGCATATGGGCACCAAAAGTATCATGGCATACGGTACAATTGTTTCAAACAAACAAACGATTTCTGGGAAAGTTTTCTATATTGCGAAGGAGTTACCTCCCGGAATAAAGCACCGAAAAAACCCAGAAAATGCCCAGGAACAGTTTGTTAGGAACCACCAATGACGTCATGAACTTTAGAGTCTATATAAAACTGAAATATTTTAGTACGATTTTTATCAATATGACATCATATTCACTGGCCTTTACATCTAATTCAGCAAATTAAATTTCAAAGCAAACTATTTTTAAGCCCAGTACGATCTTTGGACAGATGTAAGAATAGAAATGGCCATTGGTTCGTTTACGGTCACGTGATGCATTCAGAAAATCAGCTTTTTGAATTTTTTTTTGAAAATTTCATAAGTTAAAAGGATTTATGATAGTACTCATTATGGCTAGAATTGCTGCAAAAAGTGGTGGGCAATAGAAGCGAGCTGGAGACGCGTAGCGATCCCAATTTGAATTGTGTCACAATTCACGTGGGTTGGCGAGCGTTAGTGAGCAGGGGGCAAGGCCCCCTAATTTTCTATAAAAGCGGTTGAGTGACTATGCTGCAAACACTACAGATTTTTAACAGTGTATTTCAGAATAATTTTAAAAGTATAAGTGAGAAACTGTACCAGATGCTTCTCAGATGTGCAGAACAAGATCAAAAGAAATTTTTGCCCACCCCCCTCCTCAAGAAAGTTTTTAAATAGCACCCCTGCTTTATTTATCATGATTAATCTGATTTATAGCCATTATTTTTCAACTTTCTTTCCATTTCAGCTCATAGCCGCTACATCATCACCAGCGTCGTCTTGGCGAAATATGTAGACATCATCGTAACCATTGGTCAGGAGCGAAGTGTTTATACCTGTGGACATGTTATTCCTGTAGGATTCCAGTACAAGAAATACAATATATTGGCAAATGGACAAGTCAACCGAGAGGTAATTTATAATAAGAAATTTTAGTTAGAATGAACGAACGCAATGTCGCAACGAAGGAAAGGGGGCGAGAGGATTTAGGGGTTTCACCTCTCCCAGAATACTTGAAATTTATAGGATGTGTACAAAACCCATCTTGTTAAAGTGAATAACATGATGCATAAAAATAAACGTAAGGAAAACACAAATGCCCAAACTAATTTTAGCATATATCTGTTTCGACACTTCATAGTTAATTCTTCTTCACTGCAAAATTAATAATAAATAGAGTGAGGTACATTATCATCAGAGCAATACATGCAAGAGACCAGAGCATAACATGTAAACCATGTAAAAAAAGAATGCGCCAGAGCATAAATGTAAGAAAAGAAGCAATACATGTATTATTGTGTTGCTTCTTTTTTTCATTATTACGAAGACGGAAGAACGAACTCATTTTATGTTGCCTTGGAATATGTGAAAGCTGAATTGATTTTGTATCCTTGAGCTTTTCATTGAGTCTTTTTATACGTCAGACATTTACTAAAAGCTATTTATGAACGCGTAAAATAACGATATTGATCATTTTAAGGACAAGAATTATTCGAATCCCCTTCTAGATGAAGACCCTGGCAGCGCTACTGATGAATGTAAGCAAAATGTTGCAAAATATTCATGCTGCTCGGTTAAAAGAATCATAATGTGGATAACATCATATGGGCTATTTTGATAAATAATTTGCAGTTTTTAAAGGTATGATACATAAAATGAATAGCTTTTTGAATTTTCAATTTTTATTTTTAATTCCTAAAATATGTGAATTGTATAGAGTCACCTTACCGTTAATCAATAGCTAATTCCTTAACCGTTATCTTTAGCATTATAGTTCCAATTGCAAAAACATATTTCTGGGTTGTTCTTATTAGGGCTACTATAATACAGGCTGGCTCATCAAGCATCTTCTTGCCTCCTATTATTATATAGTTTATGCGTATATACACTGGTGTCCAAAATTAAGGACCAGTCACAAAATGCTAATTTTTAAGTAAGTGAAGACTCAAAAGGAAATAATATAATTCAAATAATTACTATCCCTACAGCACAGCTAGTCCATATAGCATCTCATTCATGTCACACGTGGTCACAAGTATCATAGTCAGTACGGTGAAACAAAAAATAGGAAATTGCACACGTCTCATTATGAGTCTCGAATGATCACTATATGTGACTCCACTGAGACGTCAATGTGATTGCTGCTTTGTGACGAGTCTTTACAATGTAGTTACATTGTGACTCTCATGTGACTGTCATTTTTAGACTCAATTTCAAAGTCATCATTAACGTTGCATTATGGTAAGTCACTAAATAATATCACATTATAGCCACATGGTGACTTTTCACAAAAGAGTACAATGGTGATTTCACAGTAGTCTCTACGTCACCTGAAAGTCTTCATGTGACTTTAATGTGACATTATTTGGTAACTTATCACAATGCAGCGTTCACGATGATTTTGAAATTGAGTCTACAGATGACAGTCACATGAGAGTCACAATGTAACTACAATGTGTAAAGTCACATGGTGACTCGTCACAAACCAGCAATCACATTGACGTCTCAGTGGAGTCGCACATTTGAGACTCATAATAGGATGTATGGAATTTCTTTTTTTTTTTTTGCTTCACCGTAGTGACTGCGACACTTGTGACCATGTGTGACATGAATGAGATGTTATATAGACTAGCTGTGCTGTAGAGATAGTAATTATTCGAATTATATTATTTCCTTTTGAATATTCGCGTACGTGAAAATTAGCATTTTGTGATTGGTCCTTAATTTTGGACACCAGTGTAAATACGTCTGTCACTGCCTTTAATATGACAACTATATAACATACATTATGCCCTTAAAATGAAGATAGGATAAATAGATAAATAAATAAAAGAGCTTAATTTATATTTTCAGCGCCATTTTTGTCGCAATTAATATGATCTGGTCCGGATAACACCAAAGTACCCGAAAATCTATCCCCTTTGTGCGACACTGGTCTTTACCATATTCGCTCAATGTGAGCTGAATAGGAAATATCGTTCGGTAGCTCATGCACAAATCATGATTACAATACTTCCCTTACACACACCATGTGCTCGGAACGTAATAAGTAAAAATATTTTTCTTTTTGAAACAATCTTTTATAAATAGGTTTTAACTAATTTCGTCGAAATTTTCACACATTTATTTTGTAAAAAATGTTTTTACTTGTCCGAACGTTTCAAAATTTTTATAGTTGATGTAAATCTGGTATATTGAGATACTCTAAAAAGATTGCGTTAAAATACGGATGTTTAGTTACTTTTAGCGTAGAAAAAAAACCCGCCTCGGTGAGGCGCGGAATGACCTGCGTTCGCCGGTGTATTTGAAAGTGTTAAAATTCATATTTTTTAAAACCGACTACACAATAGATTAGAAGAAGACTTCAGCTTTAAGAATATATTTATGGTTTGTCTATACCTCTAAAATTTCGCCCTGGAGGGGCTAAATATGCTACAAACATCATTTGAAATAGGGATCGTGCTATGGTAAACGTCAATAGCATCCAAAACTTTCAGCGCAATCCGAGTATATTTACGAGAGTTACTTTGCGGACAGACAGACAGACAAATCCAAGTCGTAAACACTTTTCAACTTCATTAGAAAATGTTAAAAACGGCCTTGATAGGAGAGTACATATATATCAGTTCCACAATAGAAGTATTTTTAAATACCCCTGTTTCCTACTTGATGCATAGCTTTTTAGCTCACAGGATTTTAAAGCCTGAGAACAAATGTGCCTACCAGTTCTGTATGTATGTATGTACGTGCGTACGTATGCATGTACGTAACGCAATAACTCTTGATAGAAACATCCGATTTGCTTCAAATTTTTTTCTAGGTTCATTCTGATAAGACACTTCCCTGATTAGTTTTGGGGGTTCATTCGTTAAGTATAAAGGGGGAAAGGGGGGCTAGTCCCCCCTTAATTTAGATAAATGGGTTTTTCATGCAGAATTATTCGATTTGCTCCAAATTTGGTATACCGGTTATTATGTTAAGGAGCTGCCTTGATTAGATTTGGAGGTTCATTAGTTTAGTATAAAGGGAGGAAAGGCCGGCTAGACACTCCCCCTCCCCCTTAATGTAGATAAATGTGTTTTTCATGCAGAGTTATTCGATTTGCTTCACATATTTTTCTAGGTTCATTCTGATAAGGTGCTTCCCTGATTAGTTTTGGGGGTTCATTGGTTAAGTATAAAGAGGGGAAAGGGGGATAGCCCGCCCCCTTAATTTATATAAATGGATTTTTCATGCAGAATTTTTCGACTTGCTCCAAATTTGGTATACTGGTTTATTATATTAAGGAGCTGCCTTGATTAGATTTGGAGGTTCATTAATTAAGTATAAAGGGAGAAATGGGGGGCTAGACCTCCTCCCTCTTAATTTAGATAAATGGATTTTTCATGCAGAGTTATTCGATTCAAATTTAATATATCGGTTTATTATGTTAAGGAGCTGCCATGATTAAATTTGGATGTTTATTGGTAAAGTATAAAGGGGGGCGAGGGCTACCCCCCCCCCCCTTAATTTAGATAAATGGGTTTTTCATGCAAAATTATTCGATTTGCTTCAAATTTGATATACCGGTTTATTCTGACATGGAGCTTCCTGCATTAGATTTCTTGGTTCATTGGTTAAATATAAAAGGGGGAAAGGGGGGGCAAGTCCCCTCCCCTTAATTTAGATAAATGGGTTTTCATGCAGAATTATCCAATTTACTTTTTTTTTTCTAGGTTCATTCTGATAAAGAGCTTTCCTGGTTAGATTTGAAGGTTCATTGGTTAAGCATAAAGGGGGAAATGGGGGAGCTAATAATCCCTTCCCTTAATTTAGCGAAATTGTTTTTTCATGCAGAATTATATGATTTGCTTCAAATTTGGTATACCGGTTCATTATGTTAAGGTGCTTCCCTGATTAGATTTGGAGGTTCATTAGTTAAACATAAAGGGGGAAAACGGGGGCTAATCCTCTTTCATTTATTTTTTGAGGGGCATTATTCTTTGAAATAATAGTATAATATACAATTAGTGTGAATAGCCTGTGAGCTCAATGCCATTAGTTTAACTGGGCAATTTTATTTTTATTATTGTGTTATTTTATTTACCAATAGAAATATAAAGGATTACTTTTTATATCCCACAAGGCCGTGGGTTGGGTATCTTAGGCCGGAATGCTACAAAAAATATGCGCCACAGTAATCTGCTCTTCTCGATCAAAAGGCTCAGGTTCTAATTAACTCCATTAAAAGTTAACTTGTTGCCAAAAATAGGTACTTTCGATTTTTCTTGCTGTGATTATTAGAGAAAGTAAGCATTACATTCCTACTAGAGACAGCGAACGTGCTCTTGTTTTTGTTTAGAATTGAACATATCATTTCAAAATGCGTTGTAATTCTTTTAAAGACACTTTTTTGTTCAAAAGTAGGGGGCTCGGCCCCCTACGAGCTACGCTCGCCATCCCCCGTCCAGACACCGCAGACTCTAAATGCACGCTAATTTGATCGGCTTTAAAAAGATTTCGAAACATTGAATTACAATTTAAAAAACAGTGGCGATCTCCCTATAAACGGATTTCTATTCATTTCTCTTTGGTTGGGGAATTTTAACGCCAAATCCGCTGCGGTACTCTACTTGATTATCCCGTCGACCCATTTCGCCAAATTATACAAATTGACATAATTTTTATTTAAATAACGAAAGAACAAATAAATTAGAACAACATTAATAAAAAATACAAATAAAACGCCGAATTAAAAATAACTTGATCACGTAGACACGTGTAACAATATTTCAAAATAAACTAATGTAAAAGGAATCTCTCTATTCTAAAAAAAAGTAACTACCGCTGTCACCGCCGCCGGTTTTGATTTTTTTGTGACCGGAGGCCTTTTTCCGTTAATATTAACAAAAATAATGCATACAAAAATATGAAAATCGGTGGTTTTATACAGAAATGTTTGATAAACACGCTGATGCAGACAGTTTTCAAATCGAAGAATTATTTTAAGAGTTATTTAATGCTAAAGTTGGACAAAATCGTTCCACTAAAAAAGTTTTATAGCAGCAAAAACTATACATGGCAGTGTAATCATTTTTAGATCATTTTATGCGTTAGAATTTGCCGGAGTGCAGATTGCATTAATTTTTTTATTTTGACTCATTTTTTCAGGTTTTATTTCTATTTTAAATTCAAATTTTCAGCATTTCTAGAGATATTTTTTACAGACTAGGGGGCTCGGCCTCCTACGAGCTACGCTCGCCAACCCCCGTCCAGACACCGCAGACTCTAAATGCACGCTAATTTGATCGTCTTTAAAAAGATTTCGAAAGATTGAATTACAATTTAAAAAACAGTGGGGATCTCCCTATAAAAGAATTTCTATTCATTTCTCTTTGATTGGGGAATTTTAACGCCAAATCCGCTGCTGTACTACTTGATTATCCTGTCGACCAATTTCGCCAAATTATATAAATCGCCAAACCACTCGCCAAATTATACAAATTGATATAATTTTTATTTTAAATAACGAAAGAACAAATAAATTCGTACAACATTAATAAAAACACAAATAAAACGTCGAAATAAAAATAACTTGATGACCTATACACGTATAACAACATTTCAAAATAAGCTAATATAAAAGGAATTAAGTAAAGAGAGTCTTTGTCTCCTGGTATTTTTTAACAGAGCGAAAAGAAAGTTCTTTTAAATGAGACATTTTAAATTAATTCTCAAAATATCAAATAAATGTCTTGCACAATTTCTAAATTTAAACTTTTTTGCAATATTATTTTGTGTTCATTTTATGTAATAACTATAATGTGACGTAAATATGACGCAATTTCTCCTAAGACTTCTAACGCATGTTAATGAATTTATTATTTTACAATATCCTTTCTCTTTTAAAATTTACGTGCATACTTTTTATGACGTAATTTTTAATAAGTTCCTGCTTTTTATACGTAATTATTTAATTCTAATTTGAAAGTTTTTATAATAGTCACGTGTAAATAAATTTTTAATTTGAAGCAAACATTATTGCTTGCACTTTTTATACAGTTGGCAACAGTTTAAATTAGTACAATTTTCTGAAATCTGTAAAAAATATCTCTAGAAATGCTGAAAATTTGAATTTAAAATAGAAATGAAAAAATGAGTCAAAATAAAAAAATTAATGCAATCTGCACTCCGGCAAATTCTAACGAATAAAATGATCTAAAAATGATTGCACTGCTATGTATAGTTTTTGCTGCTATAAAACTTTTTTAGTGGAACGATTTTGTCCAATTTTAGCATTAAATAACTCTTAAAATAATTCTTCGATTTGAAAACTGTCTGCATCAGCGTGTTTATCAAACATTTCTGTATAAAACCACCGATTTTCATATTTTTGTATGCATTATTTTTGTTAATATTAACGGAGAAAGACCTCCGGTCACAAAAAAATCAAAACCGGCGGCGGCGGCGGCGGTAGTTACTTTTTTTTAGAATAGAGATATTTCAGAAAATTGTACTAATTTAAACTGTTGCCAACTGTATAAAAAGCGCAAGCAATAATGTTTGCTTCAAATTAAAAATTTATTTACACGTGACTATTATAAACAGGAAAAAAACTTTCAAATTAGAATTAAATAATTACGTATAAAAAGCAGGAACTGATTAAAAATTACGTATTAAAAAGTATGCACGTGAATTTTAAAAGAGAAAGGATATTGTAAAATAATAAATTCATTAACATGCGTTAGAAGTCTTAGGAGAAATTACGTCATATTTACATCACATTATAGTTATTACATAAAATGAACACAAAATAATTTTGCAAAAAAGTTTAAATTTAGAAATTGCGCTAGACATTTATTTGATATTTTGAGAATTAATTTAAAATGTCTCATTTAAAAGAACTTTCCTTTCGCTTTGTTAAAAAATACCAGGAGACAAAGACTCTCTTTACTTAATTCTTTTTATATTAACTTATTTTGAAATGTTGTTACACGTGTATACGTCATCAAGTTATTTTTATTTCGACGTTTTATTTGTGTTTTTATTAATGTTGTACGAATTTATTTGTTCTTTCGTTATTTAAAATAAAAATGATATCAATTTGTATAATTTGGCGAGTGGTTAGGCGATTTGTATAATTTGGCGAAATTGGTCGACAGGATAATCAAGTAGTACCGCAGCGGATTTGACGTTAAAATTCCCCAATCAAAGAGAAATTCGTTTATAGGGAGATCGCCACTGTTTTTTAAATTATAATTCAATCTTTCGAAATCTTTTTAAAGCCGATCAAATTAGCCTGCATTTAGAGTCTGCGGTGCCTGGACGGGGGTTGGCGAGCGTAGCTCGTAGGGGGGCGAGCCCCCTATTTAAGTAAACAGTCTTTGTCTCCTGGTATTTTTTAACAAAGCGAAAAGAAAGTTCTTTTAAATGAGACATTTTAAATTAATCGTTTTTAATCTGACGTAATTTTGACCAAGCTATTCTTTCTTTTCTTAATATTCACGTGAAAATACTTTTGTTAGAAATGAAATATTATTTGCGCTTTCCTAACAAAAATAGTTGAAAAGTATCCTCTCAAAATATCAAATAAATGTCTAGCGCAATTTCTAAATTTAAGCAGTTTTGCAATATTATTTTCTGTTCATTTTATGCAATAACTGTAATGTGACGTAAATATGACGTAATTTCTCCTATTTAAGACTTCTAACGCATGTTAATGAATTTATTATTTTACAATTTCCTTTCTCTCTTAAAATTCACGTGCAAATATAGTTTTTATGACGTAATTTTCAATAAGTTCCTGCTTTTTATACGTAATTATTTAATTCTAATTTGAAAGTTTTTTCCTGTTTTTAATAGTCACGTGTAAATAAATTTTTAATTTGCAGCAAACATTATTGTTTGCGCTTTTTATACAGTTGGCAAAAGGTTAAATTAGTACAATTTTCTGAAATAACTAAAAAATATCTCTCGAAATGCTGAAAATTGGAATTTAAAATAGGAATTAAACCTCAAAAAATGAGTAAAATTAAAAAAGGAAATACAGTCTGCACACCAGGAACTTCAAACGTATAAAATGATCTAAAAATGATTAAATTCCCATGAATAGTTTTTGCTCCTATAAAACTTTTTTAGTGGAACGATTTTGTCCAAATTTAGCATTAAATATCTCTTAAAATAATTCTTCGATTTGAAAACTGTCTGCATCAGCGTGTTTATCAAACATTTCTATATAATACTACCGATTTTAATATTTTTGTATGCATTATTTTTTTTTAATATTAACGAAGAATGACCTCCGGTCACAAAAAATTCAAAACCGGTGGCGGCGGTGACAGCGGTAGTTACTTTTTTTAATAGAGAGATATTAAAAATTTATAATACGTGCGTCTATTTTGGAATGTTGGTTTATCAGGGTTCACAAATTGCTAATTGAAACTTTAATCTATGAATTTTTACCAAAAACGCAATTTGGTATCTTTTATTTTATTTATTTATTTTTTTTTATTAGTAGTAACTATCAGGCAATTTAAAAATTGGATGCATAAAATGTTTAATAAAACCTTTATCAATAACTAAAAGAAAAAATGTTGAAAATTGGAACGATTAGAGCATTTTTTTTTTTTTTTTAAGAATACAATTTAATATCTTTAGACAAAAATTAAATTTTCACCAAATTAAACGCTTTTTTCAGATGTTTATTGGATAAGAACTTGTTGGAAAACCACGTACAATATCGGGTTGAGCATCTCTTTTTTTCAAATTTAAAAATGCACGCCAAAGTAAAACGCATTAGCAAAATGTTTTGTATTATTTGAAAAAAGCACTTTTTTCTACAAGTGAGTGTATTTTGATTTTTAATTTAATTTTTTTTTCATCTTAAGATCATTAAAATAGAATGTCAAGTCGATAAAAACTGAACCTTTTCGATAAAATTTTCCTTTTGCATTCTCCATATTCACCGGTCTTAGCACCGTGAGATTTTCTTTGGTTTCGCTTTTCTTTCGAACGCTTTGCTCGGTGTATCGTTCAATAATTTCGTAGAATTGAGAGCTAAGTTGGACCAATAATTTGAATCAAAATCGGGAGATTTCTACCACCGAGTCTCTCTATTCTAACGAAAAGTGACTTACGCTGTCACCGCCGCCGCCGGTTTTGCATTTTTTGTGACCGGAGGTCTTTCTCCGTTAAAATTAAGAAAATATTGCATACAAAAATATGAAAATCGACTGTATTATAGAGAAATGTTTGATAAACACGCTGATGCAGACAGTTTTCAAATCGAAGAATTATGTTAAGAGATATTTAATGCTAAAGTTGGACAAAATCGTTCCATTAAAAACGTTTTATAGGAGCAAAAACTATACATGGGAATTAATTCATTTTTAGATCATTTTATACGTTAGAATTTTCCAGTGTGCAGACTGCATTTATTTTTTTAATTTGGCTCATTTTTTGAGGTTCTATTTCTATTTTAAATTCAAATTTTCAGCATTTCGAGAGATATTTTTTACTTATTTTAGAAAATGGTATAAATTTAAACTGTTGCCAACTGTATAAACAGCGCAAACAATAATGTTTGCTTCAAATTAAAAATTTATTTACACGGCACTATTATAAACAGGAAAAAACTTTCAAATTAGAATTATATAATTACGTATAAAAAAGCAAGAACTTATTGAAAATTACTTCATAAAAACTATATTTACACGTGAATTCTAAAAGAGAAAGAATATTGTAAAATAATAAATTCATTAACATGCGTCAGAAGTCTTAAATAGGAGAAATTACATCACATTTACGTCACATTACACTTATTACGTAAAATGAACAAAAAATAATGTTGCAAAACAATTTAATTTAAAAAATTGCGCGAGACATTTATTTGATATGTTGAGATGATCTTTTCAACTATTTTTGTTGGGACAGCGCAAATAATATTTCATTTCTAACAAAAGTATTTTCACGTGAATATTAAAAAGAGAAAGAAAAGTTTGGTGAAATATGCACGTCAGATTAAAAACGATACATTTAAAATGTCTTATTTAAAAGAACTTTCTTTTAGCTTTGTTAAAAAATGCCGGGAGATAAAGACTCTGTTTACTTAATTCATTTTATATTAGCTTATTTTGAAATGTTTAACTGATTTTATTTAATCAAAGACGAAAACAGCCATTGTATCTTTTAACAGCAGCTGATTTTTCCTTAAAATTCCCCAATCAAAAAGAAATGAATAGAAACCCGTTTATAGGAAAATCGTCACTGTTTTTTAAATTATAATTCAATCTTCCAAAATCTTTTTAAAGCCGATCAAATTAGCGTGATTTTAGAGACTGCGGTGTCTGAACAGGGGTTGGCGAGCGTAGCTTGTAGGGGGCCGAGCCTCCTAGTCATAAAAAAAAACTATTGAACGATGACAAGAAGACGTAAACAACTACTGAGAGTATATTATTAAATAATTTGTTTTAATGTTTTTGTTTGAAAAAAATTTGGAAAAAAAAGTAACCCTCATAAATTATTTTTCAATCCAATGAAAAATAATTTTTTAATTCTACTCTTACCTTGAATGAACTTATTCTTTTAATTCTGTTTTTCTAGCTTCCTACAAGGCTTAAGTTTACGGACAAAGAAGCAGTTTGGCTGAAACCGGTTGATCAATCTTTATTCAGGGACCCTCTGTGGGATCCGATGAGAAGAAGACACGACGGATCCCGCCTTAACAGAAGTATAATGACCTTGTGTGAAAGTACTCCAAGCCTCTTGTCCTTATCACATAGTAAAGTACCTCTTTCTTCAATATACTTCAAATGTTTCCAAATGGTTTTTTATTATTATTATTATTATTATTATTATTATTATTATTATTACTTACAAATATTTAAATTATAAATAGTACTATAGGAGGTGGGGATATGGATTTTTTTTTTTAATAGCTGAATACACGACCATTTAAAATGTAAATATTGAACAAACGACTTTATTATCAACAAGCCGCCCTTGGCGACCAGTTTCGTCTCCCTTAAAGGTATGCTAAGCATTCTATCATGTTACTTTTATTCAAAGTTTTATTTATAACTATATATTTATATAATAGAGAAACCAAGAAATCTGCATTATTATCTTAGATGATAAATCGCCAACCATTGTTCCTTTCATATTTTTTCGTATTTCATTAATTTAATTTAAAATATTATCTTTTCACTCATTTTATTTAAAATACAAAACTTTCATTTAAAACTGAAACATTTAAAATTCATGGCTTTCACTTATTTCTTTTAATCCTTCTATATATATATTTTTAAAAAAAGTAACGATTTCGAAATGGACCAATGAAAATTCGCGTAGATCTTCCCGTTACTCTCCTTGATCCGCATCCATATTTTTGTGACCGGTGGTCTTTCTTCGTTAATATTAAGAAAACTGTTATATACAAAAATATTAAAATCGGTAGTATTATAGATAAATGTTTGATAAACACGCTGATGCAGAAAGTTTTTAAATCAAATAATTATTTTAAGAGATATTTAATGTTAAAATTGGTCAAAATCGTTCCATTGAAAAAGTTTTATAAGATCAAAAATTATAAATAGTAATTTAAACATTTTTAGATCATTTTATACACCAGAAGTTCCCGGTGTGCGCACTGCATTTATTTTTTTAATTTGAATCATTTTTTGAGGATTTACTTTCATTTTAAATTGCAATTTTCAGCATTTCAAGAGATATTTTTTACGTATTTTAGAAAAGGATATCAATTTAAACTGTTATCCTTTTTAAAAATAGCACAAAGAATAATATTTCCTTCAGATTACAAATTTATTTACATGTGGCTATTATAAACAGAAAAAAACTTTCAAATTAGAATTAAATGATTATGTGTTAGAAATCAGGAAAATATTGAAAATTATGTCATAAAAACCATAGTTACACGTGAATTTTTAAAGAGAAAGAAATATTTTAAATAATGAATTCATTATTATGAGTTATTTATACTAAAAGTCGTAAATGGAGGAAATTACTTAATATTTAAAAAGGTCAAATAATTAAGAGTTGTCAAAACAGTTTAAATTTAAAAATATATTTGCGCAAGACATTTTTTTCATATTTTGAGATAATCTTTTCAGCTATTATCGTGAATTCTTAGGTAGCGCAAATAATATTTCCTTTCTAACAACAAAAGTATTTTCATGTGAATATTAAAATGAGAAAGAAAACTTTGGTGAAAATTACGTCAGATTCAAAACGATGCATTTCAAATGTCATCTTACTTAAAGAACTTTAGGTACTATTTAGTTATCCCGTCGACCAATTTCACTAAATTATATAAATCGCCAAACCACTCGCCAAATTATACAAATTGACATAATTTTTATTTTAAATAACGAAAGAACAAATATATTAGTATAAAATTAATAAAAATACAAATAAAACGTCCAAATAAAGTCTCTTGATGACGTAAACATGTGTAATTTGCTTAAAGTCAAGTGAATGTGGCATTTACGATCAACCATTATTGGCATTTAATCGTATAATTTGGCGATATATTTTTGGTCGACAAGATAACCAAGTAGTACCGAAATTTATTATAGCGTTATTAAAAAATACCGAGAGACAAAGACTGTTTATTTAATTCATTTTACATTACATTAGCTTATTTTCAAATTTTTAACTAATTTTCTTATTTTAATCAAAGACGAAAACAGCCATTGTATCTCTTAACAGCGGTTGATATGGCCTTAAAAATCTCTAATCAAAGGAAAATGAATGAAAACCCGTTTACAGAGAGATCGCCACTGTTTTTTTTTAAATTATAATTAAATATTTTTAAAGCCGATGAAATTAGCGTACTGTTAGAATATGGGGTGTCTGAAATGGGGTTGGCGAGCGTAGCTCGTAGGGGGCAGAGCCCCTAGTTTTCAAAAAAGAGAAGAAAAGGAAAATAATAAATAATACCATAAACCATGACATTTAATTTCAACATCAAAACATTGTTTTAATTTATCACGCGAAAAATAAAAAATGTTAAGTGACGTGTTAAAAAAATTTCTCTTGTCGAGATTCGCTCCCGGCTAATCTAAAAGTACCAAAAATTCTTTGCGATCTTGGCAACTTTTATGTAGTTTTATTCGGAAAATGTTTTTTTTTTTTTTTTTTTTTTTTTTTTTTTTTTTTTTTTTTTAATTAAAACGGAAGACTTGCATATGAAAAGCAGAGGAGTCAGTCCGTAATTGTTTATGACCCTCCCATGACTTGGACTATTATAAAATAGATAAAACGATGGCGTTGGAACAATATTTGGCCTTTTGTCACTTGAGCCTGGCTAACATTAAATTACCAAAGTGGGTGCTTGGCACATTAAAAGTGAAGCGGTCAGCCCGGAACTGTTTATGACAGTCACATAACTTAGGCTTTTATTATATAGATTGGATGACTTAGGGCTGAAAATCAAACCTTCACAATATTTTTGTAATTTAAAGCAAAAAACATTAGAATAATAACTATTTACCCGACTGCCAAGAAGGGTTATGTGTTTCACGCGTATCTGGGTATGTGGATTTCTTTATACCCTCGAAACATCCCAACGGCTGAATGGATTTTAATGAATGAGGTCTCTATCGATTCGTCTTAACCGTCCGATGGTTATAGGCAGGTTTTGTTTCTATAAATTAAAAATGGCGGCCGTAAAATACAAAATGGTGGTAGAGACGAAAAAAAATTTTACGCACCCTATTGAGTGGCATATCATTGGATAGGTCTTTCAAAATGAAGACGATGTTTCATCGACTATTTTGCAGTCAGAAGCTCCGTTTAAATATTACACAACCTGAAAGTTATGTAGGTAGGATCTCTAGCTTTACTTTAACTCTAACCGTCATGGACATCTATAGGCGTCATCAAAATAGTGTTTATAGATAGGAACTAACCATTAAACGCAACTTAAAAGTCATCCATACAAGTAAATAAAAAAATAGGTAAGTAATATAAAAAAATAGTTTCCATTGATGAGAAATAATTAATTAGTTCGCTTTTTACGCAGTCGGGTTTTTTTATTTTTTTAAATTTAATTTTTACTTGTTTTAAACTCATCTCACAACGAGTTAAAATACGGACCACCTCTAAAAATCTCAGAAATTGGATATCAATCTCCAAAACTAACTGATATACATAATCACTAACTATTACAAATTAAGAGGAACATGAGAAACTTTCATATGAACATAGTCTTACCATTCCATATTTTTAGACCGGAGACAAACAAACTACAACTTCATAAAAGAACTGGACAATTACACCGTAAAAAGTTATATATACACTTGATAAAATATCATTAGTTTACTATACGGTGTACAAAACTGTTGTAAAGTCAAAAATAAACTTATACAATTTCGAATGATTTTTAATATGCCATATTAAAAATCATTCGAAATTGTAGTCTACTTTTTGTCTAATAGATGGTGCCATTGCATGTTTTCTGGATTGTAATTGGATAAAGTGACTTTTGACTGAATATATAACGAACATTTTGAACTCAAGACGGTTTTGCTCTAATTTTAGAGGATATACGACAACGCTCCTGAGGAAGGTCATAGAAGGATGACCGAAGCGTAGATATTTTAACTTTATTTTAATGCTTGTATAAGTTTATTTTTGACTTTACAACAGTTTTGTACACCGTATAGTAAACTAATGATATTTTATCAAGTGTATATATAACTACAACTTATTATCCCGAAATGATACGGACAACAGATGCTTGAGTATTCTAGAAAATCTTCCATAGATCGCAGCACAGGTAGTGTAGAGCGTCTGTTTCATATTACAAATCCGGCCGATATTCTCCTAAAATTCAATTGCGATTTGCAAGGCAGTTCTTAAAAAATATACAGGGTGCGGTGTCCATAAAAGTATGTACCAGTTATAAATTTTAATAGTATCAACTGTAAGCGTTGTAGAGTGTTGGTTCAAGATCACACATAAAGATTCACTCAAACAGTTTGAGATAAGTGCATGCGCGAGTACTGCTTTGTCATGGACTTGCTTGCAGTACCACATACACAAACTGGCGACTCCTGAGCATAAAGCGTTATTGCTGGGCTGAAGGCTTAAAATCCGTTAGAGCCGTGCTATTTTTAGGTAGATTTCGTAAGAAATACTACCTATTGCAGTCGTTACCATGGTGCGATTTTTGAAAAATTCCTTCATAACTTTTCATTATAGAACCCCAGGAACCCAAAATCACCTCCACCTAAAAAGTTTATATATATTGTAATTAAGTATAAGGTACCTTATTTTATACATACAGTTCTATATTATAGGTTTGTGGCATCCATTTTTATTGTCAATCATTCACAATAATGCGATGATGGTCGGTAATGTTTAATTAATGGTTATATATATATGTACTAAATTTTGTCCGCACGATAAAAGTCACAATTATGCACGGATCGCCTTCAAACTCACCAACAACTTTGAAATGGCTAATATCTCGGCAGGGATTGAAAATGGGCAAAATCGGCCCAAGGGAGTGGAAATGGGGAGGGTTCGAAATTTTGAATACCGTCTTAACAGGATTCTGATAAAACCAGCTCTTACACAACAATGACAGGAAAAAATAAATATTTTTCGTTATAGCAGTTGCCAACAATAAACAAAAACTATAAAATTCTCACCACAACAATTGCTTTTCTATTGCAAGATTTTCTCGTGAAAAAAAATTAAATAAATAGTTTGACGAATTGAAAACAAATTGAATATTACGTCATAAGTGTTCTAGAGCAAGATTTCAGCATGAAAACTCAAAATGAAATAAATGGTTTGACGAATTAAAATATATATATATATTGTGTCATATTGGAAATATAATGGACCTCAGCAGGTGAATATGTAACGTCATGTGAGTTTGAAAAAACGTATTAAAACATTATAGAAACCCGACTATGGAAATATTAACATATTTTAACACTTTGAGGTTCTCTGAATTCGCTTTAGCTATTTTTTAAACCTATTCCATATACATGCGTGTGTGTATTCGTGTATATTAGAATTTTCACAAAATGTTTAGCTCCCTAGAGCTCATTCTTAGTGAAGGAACTGGGTTTATCTCTAATCTTGATTTAAGTTTTGTTGGTGAATTTAGTACTCAATTTCGAAATCTACCTCCACCCGTAGGCCCGAGTCGACAGGGATTTTTTTCCTTTGGGGCATTATGAAAGATCGTGTTTACGTTACACCGCTACCTAATGATTTGCCAGAGTTGAGACACAGAATTGAAGATGTTATTTCTTCCATTACTAACTATTATTGACTTGTTAACCGAAGTGTGGGAAGAATTGGACTTTAGGTTGGGTGTGCGCCGTATAACTGAAGGTGCACCTATTGGACATTTTAAAGAAAAACTAGGTTAGTTTACCTTCAATTGCATGCATGATTTGTTGTAAATAGTCTAAATTAAAATTTTATAAGATACCATTGAAACTGGGACTTTATTTTATGAGTACCCTGTATATCATTCCCCGTTCAACAAAGCGAAACTTTCCGACGCATTCATGAACTCATTTTTGACCGTGAAAATGTGAAATTGGCAGACATAACTATTGAAGTGATTTGGAATCAAATAGCTTGTTTCATTTTTCAATAAATGTACATTTTCAGTTATGACCTATTGCTGACTCGTGACGACATTCCTCTGGCTGAAGCATACGGAAATTAGCTTCAAAACGTCATTGACAAAATTTTCTGAAAGATACTTTGTCGTTATTGAAAAACTGAAAACGCTGTTCGATTTAATATTTTCTGAATAAAATCATTTGACGATTTTAAGTGCCTAAGATTAAAATTTTCTTTGTGAATGAGTCAGTAAATTTCGAATTTAGATTTGAAAACAGCTTTAACGGAAGAAGGTATTGGAACCCAGTGTTAAATTCAGACATTTTTATCCGAGAGGCTTTTCTGCAGATCTGGAGGGGAGGGGCAGGGTGTGCATTTTCATGCTCTGAGGAGGATGTTCCCCTCCGGGCTACATGCTGAATTCATTACTGGCGTAAGCAATCCTCGCCAATCGCAAAATCCCTGACTATCGCTGTAGAATATGGCATTCCAGATCGCACGTAGATACGAAAACCAGACTTCAACTATTACCATCTGTAGTCGGAAAAGTACTCCAATGATTTTGTGCAGCCTGTGTTTGATCTATGAATTTGTGTATATTCTACATAGTACGATAAAATATAGTTTAATAAGAAAACACAAAATACGTTCAAAATTCACTTTCAACAATTTCTAAAAATAGAACAAACTTGAATTCTTTTGTATAGCCCTGTATATTACCTACAGATTTTTATACCCGTCACATATTAAGCTAATATTAAAAATTAAATTCAGTCTCAAAGGCGCTTTAAACTATTTTCACATTTCCAAAAAATATCATGCTTAGACTGCCACGTATCCAGTTCTTTGTGTGGCTCTATATATGATCTTATTTAAATTCTGAAAGCATCTCTTAGTATATTAAATATAATTTGACTTGAAAATGCATAATTCAATTAAAAACCACATTTAGGCGATTCATGCTCATACTAAGTAATGCTTATGAATTCTTTTGTGTAGCCCTGTATATGATCTATATCATTTATGCACACCACGTAGTATGGATGCAGTACTGTATCCTACATCTTTTGTGCGTCCCTGTAAATGGACGATAAATGCTCTCTGCATATCATAATCTACAGCATCTTGTAGTAAATCTTAGTAATGTGTATCAATTTAATTATATTTGTAATGACGTAACATCATTAAAATACGCTACAAACAGTTTTTACCCTTAAACTATTATGTAACGAACTTTTTTTGTGAGGCCCTGTAAATGAATAATAAATGCTTTGCACCCCAAATTTTACAAAATATACGTTTTAGTACACTTCATAAATGCATATCAATTTCATTATATTTGAAATGATGCAACATTATTAAAATGCATTTGAAATGATTTTTCCCCCATTGATCGTAATATGACAGGTAACTTTTGACTGCCCCCGTAAACAAAGTATAAACGCACTTCATTTTAAATCGTGTTATAGTAAACGTCTATAACATATAAGAATTGCAGGGCAATCCGAGAGTTATAGTTCGCACAGGCGAACAGATAAAACGAAGTCATAAACACTTTTCAACTATGTTGGACATATGGATGAAAATTGGCGGTCGCCGCTCACCACGTGGTGATTAAAGTTGTAAAAGTAGTGTTTAAAAAATCGGCCACCGATCGCCACTATAGTCGCCACTCGCCAAGTGGCGATTAAAAAATCTGTTATCGATCGCCAGCTGAAATACAACTTTTTTCATGGAAATATGCATCTCTACTTTGATTACATCTAATTAGCAAACTGGTTAATTCTTTTTCCTACCGGATGTTAGCAGATTTCAAAAATTTAGCTGTATTTTCAATATTTCGGTTTTTCACCATGTGCTCGCGCTTCAGTTGGATTATTTTTTCAAGAAATACAGTTTTATTCTGCAAAATATATTCATCAGCTTTGATTCCACATGTTTTTGAAATAATTTATTCCTTTTTCTTCACCGGATGCAAATGCAATTGGTTTTTAACCCTGTTGGGTCTGGTGTACTATTAATAGTACGTGCCATTTCATCGAGTATTATTTTGTCTTAACAATTACTTTTGCTACTATCTACATATAGCAATGATAGTATATGGCTATGCCTTTCATATTATGATTTCACTTATGTTTGGACATTTAGTAATAAAAATAGCAATAAAAGTTTTCTTAATTCTCTTTGCACCGTTGGCGATTCATTTATTTTATACATATATTTCACTCTTTAAATTTAAAATATAGGTTACTTTTCTGAACGAATCATGTGTGATAAAACACAAAAAAAATTAGAAAGTTGTAATATCTGTTAAACACTGTTGTAATACGATATTTTCCAACCGTCTCCAAAAACTCTTCCTTAACCTATTATTATATAAATATGAATTGAATTTGAATAGTGCACAAAATAAGTACATTCGTTGGAATTCAGACAGTCAGATAATCTTTAAACTTCAATAAATCTATTTGGATAAATAAGATTAACATTATTAAAATAAGAGTAATTTTGTTCTCAAAATTGAAAAAAAAAATCTGACCCGAAAGGGTTAAGGATATTGCAATATCTTCAACATGTTAGATCAGTTAGAATATTTTTCTTCAAGAGATTCTTTAATCCTGCGAAATACACTCACCAGCTTAGATTTCAACTGTATTTAATGTGTGTAGTATGTAAATAACACAATTACTTATTAAATAAAATTGAAATAACATTTTATTGTGTTTTACTTGATTGTTTTTTTTTTATTGTGTACACCTAGCTGTTGGAATTTTGATTTAGTTATTTTTTATGTACAGAAAGTAACAGTAATTTGATTGAAAATTGTGTTCATGAACATATACAAATAATCCAAAAATATATTCTTAAAAGTTTCCCCTATAGTTGGAAAGTGTCAGAAAATACACTAAATGCGAGACCTTCCTGGACCCCTGTTTCAGAAGCGCTGAGTTAGGGCATAATCTAAAGACAGTTTTGTATTTTTTATCATAAGTTCTTATTTTTAGCATCTTCATCTCATATTTAATTTTTTTTCTTTTTACAAATGTATAGGACACCCTCCAGTGTTCGTAAGGTTACCAGCGATAGACTCGAATAACAGTGACCAGAATAACAACGATCCTGTTGAAGAACTTGGAAACGGACAATTGCAGAATTTACCACTTCAACTCATCAGAGGGTAAATAAGTTCTTTATACCAAAAAAATATTCCATTATTCCATATCATAACAAAATTGATGCAGATGTAAACCAAAAAAACATATAAGTTACAAAACTACACTTTATGTCTCAAATTATTGAAAATATTCGCTTCTGCAGCATTTTTTCTCGAAAATACAGTAAAAGATGGTGCAATCATTAAATACACTATTTTTTTTTTTAATTTCTCCTGTCATAATTCACTAGGATATATTACTCGTTACACTGGTCGATGTTTCCAAAGTATTCTCGAATCAAATGAAAATTGATAAATTACGTTGTGACAATCTAAGTCTCATAAAAGTCCGTTTAGCAAAACATGAGATATAAGCATTTGGAATAAAGTACTAATTTACATTTTATATAGATACAGTACCGGATCTCAAATCCGGACTGGTCGGGACCGCGGTCGTTCCGGATTTCGGAATTTTCGGGATTTTAGGTCCTCAACCAAGACAATAAATAAACAGATACAGTACATGCCCTTGGCAAAATTTTACATGCCACGAAGCACTCTATACCGCGAATTGCCATGTTAGGCTTAGTGTAAATAAAGCCAAAAATACAAATTACAAAAAGTAATTCAAAATAAAAATAAGTTTTAAAAAAAATAACTATTACTGCATATTCTTAGAAATATTAAATCATTTTTTAGAAAATGAAAATGCGTTGTTGCTCGCGAGTTAGGCCTAGGAATCTATATCGCTGATTGCCATATGAGGTATAAGTAAACAAACATAAACATAAATTTAAAAAAAAAATAATTTAAAATAAGGATAAGAATTTTTTTAATCCTGCACATCACATTATCAGAGTTGTATAATATAGACGCACGCGCACACGCCGTGCGCGGAAAATTTTCCGCAAAGTTCGGAACTTTGCGGAAAATTTCTAAGGGGAAAAAAAAAAAAAGTAAATTTTGTTCTTTAATACCGAAAAATTAAAAATGTTCCCCAATTTTATGTACGATTTATTTATTGTTTGACAGGGGTGATTCTGTTCCGAATTTTCCGAAAATTTAAGGCATTCGGCCCCGAAAATTAAAACAAATCGGCCGTCAGTCCAAAAATTCAGATATAAAAAATATCACTGAAATATACTGCGGATTTCAACAAATGGTCGCCAAAAATAAACCAATTCCGTTAATCGTTTGCAGAAAAAATACCCACTTTTGTCAAAACATCGCGGAAAAAAACGCAAATTTCATTAAAGGACCGCGGAAAAAAACGCGAATTTCTTTAAAGAATCGTGGGAAAAAAATATTCTTTTACCAAAGAATCGCAGAAAAAATGCAAATTACGTCAAGGAAGCGCAGGATAAAAAACGAATTTCGTAAAAGCATAGAGGAAAAAGCGCGAATTTTGTGAAAGGTTCGTGAAAAAAAAACGCAAATTTCGTAAAAGAATCGCGGAAAAAAACTAATTTCGTTAAAGGATCGCGAAAGAAACACAAATTTCGTAAAAGGGTCGCGCAAACAGCGTGCGTTTCGCCAAAGAATCGCGAAGAAACACGAATTTCCTCAAAAGGCCACAGAAAAAACGCGAATATCGTCAAAGGATCGCGAAAAAAACAAATTTCATCCAAAAATACGTAAAAAAAAAACAAATTTCGCAAAAGCATAGCGGAAAAAGCACGAATTTTGTCAAAAGATCGCGAAAAAATGCAAATTTCGTCAAAGAACCGCGTAAAAAAATTAATTTCGTTAAAGGATCGCGAAAAAACGCGAATTTCGTCAAAAGATCACGAAAAAAGCGTGAATTTCGTCAAAAGATCGCGAAAAAAGCGTGAATTTCGTCAAAAGATCGCGAAAAATCCAAATTTCGTCAAAGGATATGAGAAAAAAAGCGGAAATTTCGTCAAAGAATCGCGAAAAAAACCGCAAATGTCGCAGAAAATCGGAAATTTCGCTAAATGATCGTGGAAAAAATGAGAATTTCGTCAAAGTACCGCAATAAAAAATCATCTGTCTCTTTAATGATGATACCTATGAATGGACCTCTCCTTACAAATTGTGATTCAATTGTTTCAGAAGCAATGTCCATTATTGCATTTTGTGAGAAGAGGTCAAAATATTAAGGATTGGGCTGTTTCTAAATGCATTGACAAAATAATTGATAAGAATTCACCCCTTCTTATCATGGATTTTTAGCTTTATAATTTTTTAGCCAACATAATTATTCTGTAATTAATATTAATGCATTTTAAATTTAATTAAATTATTTATTATATTTAATTATAATATTTTCGCAATTATTTTGAAACTACTGTTTAAAATTCATACCATCAAAGTACACTGTTAAAAATCTGCAGCATTTGCTGCATAGTCACTCCGCCACTATTATGGAATATCTCTATTCTGACCAATGAGAATGCTCCATAATGTAGTCAAGTAACCGTTTTCTATACAAGCGGTGGAGTGACTATGCAGCAAATGCTGCAGATTTTTAACAGTGTAGCATAACACGTTATTTTATTAAACATTAAATTAATTTGCAGAAAATTTTTGACCCAATATTTATGTGCGCAGAAAGTTTTTGGTTTTATACAAGCCTGCACATTATTAGGAACATAAAAACATTTTTTAGAAAATGAAAATACATCGTTGTTTGCGAGAACCGAATTAGGCTAATTGACGAATTTCTTTCAAATTTTCAGCAAGTTACAATAATAGTGAATTAGCTTGTGTAACAAATTTTTATTAAATTATGATAAGTTATTAGAAAGCTAGGGTACCTCTAAAAAAAAAAGGCCACTAGATGAAAAGAAAGTAAACAAAAACGACATATCTATCCGCTGTTTGTTTTGCTTATTCAACATGTTTATTTAACTGCGTGAAGTGGAAAGTTATGGAGAAAGGAACTTTGCATAGATTTTTTTTTTCTCTTTGAGTTAAAGAAAAGAATTTTTTGGTACGGTGCTTACAAACAGAATTTTTTCGAAAAATGAAATTTGTTGAACATATTAAAAGTGAGGGTAGGGCGTTGTAAAATATTTTTACATATAAATATTATAAATATATTCTAAGAACCTTTTTAAAAATAATTCTTTCTTGTGGTTATTTATTTATTCTTTTTACATTTTCTATATAAATGAAGAAAAGGGTTTCTTTTTAAAATAAATTTAAAATGTGTGCACACACTAACTACGATAATTCTGTTAGAAAATTTGGATTAAAACTAATGAATGAAAAACATTGCAATAAAATAAAATTGCTGAGTCTAGTTTGGCTCGCACTGTGTTACGCGCGCACGTAGCGCCATCTATGGACGTTTTTACGAAATATTTATTCGAGATCATCGCGGAATTTCAGTTTTCTTTTTTCCATTCCGGATTTTGGGTCGTCCGGATTTTAGGATTCCGGATTTGAGGTCCGGTACTGTAGTAGATTATAGGATTTTCTTTCATAGCCCTATAACAAAGCAACGTAGAACGATGTGTTATATACTAAAAACATCCCTGAAAAATTACCTAACTGATAATGTGAGTGACAAAAATTAGCAGAAACGTGGGGCTCAAGCGTCTGGAATGAAATGTGAATTTTCTTTTTATAATAGTGGATAGTAGATTTTTAAAGACCTAATCTTTCGTAATCGGGTTGACCTTTCTCCCATATCTCTTTAACTAACAAGGAGAAGATCCGAGGTTGGTCTCACCGAATGCGATGAACATTTGTGTTTCGATAGAGTATAGTTAGTATATAAATATATAACCGCAGTAGAGAAGAAATGGGGCTCCGACCTCAGGAGGAGGCTGGAGGCTGAGGAGGAGGGAGGACAGCCTCCTCCCGAAACTGTCTTGTAAGAGGAGGTGTAAATGAGGAGGAGGGAGGGCCCCTCCTCTCGAGAGTGTCTTATAGGAGGAGGGGTAAAATGGGGGTAAATTTTTTTTTGAGAATGGGGGGAGGGCGATAAGAATATTTTATGTTATAAGAGAGGGGTTAATTGGAGAGGGGGAGGAATTTTTGAAGGGGAATTTTTCGAGATTGAATTTATTTTTACTCAGCTGTAGTACGAGGTTCGAATGAATAATTATTGAATTAAAAAAGTAATTAAAATTAATGAATGAGAAAAATTAATTTAGAAATTTTAATGAGGGGACTTAGAATTTTTAAGTTTGAAATTTATTTTTAGTGGAATTTTTGGTGTGTTATAGTACGAGGGGGTATTTTTTTACTGTCGGTTAACTAATTAGTAATTAAAAATAACAATTAAAAATTTAATGAGGAAATATTTAATGAAGCGGCTGAATTTTTCGAGCAATTTTATTAGTATAGTACGAGGTTCGAATGAATTATTGAAAATGGAAATTAATTTAAAATATCAATTAATTAAAAAGTAATTAAAAATAACTAATAAGAAAAATTAATTTAGAAATTTTAATGAGGGGACTTGGAATTTTTAAGTTTGAAATTTATTTTTTAGTCAACTATAGTATGCAGTCGAATTTTAAGAATAATTAAAAATATTCATTCATTAAAAATAGTAATTAAAAATGATAATTAAAAAATATGAACAAGAAAATAACTTAATGAAGAAAATTTTCGAGAGTTTCATTTAATTTTGTTAATGAATTGAGTGTTTTGAGATATTTTTATTTGAAATAGAAATTTTTTGAAAAAAACAGTGGAAATTTTAAAATCTTTGTAGGAATGTGAATGTTTTTTGAATAAAACTTGGGGAATGATTTTATTCTTTTTAGTGACATGTTTTTTAAAGATATTTGGGTCTTTATTGGGGAACTTAACCCGTATTTACGCATGGAAATCCATGGTTCGAAGAAAACCACGAAAACTCCGAACGATTAGGCCGACGGGCGCGATTCGGTTCGAACCCAGCACTTCTTGTACACCAGCTTCGAGAGCAGAACCTCTCGCCCACTGGTGGGGCAATAATTTAATGAAGAAACTTCAGAAATTTTTCGAGGGTTTTATTTGATTATGTTAATGAATTGAATGTTATGAGATATTTTTATTTGAAATAGAAATTTTTTTGAAAAAACAGTGGAAATTTTTTAATCTTTGTAGGAATGTAAATGTTTTTTGAATAAAATTTGGGGGAGGATTTAATTTTTTTAAGTGACATGTTTTTTAAAGATATTATTTCGAATTGCAGTCATGTTTTCACAAATATTTCTCGGTTATATATAAATGAATTGAAAGTTTTGCATTAAACGGTTAGTAATTTTAGACTATCATTAGTTAGGTAAATGAATTTATACTTTTGTGTCGTGCTTTCTGACTAAATTTTACTTTTGAATGAAAAAAATATATGTAACTAGAAAATTTGATGAATATTTGAAGAAAAAATTAAATTTTCAGTCATCTTTTAATCTAGTCAATGCATTAAGCAAAAACAAAACTTAAATTATACTTAACAAATATTTTAAAACACACCACAAGTATGGAGAGACTTTATACCATTCCACAATTTAAAAAAAAAAGGAAATATATATATATATATATATATATATATATATATATATATATATATATATATATTAGCTGATTTCGTTTTATATAACATCAAATTTTACTGTATGCGTGTATTCCCCATATGGAAAAACCCTTTGGTAGATAAGTGGCTCAACAGTTCGCATGATAAGTACATGACTCACTTTTTAGAATTTTTTTTTTCCGAATCCATGTTAGATCGGTGAATATTTTTTCGTGGTTTTAGACAAAAATAGAAATTGGTAAGATATTTTGAAGGATATTAGTTTTCGATTTGTTATGCAATTTTTAGGCATGTATTGCTTAATCCATGTGAAAATATATTTTGAGAAAATTATAGAGTGTTCTGTATAAAGATATTAGGAAATTTACCCCCCCCCCCTACCCCTTAATGAATATGTATATTTGTGAAATATAGGGTTACCTATTCAGTGGTGTGTTTGAATTATCAATGTCCCTAAAATGTATCTATTTTTAAGTATAGAATTTTAAATAATATAGATCTATTTTAAAAGCTAGAAAATCGATTCTTGAATATATACTTTTTAAACTTTTATACCTTTTAAACGTTTTTATCAAAATACTTTGAATTTTTAATAAGATATTGGAAAAAAAACGCACTTTTTGCAAATTTATGCTAATAATTGCGCCTTTTAGAATAAAACTACGCCTTAGTTTACCTTAGTTTTAGAATACTTTAGTTTAACACTATTTGATGTTACATATATTTTTCAAAAATAAAACAAACTTACTTTAATATTTTTTCGACATAAGTAAAATCTTGTAGCCTCGAGAAACGCGTGTGATAATGTACACTCTACTGAGTTCGTTATCTTGCAAAGACGAAGTGATTCACTTTATATAGATAAGGGTTTTCCCATAAACGTTGTGAGTAATATCATATTAGATTTTAATTATGATTGACTAATGGGGGTTACAAATTAAGATAGGCTAATGAGAGTTAGAAATTAATGTGTAGCGTAAATGGATCTTTTTTTTCAAAGATATATTTTAAATAGAAACACTATTAACGATTGACTCATATGATTTCAACATTAATTTTATATTGCATCATTCATAACGAATAAATGAATTCGCAATTAAGATTTTCAAATAATTAATTTAATATTACGTCACACAAAACGAATTTTATTAATAAATGCATAATTAAGATTGCGTCACAATTTTTAAATGATTTTATTAATATAGAATTTCTATTAAATTGGGGGTCATTTTTTCTTATCGATTTATTTAAAATAAAATTGGAATATTTATTAGCAATTTAATGCATGTGTGACATTTATTTTTGATTTAACTATTATAAAATTTGACCTTTTAAAACAGATACTTTTTTAATTGATTCATTAACCGTGAGAATACTTCAAACACGTCATTGATGAGTCATCACACATAAGTAAATTTTCACTCGTAAACATGAAAGTTTTAATAAATATATTGAGGTTTATGAAAAGTGACACTCATGTCGTGCAGTGGACTTTAAATTTTTAGTCTAGTTCTAATTTCGATCTAGTTCAAATTTTGCTAAGTTAACACGTTACGTAATATAGGGGAGCTTAATACTATGTATTAATATAACTATGATTTTTGCTTAATTTTTTACTAGGATAAAATTTTTATCATCGGAAAAACACATCTTTAAGAGATTTAAAATAAGTATTTCTAAATATATATAATTTAATATCATTAAATATTTAGTATCTTCACACATAATTAACACATGTTAATTAAGTACGATTAAATTTAAAAGAAATCATAATTTTCATTAAATTAAAAAGAAATTGTACATTTAACTTTTAATCTAGCAAATATTAAAACATGAAAGAAATGATTGCGCTTTTAGAGCATGTGACTTTAATCATAAAAATTTAAATACTTATCACTTTCAAATGAAAATGATAAACCTTTATTTAAAATTTTCCAGTTTTTAATTAGAGACATACAATTAACTAGAAACTTAAGTATAAAAACAGAAATGAATATCTAGCAATAAGGTTAACATTTTTAATAAAAAATTAATATTTTAGGTTAATTTTAAACGTGCTAGTATTTTTAGACTAGCGAAATATCCCTTTTTTAGAAAATACTTTTCTGGTTTAATTTTCATTTATTTTTTAAATATAACTTTTAAAAAATATTCTCAACTGTAAAAACTAGGGATTTGCTTTTGACAATTTTATTTGAATTTAAGATTTGTTTCACATTTAGAAGTATCTCTTATCAAAATAAATTCGAAATATTTAGATTTGTTTATTATTAATAATTTGAAAAATAAAACACTTAGAAGTAAATTGACTTACTTTTGTTTATGTTACATAAAAATCCAAAAGGGTTGAAAAAGAGTAGCAACACTTCACATGAGTTTTGTGATACTATATGGAGTGAATTTTGAACACCAATATCTAATCTGTTTGGGTATTTCCATGAATACATGATTCATGAGATAAGCAGAATGTCATGTTCAAATATGAATCTAAGAACAGTGTTAATGAATTTACTTTATTCAAATCGTATATACTTTAGCTATAATTAATATAATGTGTAATTAATAAGGGATTTAATTAATATGATGCGTTTTTAAGTAAAATCTAAATATAATTGTATGTTTTTCAGTCTTATTTAATAGAATAGGAATGCTTTTCAAATTTATTAAGAAACATGTAAGTTATTATTAGCTTGGAAATTGCAACTGAATTAAAAATTGACTTCTCACATAGAATTAGACTTATGCTAAATTTTCAACAAAAATATTTCTCACTTAAAAGTTTACTTCTCACATTGAAAAAGTCATATACTTGGAAATTCTTCCTGTAAAATTTTCTCACATGGAAAAAGGCTTTCGTGATTGTATTAGAATAAAAACTTATCATATGAAAATTTTACTTGTGTAAATTGTATTAAAAAAACTTATCATATTAAAATTTTTAATAAGTTAATTATTATTATTAAATCTATGTCTCCCACCACTCACTTTATTTACAAATAAATATTTATCACTTTTTAATGGAAACAAAAATCGTAGGTAAAGCTTTCGTTTAATATTTTTAAATTAATATGAGTCTTTTTTTTTTTTTCAGTGCGACTCCTTCAAATTTAAAACCCTTTGAGAGCTGTTATAGGGAGAACGTAAACAAATCGAAGTCTCCCATTTCAACAATAAAGGATTTATACTAAGTACACTACAGACATTCTTGTTTTAACATGATTTGAAAATTTTTAATTAAAATTCTTTTGAAAACTTTACTCATTTTGATGGAGAAAAAAAAGCATGCATTTATAAATTTTTAGTTTCACATATTACACACTAAATAAAATATATATTAAGATAAAACATTTGCAAACTTATTTATAAAAAGGAAAGACATAACCTTATTTCACTTTTTCGTTAAGCATATTTTTAATTCACAAGCAGGCTTTACACATATTAGCTAGCACACAAGTTACTTCAGCGAAAAAAAATCCCTTTTCCTTATCTAAATGATTCATAGGGATTCATACCTCCCTCATGAATACGTTATACAAACGATGTATTTGTTTAATGAATATAAATTTTAACTAAATCCTTAAAACTTTATTTGATAACATTCGATCATTTTTATATTTCAAAACGAAGAAAAATTATTGAATATCACCTAACAAGCATATAATTTTACACTAACATGTTATATAAACACTTCTCAATATTCAAATTTAATGATATTTCGACATCTCTCGCCAAGCTTTTTAAGAATGAAAGACTCTTTCGTTAGAATATTTAGCTTTTTGTATACAATTTTAGCACTCAACTTTACTTTGTCATTAAACATTAAATTAATCCATTGCATAGCAATTCAAACTTAGGATTTTTTTTATTTAGGGTAGATAAGTATACGTGTATATATATATATATACATGTGCATATATGTGTGTGTGTGTGCATTTGTAAATGGGGGAAAAATTTAAAAGGTATACACATTGAAAGTTAATAAAATTATTTAAAAAAATTTATATAAATATTTCAAGAAAGTATTAAACATTTTAAGTAGCAGTTAGTATTAAAGATTTGAACAACTGATAAAAATGCTTTGAAAAACATTTAAAATTATTAAAAATGTTTCTTTCATATTTTAAAGTCAACAAATTTTAATACATAGCTATGTACATACAGGCATTTGAGCTATGTACATACATGCATTTGACTTATGTTAACAGAACAAATGTTTTAAATATTTCGATGCTATTTCCAAGTTAGTCAATTTATACTTTTGAATATGCATATACATATATTTGTAAATTTTAATGTTTTCTCTTAAAACTGACTAGTTATTTATCCTAGCATTATCCTATTATTATCCTAGTTATTTATCCTACATTTATTAACACAAAAAAACCAACTGCTTTTCAAACGACTGTGTGATAATCATAACAACCCAAATCATTTTATCTGCACATGCGCAAACATTTTAATAAACTAGAGGCCACATTATCAATCGAATAAAACAATGACTAATCAAATAGGTTATATCCTAACTTAAATTATACCTTTTATGTGATATTGCTAAACATGCTACTACAATGTCTAATCAAATAGGTTATGTCCTAACTTTAATTATACCTTTTATGTGACATTGCTAAACAAACTTCTAACTTGTAAAAATAGCATGATAACTTGTTTTCACTAGACAAACTTAATAATTTTCGTAGGTTTTATAAAATAATCGACATGTTTGGTTATCTCTCATCATAGTTTTCTAAAATATATCCAAAAAAGTTTGCTACTATTAAAAAACATGCTTTTAATTAAGATAGTTTTCACTATTATTATTTAAAAACATATAACACAAAATATTTTTATTAAATAATCACTATTTTTCACAAGTTTGCAATATTTATATGCTAACTAGGGTTAGTAGTATTCAGACTTGAAAATATCTTTATAGATTAAACATGAAAATTTATGTGTCTGACAATCCTTTGACTATTTTTTGGTTAAACTTCATGTCATGAAATATAACCGCAAAGCTTAAAATTATACTTTGCAGTTTTATATTAAAAATTAATGATTTAAAATTCATTAAAATTTGAAAAAATATTAAATACTATTACATTTTAATTTTTAAATTCATTTTTATATATAAACACACAAAATAATAATACTTATCTAATATGGCAGCTAGTAGTCTTAACCACAACCTTCTCTTTCAAAAACTAAAAACGAAATGAATAATTCTAAGTCCTTATCAGCTAATCTTATCAACTGATTAGATCTAGTCACGTGGTATATGATAACGTCATTAGTGATATCATATACCACGTGATGGGGATTCCCGATCACGTGATAACCCCTACGTCATTAGTGATAAGTGATGTCATATATCACGTGACTAGATCTAATCAGTTGATAAGATTAGCTGATAAGGACTTAGAATTATTCATTTCGTTTTTAGTTTTTGAAAGAGAAGGTTCTGGTTAAGACTACTAGCTGCCAATAAATAATTTTATTAACTTTCAATGTGTATACATTTTAAATTTTTCCCCCATTTACAAATGCACACATACACACACATATATGCACATGAATATATAGATATACACGTATACTTATCTACCCTAAATAAAAAAAAATCCTAAGTTTGAATTGCTATGCAATGGATTAATTTATTGTTTAATGACAAAGTAAAGTTGAGTGCTAAAATTGTATACAAAAAGCTAAATATTCTAACGAAAGAGTCTTTCATTCTTAAAAAGCTTGGCGAGAGATGTCGAAATATCATTAAATTTGAATATTGAGAAGTGTTTATATAACATGTTAGTGTAAAAGTATATGCTTGTTAGGTGATATTCAATAATTTTTCTTCGTTTTGAAATATAAAAATGATCGAATGTTATCAAATAAAGTTTTAAGGATTTAGTTAAAATTTATATTCATTAAACTAATACATCGTTTGTATAACGTATTCATGAGGGAGGTATGAATCCCTATGAATCATTTAGATAAGGAAAAGGGATTTTTTTTCGCTGAAGTAACTTGTGTGCTAGCTAATATGTGTAAAGCCTGCTTGTTAATTAAAAATATGCTTAACGAAAAAGTGAAATAAGGTTATGTCTTTCCTTTTTATAAATAAGTTTGCAAATGTTTTATCTTAATATATATTTTATTTAGTGTGTAATATGTGAAACTAAAAATTTATAAATGCATGCTTTTTTTTCTCCATCAAAATGAGTAAAGTTTTCAAAAGAATTTTAATTAAAAATTTTCAAATCATGTTAAAACAAGAATGTCTGTAGTGTACTTAGTATAAATCCTTTATTGTTGAAATGGGAGACTTCGATTTGTTTACGTTCTCCCTATAACAGCTCTCAAATGGTTTTAAATTTGAAGGAGTCGCACTGAAAAAAAAAAGACTCATATTAATTTAAAAATATTAAACGAAAGCTTTACCTACCATTTTTGTTTCCATTAAAAAGTGATAAATATTTATTTGTAAATAAAGTGAGTGGTGGGAGACATAGATTTAATAATAATAATTAACTTATTAAAAATTTTAATATGATAAGTTTTTTTAATACAATTTACACAAGTAAAATTTTCATATGATAAGTTTTTATTCTAATACAATCACGAAAGCCTTTTTCCATGTGAGAAAATTTTACAGGTAGAATTTCCAAGTATATGACATTTTCAATGTGAGAAGTAAACTTTTAAGTGAGAAATATTTTTGTTGAAAATTTAGCATAAGTCTAATTCTATGTGAGAAGTCAATTTTTAATTCAGTTGCAATTTCCAAGCTAATAATAACTTAAATGTTTCTTAATAAATTTGAAAAGCATTCCTATTCTATTAAATAAGACTGAAAAAGATACAATTATATTTAGATTTTACTTAAAAACGCATCATATTAATTAAATCCCTTATTAATTACACATTATATTAATTATAGCTAAAGTATATACGATTTGAATAAAGTAAATTCATTAACACTGTTCTTAGATTCATATTTGAACATGACATTCTGCTTATCTCATGAATCATGTATTCATGGAAATACCCAAACAGATTAGATATTGGTGTTCAAAATTCACTCCATATAGTATCACAAAACTCATGTGAAGTGTTGCTACTCTTTTTCAACCCTTTTGGATTTTTATGTAACATAAACAAAAGTAAGTCAATTTACTTCTAAGTGTTTCATTTTTCAAATTATTAATAATAAACAAATCTAAATATTTCGAATTTATTTTGATAAGATATACTTCTAAATGTGAAACAAATCTTAAATTCAAATAAATTTGTCAAAAGCAAATCCCTAGTTTTTACAGTTGAGAATATTTTTTAAAAGTTATATTTAAAAAATAAATGAAAATTAAACCAGAAAAGTATTTTCTAAAAAAGGGATATTTCGCTAGTCTAAAAATACTAGCACGTTTAAAATTAACCTAAAATATTAATTTTTTATTAAAAATGTTAACCTTATTGCTAGATATTCATTTCTGTTTTTATACTTAAGTTTCTAGTTAATTGTATGTCTCTAATTAAAAACTGAAAAATTTTAAATAAAGGTTTATTATTTTCATTTGAAAGTGATAAGTATTTAAATTTTTATGATTAAAGTCACATGCTCTAAAAGCGCAATCATTTCTTTCATGTTTTAATATTTGCTAGATTAAAAGTTAAAAGTTAAATGTACAATTTCTTTTTAATTTAATGAAAATTATGATTTCTTTTAAATTTAATCGTACTTAATTAACATGTGTTAATTATGTGTGAAGATACTAAATATTTAATGATATTAAATTATATATATTTACAAATACTTATTTTAAATCTCTTAAAGATGTGTTTTTCCGATGATAAAAATTTTATCCTAGTAAAAAATTAAGCAAAAATCATAGTTATATTAATACATAGTATTAAGCTCCCCTATATTACGTAACGTGTTAACTTAGCAAAATTTGAATTAGATCGAAATTAGAACTAGACTAAAAATTTAAAGTCCACTGCACGACATGAGTGTCACTTTTCATAAACCTCAATATATTTATTAAAACTTTCATGTTTACGAGTGAAAATTTACTTATGTGTGATGACTCATCAATGACGTGTTTGAAGTATTCTCACGGTTAATGAATCAATTAAAAAAGTATCTGTTTTAAAAGGTCTAATTTTATAATAGTTAAATCAAAAATAAATGTCACACATGCATTAAATTGCTAATAAAAATTCCAATTTTATTTTAAATAAATCGATAAGAAAAAATGACCCCCAATTTAATAGAAATTCTATATTAATAAAATCATTTAAAAATTGTGACGCAATCTTAATTATGCATTTATTAATAAAATTCGTTTTGTGTGACGTAATATTAAATTAATTATTTGAAAATCTTAATTGCGAATTCATTTATTCGTTATGAATGATGCAATATAAAATTAATGTTGAAATCCTATGAGTCAATCGTTAATAGTGTTTCTATTTAAAATATATCTTTGAAAAAAAAGATCCATTTACGCTACACATTAATTTCTAACTCTCATTAGCCTATCTTAATTTGTAACCCCCATTAGTCAATCATAATTAAAATCTAATATGATATTACTCACAACGTTTATGGGAAAACCCTTATCTATATAAAGTGAATCACTTCGTCTTTGCAAGATAACGAACTCAGTAGAGTGTACATTATCACACGCGTTTCTCGAGGCTACAAGATTTTACCTATGTCGAAAAAATATTAAAGTAAGTTTGTTTTATTTTTGAAAAATATATGTAACATCAAATAGTGTTAAACTAAAGTATTCTAAAACTAAGGTAAACTAAGGTGTAGTTTTATTCTAAAAGGCGCAATTATTAGCATAAATTTGCAAAAAGTGCGTTTTTTTTCCAATATCTTATTAAAAATTCAAAGTATTTTGATAAAAAAGTTTAAAAGGTATAAAAGTTTAAAAAGTATATATTCAAGAATCGATTTTCTAGTTTTTAAAATAGATCTATATTATTTAAAATTCTATACTTAAAAATAGATACATTTTAGGGACATTGATAATTCAAACACACCACTGAATAGGTAACCCTATATTTGACAAATATACATATTCATTAAGGGGTGGGGTGGGGTAAATTTCCTAATATCTTTATAAAGAACACTCTATAATTTTCTCAAAATATATTTTCACATGGATTAAGCAATACATGCCTAAATATTGCATAACAAATCGAAAACTAATATCCTTCAAAATATCTTACCAATTTCTATTTTTGTCTAAAACCACGAAAAAATATTCACCGATCTAACATGGATTCCGAAAAAAAAAAATTCTAAAAAGTGAGTCATGGACTTTTCATGCGAACCGTTGAGGCACTTATCTACCAAAGGGTTTTTCCATATGGGGAATACACGCATACAGTAAAATTTGATGTTATATAAAACGAAATCAGCTAATATATATATATATATATATATATATATATATATATATTTCCTTTTTTTTTCAATTGTGGAATGGTATAAAGTCTCTCAATACTTGTGGTGTGTTTTAAAATATTTGTTAAGTATAATTTAAGTTTTGTTTTTGCTTAATGCATTGACTAGATTAAAAGATGACTGAAAATTTAATTTTTTCTTCAAATATTCATCAAATTTTCTAGTTACATATATTTTTTTCATTCAAAAGTAAAGTTTAGTCAGAAAGCACGACACAAAAGTATAAATTCATTTACCTAACTAATGATAGTCTAAAATTACTAACCGTTTAATGCAAAACTTTCAATTCATTTATATATAACCGAGAAATATTTGTGAAAACATGACTGCAATTCGAAATAATATCTTTAAAAACCAGTCACTTAAAAAAATTAAATCCTCCCCCAAATTTTATTCAAAAAACATTCACATTCCTACAAAGATTAAAAAATTTCCACTGTTTTTTCAAAAAAATTTCTATTTCAAATAAAAATATCTCATAACATTCAATTCATTAACATAATCAAATAAAACCCTCGAAAAATTTCTGAAGTTTCTTCATTAAATTATTGCCCCACCAGTGGGCGAGAGGTTCTGCTCTCGAAGCTGGTGTACAAGAAGTGCTGGGTTCGAACCGAATCGCGCCCGTCGGCTTAATCGTTCGGAGTTTTCGTGGTTTTCTTCGAACCATGGATTTCCATGCGTAAATACGGGTTAAGTTCCCCAATAAAGACCCAAATATCTTTAAAAAACATGTCACTAAAAAGAATAAAATCATTCCCCAAGTTTTATTCAAAAAACATTCACATTCCTACAAAGATTTTAAAATTTCCACTGTTTTTTTCAAAAAATTTCTATTTCAAATAAAAATATCTCAAAACACTCAATTCATTAACAAAATTAAATGAAACTCTCGAAAATTTTCTTCATTCAGTTATTTTCTTGTTCATATTTTTTAATTATCATTTTTAATTACTATTTTTAATGAATGAATATTTTTAATTATTCTTAAAATTCGACTGCATACTATAGTTGACTAAAAAATAAATTTCAAACTTAAAAATTCCAAGTCCCCTCATTAAAATTTCTAAATTAATTTTTCTTATTAATTATTTTTAATTACTTTTTAATTAATTGATATTTTAAATTAATTTCCATTTTCAATAATTCATTCGAACCTCGTACTATACTAATAAAATTGCTCGAAAAATTCAGTCGCTTCATTAAATATTTCCTCATTAAATTTTTAATTGCTATTTTTAATTACTAATTAGTTAACCGACAGTAAAAAAATACCCCCTCGTACTATAACACACCAAAAATTCCACTAAAAATAAATTTCAAACTCAAAAATTCTAAGTCCCCTCATTAAAATTTCTAAATTAATTTTTCTCATTCATTAATTTTAATTACTTTTTTAATTCAATAATTATTCATTCGAACCTCGTACTACAGCTGAGTAAAAATAAATTCAATCTCGAAAAATTCCCCTTCAAAAATTCCTCCCCCTCTCCAATTAACCCCTCTCTTATAACATAAAATATTCTTATCGCCCTCCCCCCATTCTCAAAAACTTTTTACCCCCATTTTACCCCTCCTCTTATAAGACACTCTCGAGAGGAGGCGCCCTCCCTCCTCCTCATTTACACCTCCTCTTACAAGACAGTTTCGGGAGGAGGCTGTCCTCCCTCCTCCTCAGCCTCCAGCCTCCTCCTGGGGTCGGAGCGCCATTTCTTTTCTACTAACCACCATAAAGCGCAACCCCCTGGGTGTCTTAAGAAAACAAGCCTCAAAGTTTAAGTTACAGTTTAAATTCGGATAAATTTCGCTCTTCGGCAAGCTCTTCGTGGCGTGGTCGGCAGCATGCTGGATTTGAGTTTTTTCTATCCAGGATCAAACCCGGCTCGGACTTGTTTTTCGGAACGAAAATTTTTCGAACCGCAATTGAAAAAATATGTATAATAATTGAAATATACCAAAAACATGAATTAAATGTATGTTTTGTAGCATATAAGTGTTTTTTAACTACGGAATTTTGCATGTTTAAATATATAATGAAAAAAACCCGCATATTTAGATGTCTATAGACCAGAAATTTTTTGTTGTTATTTAAAATTATTTAAAGTTATTTCAATGAATAATCTACTATTTTCACAGAGAAATAAGTTAGAACACGTGATATAAATGCGTGAATAATTATATTACTTTAATATTGTTTCTATATAAAAGTACTTCGAATATTTCATGATTTTTTTAATACCCATTTTAAAATTCTTAATATGACTTTTTTTATTTCGGATTTTTGGTTTTGTAATTATTAACTACGTAATAAATATTTTCAGCAGTTCAATATTTTTTTAGAACTTACTTTTAAGCACAAAGACAGTTATTCTAACTATAATCATAAGAATCCAAGATTTTAAAAATTCAAAAGTTAAAAAGCTAGTTGGTAAAAACGATACATTTATTTCACTGTGAAAAGTTATGTATTTATGAACATAGCAGTAAATAAATTTTAATATTAGCTTAATTTTATGGTCTATAAATGTTCCAATTGATTTTTGTTTTAGTTTGTTATTATTATTATTTATTTATTTTATCATTACTTTTCATTAAATACATAAACATGCAAAGATTCGCATTTAAGATTGTATTTATGTAATTAAACTGCATTATATAAAAATATTACACAAGAAAAAAAATATTTCCGAAATAAATTACTACGTACACATTTATTCTAAATAAAAATCAAGAATCCCAGACTTTAAAAAAACATATTAAAAATATAAAAGCATATTTTTTAAACCATGAAATATTTGAAGTATTTAAATGAGGAAACAAAATGAAAATAATATATTTGTTCACTTATTTTAATTTATTTCTCTGTTAAAAATTGTAGATATTCATTGAAATAACTGTACATAATTTTAAATAACAGACAAAAATTTCTGCTCTATAGACGTACAAATATGTGTTTTTTTTCCATTATATATTTAAACATGCAAAATTTCGTAGATATAAAAGCACTTATATGCTACTAAACATACATTTAATTCATATTTTTGGTAAATTTCAATTATTATACATATTTTTTCAATTGCGGTTCGAAAATTATTGATAAAAATTTTCGTTCCAAAAAATGTCCGATCCGAGTTTGATCTCGGGTAGAAAAAAACTCAAACCCAGCATGCTGCCGACCACGCCACGGAGCGCTTCCCAAAGACGGAAATTTATCCGATTATAAACTGTAGCTTAAACTTTGAGACTTATTTTCTCAAGAATCCCCTGGTGGTTGCGCTTTATGGCGGTCATATATTTATATACTAACTATACTCTATCGAAACACAAATGTTCATCGCATTCGGTGAGACCAACCTCGGACCCTCTTCTTGTAAGCAACATAGATTGTTATACTCTAAAACCATCCTCTAAAAATTGCCTAACTGACAATTTAACCCATACAGTGTATCCAATAAAAATACATTTTGCAGAACGTGATTCATGAGTTTTCGGAATGAAATTTCCAATTCTATTTTATATATACAAAAGATAGTAGATTTTTAAAAAGCTAATATTTCGTAATCGGCTTGACATAGTTATAAAACTTTCCCTCACAGCTCTGTAACTAAGCAACGTATAACAATGTGTCCTACACTAAAACCTTTCCCAAAAATTTACTTAACTGGCAATGTATGTTCCATAAAAATTCGTTTTGTAGAATGTGAGTTATAAATAGTCAAATAGAAATTCTCTTTCATAATCGAGTTGACCTAAATATAGAACATTCTCCAAGAGCAATGTGTAATAGAACTTTCTTCCATAGCTCTGAAACTAAGCAACGTAAAATAATGTGTTATACAGTAAAACTTTTACTCTAAAATTCCCTAACTGACAATGTAAGTCCTTTTAGTAGAATATGAGTTAAAAGAGTTCAGGGTGAAATTTCCATTTCCATTTTATATAAACTAGGGGATAAACCAGGGCTTTCTCGGGTTACAGAATATAGGTGAAAACCATCATACATATATATGATATCAACATCCTTTTTTCTCTGCACATACTAAAGCCACGGCGATGAATGAGGTATTTTTCGAAAGACTCTGCAAGCGGCTTTTGATGAAGTATATATATATATATATATATATGTATATAACTATATGTAACGATATATATATATATATATGTGTGTTACATTCTTAGATCTAATTCCGCGATTTCCTTATCTTATTCTGAATTACTTCTTTATATTCACTAAATCCTTATCCTTAAATAATCTCTATCGTTAACTCTGTTAAATTCCCATTAATTTAATATCTAAATTGCTTAAATATTACTCTTTTAGTATTCTTAAATTAAATGTTCCATTTCCGCGCTTTTTTCTTTCTAGAATATTCTTTTAGCTTCCATGTTTACTAATTTTGCGTAATCGGAACCAACTATGTTTATTTATACATATTTTCAAAAGATTACGGGTATTTAAATGATAGAATATTTTAATATTCTGAGATTTATTTATGTTGTGTTAAATTATTATTTATTATGAGATTTTTATATTTATGTTAAGCAATATGATATATATTTTAAGGGGTATTTTGTAATGCTTTTACGATCTGGAGTAAAAGTTAGATATTTTAGTTTTATTACGTGGAAGCAAAAAAGTAAAATGACTGAAATTAATATTGTATCTTTTGATCCCGATTTGGGAATGGAAATCCAACAATGGTTAACATAATAATAAACACACATACTACAATATATATATTAAATACAATAAATATATTATTTTTTATATATAGATTTAATGGTTAACATATTTTGATAATTCTTGCAGTAAACAAAATACTTGGAAATTTGAAAATATTTCAAAATATTTAAAGGGAGAGGCCTTGAAAATTTATATCAATGAGTGCCAAAATTGTGACAGTTATGATCAAATTTCAGAGATTTTAGTAGAAAAATTTATCAAAATTGAAGTTCTTAGATTTTCTGATTTTTCTTCGCTTAAATTAAACGATCTAAAGGATTTGGAAGATTACTTCCATAAAAAAGTAGAGATAGGAAGAAAACTAAAATTATGTGAGACAATCATAGTACAGGGTCTTACTGATGGCTTAGCACCACAATATCAGAATGTTTTAATTGTAAGCTCCCCAAATAATGCCACAGATTGGTATAAATTAGTCAAACAACTTGTAGTCACTCCTACCTCTAATCCAAATGCTACAAGAAATACCCTTTCAAATGATAGATCTTTTCAGCAGAATGCTAGATCTTTTCAACCCAATGACAGAACTTTTCAGCAACATGCTCGACCTTGTCAATCACAATATGATGCTCCCAGAAATTGGGTTCGTACACCAAATTTCAGCCCCCCTAATACTAACTTCAATTCCAATGCACATGGTTCTAGATTTTCGAATCATAGAATGCAGAGCAATCATTTTCAAAGAAATTATCCATCTAGACCCTGTATAATTTGCTTGAATCAAGGAATACTTAATGCATTTCACTGGGAGAATAGTGTGTTTTTAATGTTAACCCTTTACAATCTGAAACTACTTCCGCTCCCCCACCACAAAATACTGATAATGTTTGACAATTAATTATATCTGGTTATACGATAAAACATCAATTACCTTGTGTTGTGGATACTGGTTCTACGATTTCAATTTTGCCACTTCATTTTGTACATTTATTGAATGCTAAACTTAAGAATGTTTTTCCTATTAATTTTGGTCAAGCCAAAGGCTTTGTCCAAATTAAAAAAGCTTGTGATTTATTTATTAGAATTGGTAATATTGAACAATATGTTAATTTTCTTGTGTGTGATACCGATTTAGAGTATGTAATTTTAGGATTACCAGACTGTGCAAAATTTGATTTGAAAATTAATTGTGCAAGTTGTAGTGTCACTCAGGGAGATACTGTTGTAAATTCATGTATAACCAGAAACAAAGTAAGATCTCTTCATTTCAATGATAGAAATGAATATCAACATATGCAACCCGATTATGGAAAAACCATGGCTCCTCAATCCTTCGCGCAATCAAATGATAATAATTCTCAATTAATTGGGGAAATAAACGCTATAGATAATGATAACTTAAAGGAAATGTTAAGGGATTACTTAGATATTTTTTCTAGAAACAAGTATGATGTAGCAAAGATAAATATTGAGCCACAGCGAATTTTTTTTTAACTCAGACCTACCAGTATCTATGAAACTTTATTGTACATAGATAGTTGATGGAAAGGAGATTTCAACCCAAATTCAATCTTTGTTAAATGCTGGCCTAATAAAAGAAAGTACTAGTCCTTATTTTTCTTCTGTCACCCTAGTAATGAAACGCGATGAAGGCAAAAAGACAAGATTATGGGTAGATTACCGAAAATTAAATTTCATAATGAAAAACGATGCAGAACCCCTTTCCCGTATTGATGATATTTTAGACAAATTGTGTAATGCCCAATATTTTTCCACATTGGATTTAGCCTCTGGCTACTGGCACATTTCCATTCATCCTTCAGATACAGAAAAACTCGCTTTTACTACCAATTCTGGTTTATTTGAGTGGAATGTTCTCCCCCTTGGTGTAAAAGTTGGGCCCTCCATATTCAATAGAACTCTTAGAAGTATTCTTACAAAATATAAAATTGATTTCGCATGCTATTATTATACGATATAATTATTTTTTCTTCCTCCCTAACTGAACATATCCAACATCTAAACAAAATTTTTGATTTGTGTAGGTTTGAGAACATAAAACTTAAACTTTCTAAATGCAAATTTGCTCAAAATAAAATTCACTTTTTAAACCCTCTAATGCTCTCTAATGCCCTCTAATTAACCCTCTAATGCCAATATTGATGTAATTAAAAAATTAAAACCCCCTATGAATGTTAAAGAACTCCAAAGGTTTTTGGGATCAGTTAATGTGTACCATAAGTTTATAAACAAAAATGCCGAAGTTAAGAACCCTCTCAATAAACTACTTAAGAAAAATGCTTTGTGGGAATGGAGTACTGAATGTCAAAATTCTTTCCAAAAGTTGAAAGATGCACTAATAGCAAAATCCATCTTAAAAATTTATGACCCTAAATTACCACTCCATATGTCTGTTGATGCCTCACAGATAGCGGTAGGTGCCGTACTTAAACAACTGGATGATAATGGGTTTTTACATCCAATTGCTTATTACTCCAGAGGATTGAGAAGCTATGAACGACATTATTTTATTACGGAATTAGAGTGTCTTGCCATCATTGACAACTTAGACAAATTTTACCATTATTTCCACGTAAAGTTTACTATTCATACATACCATGCATCTCTTGTGTGGCTTAAAAATGTAAAACACCTAAGAGGTAGACTCTTTAGATGGTCTTTAAAACTGAGTATGTTTGAATATAAGATAGAGTATTTAAAGGGATCTACAAATGTCGAAGCCGACATGTTGTCCAGAAACCCTATTTCTCATTTTAATCAACCACTCACGTTTTTGTTAGATGTTAAAGAGGTACTTGAAATGCAGGAAAGGGATAATGTGTGTGGAAAAAATTACTTAAATGAAAATGGATTAATGATAATTAAAAGAAAGGGCTTTAGGAAAATAGTCCCCATGTCCTTGAGAAGAAAATTACTTGGAATTGCTCATGAAAAATTTCGTCACCTTGGAATTCAAAAAATGCAAAATCTAATTTCCCCACATTATTATTGGCCTGTTATGACTCAGGGTATAACTAACTTTGTAAAGCATTGCGGTATTTGTCAGAAAAAAATACCTAGACAGAAAAAAATTGGCTTATTACAAGCTATGCCTACCTCAGATCGACCTTTTGAATGTCTTTCTGTTGATACTGTGGGAGGATTCAACTATTATAATTCAACTAAAAAATATCTTCATATTGTCATCGATCATGCAACCCGTTATGTGTGGGCATTTCCCTCGAAGAATGTCACCACCGAAACCTTTACGAATTGTTTAAAACAAATTTTTAATATTCAAACACCACAACAATTATTCTGTTTTAATCAAATTTCTAACGTTAGGACACCTCAAAAAATCTTAAGCGATAGGGACGCCGCCTTTACTTCTTCCAGATTAAAAAAAAATCTGCGGAACCATAATATTAAGCAGCGTTTAACCTCATCTCACCATCCTCAAACGAACGGTATATACGAAAGAGCCAATCAAACGATAGTAACTAAGCTAAAATGTAAAGTTAACTCTACTATCTCTAAAGTTCCTTGGACTAAACTCCTTGCTGAAGTTGTAAATGAATACAATAATACCCCCCCGTTCAATAACTAAACTTCCTCCTGCTTATTTACTGTTTGGCCAATTACCCTATAATACCCCCCTTCAACAAGATTATTACCCTCCTGTTAATGAAACACTTAAAATCGCAAAAGCGCGAACTGATGAATTCCATTTAAAAAGTAAGAAATATTATGATAAAAATTATGTTGAGCCAAAATTTGAAATAGGTGATCTCGTTATTTATGAAGAATTTCATTACCCAAATACTAGAAAACTTCCTCAGGTATTTTCTGGACAATACCAAATTCTACGAAAAGTATCCGGTGTAAATTTTCAGATCGATAGAAAAACCCCATTTAAAGATACCGTAATCATTCATGTTTCAAAATTGCGTTTGTATCATCATCCTAATAACTTAAAATTGTCTCATGGGCAATTACCACAACAACAGCAGCAGACGCAGGTTAAATCACTAACTTAAACTCAATTTCCTAACAATAATGAGTTTGTAATTTAATATTAAAATTTAAAGCTTAAGGTAAAATATTTTAATTCAACATTACGGTATGTTCTTGCAAGGGCTCCGCAAAAATTAAAATTGTATTTTGATTAAACTGGTTTATGTGGGATAAATTAGTTGTTTCAATTTAAGATTTCTAAATAATGTTGAATCTAAAACTTAACTTTACTTAATTTATTACTTGTAATTAAAAATTTAATCTTACTTACTATAAAAATTTAATAAAAACCTAATTGATGTTCTTTCAAATGATTTAAATATTATTCTTAAAATAAAGGGATTATCTTAACTATTGCAATTTATCAGCTTTTACAAAAAAAAGAAAGAAAAAAGAGAGAAAAGAAAATGTTTCATATTTTAATTTCCGTGTCCACAGGTGTGAAGGTTATTGCGAAACCGCTTACTTATTCGAATTGCAAGACTAAATGATAATTTTCGTCTGCTATTTTTCTTATATTTCGTCTGCTAAATTTGATGATAACTATACTAAAAATAAAGATATAAGTTACTGAAAACAGTGATGATGATTTAACTCTTGAAAGGACCTATGAAGACATTATGAGTGAGATATTATGAAATGACCTATGAGGCCAATGCACCTCATAATTCTTCATTTCTGGTCACAAATCATTACTTTTTTCGAAAACTTATCTAAGATTAAAAATAATACGCGGAATAAAATTACGTAAGATTTAACAGTTGTTGTGATTGATACTGTTATTATACTGAGATCTGTATACAGATATGTAATAATGAAAAGATCATGGCAAAAATTATCAAAGATTGTACAGTTGTATATTTTATTTACATTATAGCTGACAAAAATTTTATTTACTATTGTTTATTAATTTATTTGATATATTATTATTATACAAGGTTATTCTTAGATTATTTATTTATTTATTTATTATTGTTATTAGTATTTAATATTATTAGAATTATTACTGCAACATAGTTTGTGATATAAGATTTAAGAAACCATAAAAACTCTTATGAATTCTACAAATCCATATTTCAGTACGGACTAAAAATCACTAGAGGACATATAATTTAGTGAAGATACGGAATAAATATGGTACGGTTTTGAAAATTGTGTCACTGTTGCTAACTAATGAACTGATATTAATATTACCTTATTAATTCACAGAAAGAAAAACTTATGTTAATTTTGAATAATAACCAAATATTATTATGATTGTTTTTATTATTGGATATGTACATATTACAGCAGTTTCTACTAAGACGCGAATTTTTTTTTTAATTTTTAATTATAATTTTTTTTCCTTTCAAAATGCTATTAAAGCTTTGAGCAACGCGATTTGGTGACCTAGTGACGGTATCATTTTAAAGATGATTGTAAAACAAAGAAACAAAAATTGTAAAACGAGTATCTGCTTTCTCTCAATGAACTCGCAGGTCATCGGGACCTACTAGTTTATTTTTTTGGGGGGGAGGGATTTTGTTACATTATTAGAGCTAATTCCGCGATTTCTTTACCTTATTCTAAATTACTACTTTATATTCACTAAATCCTTATCCTTAAATAATCTTTATCGTTAACTCTGTTAAATTCCCTTTAATTTAATGTCTCACATGTCTAAATTGCTTAAATATTACGCTTTTAGTATTCTTAAATTAAATGTTCCATTTCCGCGCTTTTTTCTTTCTAGAATATTCTTTTAGCTTCTATTTTTACTTTCCCGCGCATTTCTGAGGTTATCCTATTTCCCTTCAAATTCATCCGCTTGCTCTGTCCGCACTTTTTTCATGACGTGATATTCTTAATTATTCATTGGTTGAGAGCGCGATCTACATCATATTTGTATTCTTACACTTGAGGAACTAAAGGTCGATACTCGCTGTGTTTCAGCAGAATTTGTCGTACTTCTACTTTGATAACTTCCCCTGGTCGCCGTCTGATATTTTCTATTATATATAATTTGATTACCCATAATTAAATACTACGTAGCGATGGCTTGATTAAAATAAATTGGTGGAAACTGCACCGCCGAAAGCTCTTTCAATAAAATACTGAGTTAAATTATGCATTGGCTCAATTATTCAGGAGAAACCTACCCTGGATAAATGTGTTACTTGGCCTACCACTCGATAACTGCAACTACTTTCCAATATCCATGTTGATTTACTACGAAACATTCTCTTCGTTAAAATTCAAAATTCGTTATATTTGTCGACGAGAATTCAACTCTATAGCTGTGTCTCTATTATTTCAACATTGCACTACTGGTAACATAACAACCAGTTATTTCGTTCACTAGTAAAACCTTCCAATGTTAGAATAATCTAACATATATATATATATGTGTAACAATATATATATAACGATATATCGTTATAACGCGTTGTTTGATATCAAAATTTCCAGTTCATGGAAAAAAGTATCAACAAATAATCTCAATGATCGCGGTGAGGAAATCTTTCACGGATCTATTGTTGTTTTTTTTCCGATAACTCTGATAGATTTTTTACATTTGATATATTTTTTGAATATTTTGAATAATAACCAAATATTATTATGATTGTTTTTATTATTGGATATGTACATATTACAGCAGTTTCTACTAAGACGCGAATTTTTTTTTTAATTTTTAATTATAATTTTTTTTCCTTTCAAAATGCTATTAAAGCTTTGAGCAACGCGATTTGGTGACCTAGTGACGGTATCATTTTAAAGATGATTGTAAAACAAAGAAACAAAAATTGTAAAACGAGTATCTGCTTTCTCTCAATGAACTCGCAGGTCATCGGGACCTACTAGTTTATTTTTGGGGGGGGGAGGGATTTTGTTACATTATTAGAGCTAATTCCGCGATTTCTTTACCTTATTCTAAATTACTACTTTATATTCACTAAATCCTTATCCTTAAATAATCTCTATCGTTAACTCTGTTAAATTCCCTTTAATTTAATGTCTCACATGTCTAAATTGCTTAAATATTACGCTTTTAGTATTCTTAAATTAAATGTTCCATTTCCGCGCTTTTTTCTTTCTAGAATATTCTTTTAGCTTCTATTTTTACTTTCCCGCGCATTTCTGAGGTTATCCTTTTTCCCTTCAAATTCATCCGCTTGCTCTGTCCGCACTTTTTTCATGACGTGATATTCTTAATTATTCATTGGTTGAGAGCGCGATCTACATCATATTTGTATTCTTACACTTGAGGAACAAAAGGTCGATACTCGCTGTGTTTCAGCAGAATTTGTCGTACTTCTACTTTGATAACTTCCCCTGGTCGCCGTCTGATATTTTCTATTATATATAATTTGATTACCCATAATTAAATACTACGTAGCGATGGCTTGATTAAAATAAATTGGTGGAAACTGCACCGCCGAAAGCTCTTTCAATAAAATACTGAGTTAAATTATGCATTGGCTCAATTATTCAGGAGAAACCTACCCTGGATAAATGTGTTACTTGGCCTACCACTCGATAACTGCAACTACTTTCCAATATCCATGTTGATTTACTACGAAACATTCTCTTCGTTAAAATTCAAAATTCGTTATATTTGTCGACGAGAATTCAACTCTATAGCTGTGTCTCTATTATTTCAACATTGCACTACTGGTAACATAACAACCAGTTATTTCGTTCACTAGTAAAACCTTCCAATGTTAGAATAATCTAACATATATATATATATGTGTAACAATATATATATAACGATATATCGTTATAACGCGTTGTTTGATATCAAAATTTCCAGTTCATGGAAAAAAGTATCAACAAATAATCTCAATGATCGCGGTGAGGAAATCTTTCACGGATCTATTGTTGTTTTTTTTCCGATAACTCTGATAGATTTTTTACATTTGATATATTTTTTGAATATTTTGAATAATAACCAAATATTATTATGATTGTTTTTATTATTGGATATGTACATATTACAGCAGTTTCTACTAAGACGCGAATTTTTTTTTTAATTTTTAATTATAATTTTTTTTCCTTTCAAAATGCTATTAAAGCTTTGAGCAACGCGATTTGGTGACCTAGTGACGGTATCATTTTAAAGATGATTGTAAAACAAAGAAACAAAAATTGTAAAACGAGTATCTGCTTTCTCTCAATGAACTCGCAGGTCATCGGGACCTACTAGTTTATTTTTGGGGGGGGGAGGGATTTTGTTACATTATTAGAGCTAATTCCGCGATTTCTTTACCTTATTCTAAATTACTACTTTATATTCACTAAATCCTTATCCTTAAATAATCTCTATCGTTAACTCTGTTAAATTCCCTTTAATTTAATGTCTCACATGTCTAAATTGCTTAAATATTACGCTTTTAGTATTCTTAAATTAAATGTTCCATTTCCGCGCTTTTTTCTTTCTAGAATATTCTTTTAGCTTCTATTTTTACTTTCCCGCGCATTTCTGAGGTTATCCTTTTTCCCTTCAAATTCATCCGCTTGCTCTGTCCGCACTTTTTTCATGACGTGATATTCTTAATTATTCATTGGTTGAGAGCGCGATCTACATCATATTTGTATTCTTACACTTGAGGAACAAAAGGTCGATACTCGCTGTGTTTCAGCAGAATTTGTCGTACTTCTACTTTGATAACTTCCCCTGGTCGCCGTCTGATATTTTCTATTATATATAATTTGATTACCCATAATTAAATACTACGTAGCGATGGCTTGATTAAAATAAATTGGTGGAAACTGCACCGCCGAAAGCTCTTTCAATAAAATACTGAGTTAAATTATGCATTGGCTCAATTATTCAGGAGAAACCTACCCTGGATAAATGTGTTACTTGGCCTACCACTCGATAACTGCAACTACTTTCCAATATCCATGTTGATTTACTACGAAACATTCTCTTCGTTAAAATTCAAAATTCGTTATATTTGTCGACGAGAATTCAACTCTATAGCTGTGTCTCTATTATTTCAACATTGCACTACTGGTAACATAACAACCAGTTATTTCGTTCACTAGTAAAACCTTCCAATGTTAGAATAATCTAACATATATATATATATGTATAACAATATATATATAACGATATATCGTTATAACGCGTTGTTTGATATCAAAATTTCCAGTTCATGGAAAAAAGTATCAACAAATAATCTCAATGATCGCGGTGAGGAAATCTTTCACGGATCTATTGTTGTTTTTTTTTCGATAACTCTGATAGATTTTTTACATTTGATATATTTTTTAGATTGTCCATTAGCAATACTAAAAATCATACTGATATTAAAAACAACAGTAATGCGTTCAAATAAAGTTTCGAAATGCATTAAGAGCGCAATTTTCCTATTGATCTCGTTTTAGAATTTAACAATCGAAGATATCGCCAAAGATCGCTTTTTACAATCAGCCTTTTTGATTCGTTTCATTTCAGCGATTTAAGCACAAAATTCGATTACATGTCTTAAGTTTGTGTTTTATTTAGATTTTATTGTTTTACTTATTGATTAATGGATGTTTTAATTTCGTTATAGAATATAATCTGGAAACAAATTATGAACTACTTATATTAATTTCAAGGCAAACGGATTTATATTTCACATTCGTCTGCGCACGACAGAGATATATTTGAAAAAAGACCATGCTTGAAAATTATTTTTAAAATAATAAAAGTTGAGTAAATGGCATTACTGTTTTTCAAACAAATTGCATTTGAAAGTACATTTTTTTTCTTTATTCGACACTGTAAAAAATTAAAATGTGCTATGATTAGTGGTTTAAAATTATTTAAAAAATGCAATAAAAGTGAAATTTGATCAAAAGCTATTGCCATTCGCAAAATGACGTCAGAGTTGTGCACAATCACGTTTGTTCTTTATAATATAAATAGTAGATAAACTTATAGGTATTATTAATAATAGGTATTTATAAGGGCTTTGTGGCGTATTTACCACTCCACTCAAATAATTTCTTTAAAATGGCGTTTTTAATACTTTATAGAATTAGAAAATGTACAAATAGAGTATCTCTATAAATATAAATATAGACATTTTACAGAATTGAAATTTTCCATTCTACGTCTTTTCAGCATCAATAAAGCTAAACAGTTATATATATTATAAAGCAAAAACATGTATGTGAGTACTGCTGACGTCATACTGACGGTGGCAACGACCTAATAGACAGGCAGCCGGCAGCACAGACAATCACCTCATCGAGTTCACGGCTGAAATTCCAGAATTAGTTAAAACTCGAGTGTGACAAGTTGGTGGAAAAACCTGAAAACATGATTTTAGCAGTTGACTCGTGCGTTTACTATTGTGTTTTCCTGCTCCCAGTCCTCCATCTTTTCATACTTTTGGGTGCAGGAAAACACAATGGCAAACTTACGAGCCGACCACTAAAATCAGGTTTTCAGGTGTTTTCCACCGAGATATGACTTGGCAGACCTTTTGCGTTTTAATATGAGTATCAGTTTTAAATAATTCTGGAATTTTAGCCGTGAACTCGATAAGGTGATCGCCTGTGCCCGGTCTATAAAGAAAAAGGTATCGTTTTCACTGCAATTTATTTAAAGTGTAAACGTCGCGTCAAAAACATGTTCCCTTTTGACACCGTCGAATAGAAAAAAAATTCCAGTGCAATTTGCGTGAAAACTGTATAATAGTTTATTAGCTTTTTATGGTTTTAAAAATAATTTTTAAGCATGAACATGTTTAAATCTGCGCGCAACCCAATTAAAGAAAATTATCATAAAACTATGCAACTGCATGGAAATTTTACAAATAAATGAATAAATAAAACACGAATTTAGCAGATATATAATCGATCTAAGCGTCTAAGCATTGAAATAACCACAATCACGAAGGTTGCTGTAAATAGTGAAATGTTTCGCAATTGGCCGCTGCTATACGACTCATACGAAAGTGCAAAAAATGCTTTTCGGTGTAGTTTGTGGGCATTCTAAGAAAATACACTAAATGTGAAAAATCTATTATAGTTTTCTATAAAAAAAAAACAATTTTCATCTACGTCCTATATGGCGGGTAACCTTTGTGTTTTAATTTCTCTCTCTGTTAATTTTTAATGACCTTTTTTCATAAATATATTAGCAGGCTTCGTCCGCTACGCTGGTCGGTTTCTTCAAATGAACCTTCAATCAAACGAAGCAGTGAATTTGACCTTATGTTTTAAAGCAATATGGACCTGTACCTAAAATTTTCTTCCGCATTGCTGAAACTGATACAAACGTCACTGCGGTATGATACATCTTGTATAAAAAATACCCGAAATTTATCATTTAAAAGACACGCTAAAAGATAACACGACACTTATTGTTCTGTAATTTGGGACAACTGTACTGAGTTATAACTTGGAGTTTGAGCGTCGTCTGTGACTTAATGTGTTGATAGCAGCTTTTTTTTCAGAACTTCTTTTGAATGCTCTGTTATTTTTACAATTAAAAAATTAGTTGAACAAAGGATTTGCGTCAAATTTTGCGTTTCAAAAAAAATTTCGTTTGTCGAAAAACTGAAAATGTTTCAGAAGACCTATGGTGAAATGTGCATGTCAAAAACACAAAGTAGTAGTTGATTTGCCTCGCTCCGATCGACCTTCAACGTATACAAACGACTGAAATATCGATAAAAATGAAAAGTTTGAGTTTGAAAATGTCATATGAGACATAGAGAATTTGATCATAGAGAACATATCTTTTAAGTCCGCTCATAGTACAGGGGAAATGTACCCAAAAAAAAGGGGGTTACCTTGCAAAAAGTCAAGTAGAAGATTTTTTTTCCTGAATTGTTTATAATGATGCCAACATGGAAAAACCAAGTTTTCTAACAAAATTTCTTAAGGCTAAATTGTCTGTGGCCAAAAAACATCAAACTTTTGGGACCTTTATTGATTTTTTTTTAATTATCCCGAGACTCGTTGCCATAGCATATTATTTGTCAATTACAATATTAAAGAGGACAAAATTCTCTACAACTTTCATATTTATAATTTTTTTATACACTCAATAGCAAGCGCACTACGCCATTTCAAATATAGAACAATTTTTTCAATTTTCTTAAAAACCGTGAAAAACTTAGTTCTGCCCCGATTATTCAAATGTTTCCCCCGGATTTAATCGTGTATGTCAACTTCTATAGACTGGTATGAGTAAATTATGTGTTTCAGGGCTAAAACTAGCCTTTTTGCGCCCATGGCAAACATGGATTTTGCCCCCCCCCCCCTCATCCCCCGCTTAAAAAGTAAATTTATCACGAGAATTTTAATAAATCTCTAACAGCTGGATTTTGAAAATTTTAGGCGTGTAATCATTAAAAATAAGCTTTGCCAAATATTGATTCATTAAAACCTTGAAAACCGAACAGAAAGGAACCGAAATTATTCCGCTTTAAACAGGTTTCCATCTTAGCAAGTATGATTATTCATATTCTCTCTCTTGAAAATATATAATTTTTTCTTTAAAGACCGGATTCCGTATATACAGATTTCATTTTCAAAAATTTTACGGTAGATGTAGTATTGAGGCTTTTAAAGTCACAGTTATATGACTTATGAGACTAAATTAGTCACACGAAGACATTCGCAAGGTTCGTTCTTGGGGACGTTTTTGACAAATATCTCGCTTGCATTTTATTACATTTAATTTTTTTTTTCATGGGATACCTGAGATCAATATTTAACGTTGTGCTTTTGTGTTTTTTTGGGTTTGGTTGCATTTTTTGTTTTTAATATTCGGACACTTTCATTTTTGGAAAACTGTTTGGAACCCGTTCTGAAATTTAAAGTATCCTCATTAAAAAAATGCAACCAAATTCGAAAATTTAAAAACGCACAATGTTAAATATCGACCTCAGATATCATATAAAAAAAATTAAATATTGAAATTCTAGCAAGAATTATAAAAAGAATGCTCCCATAGGTTTAACATTAGCGTGCAAATGTTTTCGCGAAAACTACACTGAACGCTACACTGAAATGCTAATGTTAAATCTATGGGAGCGTTCTTTTTACAGTTTCTCGCTTGCAATTCAATAGTTTAAAATGATTTTTTTTTTGGCTTAGAATTGCTGACGTTGAATTCTAACAGGATTAGTGTTTGCCTTTTCTATTTTCGTTATTTTGGTTTTCTATTTAGATTACAGTTTTTTTTTTTAGTTTCACTTTTTTTTTTTTAGTTTTCCGGCAGCGAGACATTTTTATTCATATTTCATATATATACATATATTAATCGACAAATAAAAACTTCATTTGGCGCGCCCATCCAGATATCTGTTTTATTCAGGACAAGGATATTCCTTCGAAACGGGATGCTAATTTTCCTACAAAAGTGCCATCAAAAAGAAAAAATATTGTTAAATAACCTGTAGAAATTATTATTATTATTAAAATACATTTTTCCATTTAGCTTATGCAGTCCTATTGCGTACCTTACTTTGTGTTGGGAAAGTGGAGTTGAATAAAACAGGCGATCAATGCAAAAACAAAAATATTTATTTGGTCTACAATCATAAATAAATTGGTATTTCATTTGATAAATGGTATCACTGAGATCATTAAACAGATATAGTTTCAAAACAGTACATGTTACAGAAGATTAGAATGTTCCACAAAGTATATTTTTCAACAATCAAAGTAAGTTTTTCTGTTTGAGCTAAAGCAATTAATAGATAATCTTAAAAGTTTTATATATTTCTGCATGGTAAAATGATATAATCTCTTGTTATAAGTGAAAAAAATATTGACAATATTTTTTAAAACAAATCTTTTAAATATTTTTATGAAACCAGTGATCTCAAATATTTTATTGACAGAATTTTAAAACTTTACAAGAGATAAATGCATAACATTAGTTAAATAACCTGTTGTCATTTTTATTGTAGCTATTTCATAAGGTAAAAGTATTTCTTACATAAAAGATATTTATTTTTTGAGTCCCCCCTTTTATATGGAATTACAATCCAATGTTTGCTATCTTTAAAACATTAAAATATATGTTATCAATAATTTGTAAATAAAATATACCATTGTAGTGTGGAATAAAATATGTTTTTCGCAAATTTTCATACCTATCCTATTGATACTTGGAAAAATATGTATGCATCATAAAAATTTAAAAAATCATAAAATTATTAAAATTAAACAAGAATTCTTTCTTAATTGAAACTATCGTGAAAATAAGTTACTAAATATTGAAGTATTCTTTTAAACAATGCTTTGAAGTTAACATTGTATACACTTAAATTTACTGCCTAAATATGGAAATTGTCTCATTCATCTACACTTTGCCCTACTTTTAAAATTATATAAATTTATGGAATGTAAAATGTCTGTTGAGAGGAAAATGAAGACGTGAGTGTGCAAATAATAGATAATTTACTGCTACCAATTGTTAGAAGTCGACGTACACGATTAAATCTGCGGGGAACATTTGAATAATCGGGGCAAAACTGCGTTGTTCCCGGTTTTTAAGAAAATTGAAAAAATAGTCTCATTTTTGAAATGGCGTACTGCGCTTGCTATTGAGTGTATAAAAAAGTTGTAAATGCGAAAGTTGTAGAGAATTTTGTCTTCTTTAATATTGTGATTGACAAATAATATGCTACGGCAACAGGTCTCGAGATATTTAAAAAAAATCAAAAAAGGTCCCAAAATTTTGTTGTTTTTTTTTTTTTTTTGGCCACAGAAAATTTAGTCTTAAGAAATTTTGTTAGAAAACTTGGTTTTTCTACGTTGGCATCATTATAAACAATTCAAAAAAAAAAATCTTCTATCCCGCCTTTTGCAAGGTAAAATGTACATTTCCCTGGATTATCGTAACGTTGTGACTAATATTTTGGGAATGAAACGCGTCGCCGCACGACTGGTAACGAAAGAGACAAATTTCGTTCTAAAGTTGTGCCGAAAATGCAACGGATGTCATCGAACCACGCTCATATGACTCGGTGAGACTTTTTCCTGTTGCCGAAGCTAAACTTACCACTTTGAAGAAGGCGAGTTGAATCGATTGAGGACCTAAAATAAAGTTCGCTGAAGGGCTAAAGACCTTACCCAAATCTGGCGACGATAAATGTATAGAGGATTGGGACCTACACTGGGTAATTATGTTGAACTCGATGGGGCCTACTTTGAAGGCGACAAAATAAATTTTCATGAATAAATTAATTTTTCGTGTTTTATTTAACAATTCCTGATACTTTTTACACGGAATGTATTTTCTATAGTGTCTGACATAATTTTGGCTGTTAAGAACCAATTCTTTTAGTTGATCCTTTACAGTAGGATTTGGTAAAGAACAATTGAGCGATATGCAATATACTAAAGCAATCGCTCCGCCTGATTATAGAAGTTTCCCACATATTTCTATAACTAAGCAACGTAGAACGATATGCAATAAACTAAAATCATCCCTAAAACATTATTTAAATAACAGTCAAAATATCATCTAAAACCATCCCATTGCAACTTTTTAAAAAGGCTAATCTTTTAAATTTGGGTTTAGCTGATTATGGAACTTCCCTCCATAATTCTTATAGCTAAGCAACATAGAACGATATATTACGTATTAAAACCTTCCACTAAAAACCATTTAAGCAACAGTGTAGGGGAGAGTAGCCGAATTTGGACCACTTCACTTATTTTCAGGTGTAACTCACTTAATTTTCGGAATATCTGCAAAACATCATTACACGAGGTCAATCTATTCATCTACTAACTAAACAAATCTTTAGATCAATTTCTTTTTGAAAGTCTTAAATTTTATTTTAATTTAAAAAAATTGTCAAAAGTGGTCCAAATTCAGCAACTGGTCGCCTAAGTTGGACCTCCAGTCTCCTAAATTGGACCAAATAATATCAGGTTGTTTTAATGACTCGGGAATATAACTAATTTTATTAAAAGCAAAGTTTGAGATTAATGAAACAATCAAACAAAATAACAGCAATGAAATATAATGAAATCAAATATCTGAAAATAAGAGTAATTGTTTTAAATCAAAATGTATTCAAAATATAAATCAAAGTTATCAGTAATTAAGAACAGAAATTTTGTAGCTAATTTTCAGTTACTTGAATATCATGTAAGGAGTGATGCAAAGCTTAGATATGAATTTCGTTTATTGATTTTTTTCTAGAGCACACTACATTTAACCGTATTTGGCAATCTGAAATCCGAATCATTTCTGCTATTTTACTTTTCTTACAAATTAGGAAAAACCAATACCAGATCACTGTCTCTATTTTTCTTTTTAGATTCTGAATTGTTAGACCTTTTTATTGCAACAGAAGTTTCTTTACATTATGTTTGTAGTTCTTCCCTTCCATCATTTTCTTGCTAATTGCATTACACCTATTTTTTAAATCTTGATGTTCCAATTGCTTTTGTGCAGTGATAGCTTGCTTTTTGTCGTTGTTTTTATTATTATTATTACAAGGTTTACTTTATATGGCGAATATGTTAACGCAACTGTTTTTTGGCTGCCTCTGTACTTTGATTTAACTGAATTTAGCAAGGGAGATAACATTTCTAATGATTTTTTGGCTTTTGGGGAGAATTTGTAGCTGCAACCTTCTTGCAGGTCAATTTCTTCACAACTTATTGCTCCTTTTTGTTTCCTATATCTTTAACAGCTTTCGCTGTCACGGCTGTTTTTCTTCCATACAGTTTGTCTGTGTCTTTTTCAACATTATATTAAAAAAGTTTTAAAAAGATATCCTCTATCGAAATATACGCTATGATTAATCAAACTCAAACATTATATATTCAAACAATGAATTCAACCCCCCCTCCCGGAGCCTTGAAATAACCACTCCCCCCTGAAGGTTTGAGATTTTATGCGTTTTAATTACAAAAAAGTGCATTCCACCCTTCAGAAATGTATTAAGTCTGCCATCGGAAATATGTTCTAGGGGGAGAATGTTTGAATTCAACTCTGTAAACTCGAATACCCCGTAGGAATAAGGAATTCAAAGAAAATAAATACAAATGTATGCAAGATAAACGAAATTGCAAACAAAATTTTTTGCATAACATGAAAAAATATTTTTATGTTTATATAGGCCTAAACTGTATAAAAAATTTATCCAGCTATACCAAAAAAAAAAAAAAAAATACAAACTTGCATAGAAATAGTAATCCATTATTTAAAAAAAAAGTGTACAAAGCGTACCGTCCTCGAAATTAATTACTTACTTTTCAAGTTTATGATCGCATATCTGGTCCAATTTAAGCAACTTAAATTGGCCCAAATACGGCAACTGCGCCATTTTTTAAAACATATAATCTGAAGACTAAAAAAAAAATCGAAATCAAACAAATCCGCGTGAAAAAGATGCGCAATAAACAGATGAATTCATATATGTATATGAAAATCTAACAACTTGCCTTAGTTTTAAAGTGTTCACTTACGTTTAGTAGGAAAAAATTATATCAAAACAGCTAACTTTAGGTTTTTTAAAATTGTGTGAAAACAGCACGTGGTAGGTGGTTGATTCTTCTAATCATGAGTGATGTCATTCTGATGAGTAGGATTTCAGCGGTATATGGCGTCTCTTCTTGTAATTAACGGCAGAATGGCAACGGTCTAATTAAAGCGTCGGTCCAAATATGGCTACTCTCCCCTAAGTTCCGTCGAAATCTATTCAGAAGAACCTTTTGAAAAGGCTAATATTTCATAATCGGCTCATCTAATTATAGAACTTTCACCCACATTTCTAGTAAGAGACGTAGAATGCTAAATTCTACATGTTAATTATTAATTAAGTTGCATGCTAAATTCTTCCCTGAAAATTTTTCTAACTATTGGTGCAAGTCTCATTAAAATTCATTCAGCAGAACTCGAGTTATAAGAAGCAGGAACGATATTCTCATTAGCATTTTTTATGTAGTAGAAATAGATTTATTTTTTAGTCTTTTTTAAAAAAATCCCTAATATTCTTAATTTCTTTTTTCTTTTCATTTACAGACCAGACTGAACTTGACAGTGCGCCTATTCTAATACTTCAGAGTGGAAAATTCATACATATAGGAAGCTATTTTACTATTCATTAGAAACTACTGTTTCAAGAGATAATATTTGCATGGAATTTGGACCTTTTAAATAGCTCAAGAATTACAGATGTAACAATAAAGTTTTATGCTCATTTAACATGGAGTGTATTTTTCTTTGCTGTAGTAAATACAGCAGTTGATAATAATACAAATTCGTTTTTAATTATAATGCAAATTATATCCTTCGTAAATCTACGAATTCTTATTATGAGATACAACTTATCTATATTTTCCAATAATTCATTACTGAATTGATTACTTAAATTATTTCATTAGATTAGTTAAAATTATTCTAGAAATCTAGAAGATTAAAATAGTCTATAAGGATGAATATCTGGAATTAAAAGCCTAACTGGATTAACTTAAAAAAACAGTCATTTATCTTGTAACTTGCAAAGTTAGCGAATAGAGGAAGTTCGGGTATTATGGAACGGTCGGACGATATGAAATAGTTCAATATCTAGCGCATAAGGTGTTGGAGCTAAGCGTAAATCTGAATACGACCTCCTAACTCCCATGAGGCATTGTGCTCAGTTCTGTTTGGATACCTGTTGATGGAGAGACGCGGTTGAATAAAATTTTATTCTCAGTTTTTGCAGATACATTATAAAACACTTGTATTAATTACAAAATCTCATTGTCAATGATGTTAACTAAGTTCAGTATAAAGTTGAACAGTTATATTTATTGCTGCGTTAATCCGTTTTCCTCTACGCTAACTTGTTGACTAGTGAAGAGGTTGTTGGGGCATTGCTTTTTATATCGCAATTTAAACTATATTCTAATTTTCAGATATTATAAATATTATGATTAAATATCTTTTTAAATGATTCACAACTCCCAATTATTTATTCGTCGAACATCTTTTATTTTTTACAAAACAAAAACTGAAACTTCTGAGCTGTTGCCAACTCAACAAACTAAATAAATTTAAGCCACAACAGTACTCTCCTCCCAGTAACGAAGTTACGTTACAATATATACAAAACTAGTCGTTGGGGGCCACCGTAATACTTACACATCATGGATATACATAATATAAAATATGAAAATAAAACATGTGATACATGCTAAGCATTGTATCATGTTACATTTATTCATAATTTAATTTACTTGGACGCCCTTAAATATAATTAATATAATCCCTTAAGCTAATATTACATTTTGTTGCATTAAAATATGTCTCAATTTGTTGATTTTCTGCAAACAAATAAACACTATTGGTTTACAATGGAAGTCTATTGGAATTTGGCGAAATATTAGAGATACCACCAAGTTGGCGTCATTTTTGGCGACTCATTTTGATCGACAAATTTGGCGGTATATCGCCAAGTTGGCGACAAACTTGGCGGCATTTGGCGACAGAACAGGGTCCCCATTACAGTAACCCCCTTATAGGTATGGGGATGCATTAAATGCTTGACCTTTACGATAAGCCATTATTGGCATTTAATCTTATAGTTTGGCGATAGATTTTTGGTCGGCGGGATAATCGAGTAGTACCGAATTGCGTAAAAGAAAAATCCTTATATCTCGAAAAATTATAATCGTATTAATTAACAATTTACTGCGTCGGATTAAGCATCTCATTTCCAATTAAAATATATCTTTGAATTGAAATTTAAATGAAATAAAGGGTCATGAAAAATCGAAGAGTGTGAAAAATAGGATTACAAATATCTCGGCAACTCATTATCCGATCGACTTCATTCTTTATGCAAAATTTATGTTTTCTTATTGTCTTTTATGTTCCCTCCTTCAAGCAAACAATTTCGAAAATTTTTGTATAACATTTATCAGGCGAATATTTCGAGAGTCCGAAAAAATAGTTCCGGATAATCGAGGTTACTGATATTCAATAGAATTCTTCCCATTATTACTTCCTAAGTACACACTAAATTTCAAATCTCTATCTCAATTTGTTCGGGAGATAGATCGATTACAGACACACAGACATACAGAAGGACGGACAATTTTTTTTTCTAATTATAACTCGAAAAATTACAATCCTATAGAGCGTTTACAGACACACACACACACCCAGACGGACGGCAAAATTTTTTTCTAAAAATATGTTTTTCGGAATCTCTAGTGTCTGAAACGTGTAAATCCGTCTCAAAAAACTTTTCGATATTTAAATCGATTACAAGACTTACCCTATACTACGTATGATGGGTAAGTAAAAAAGTGTTAATTACAAAATAACAATGCAGTAAAATTTAAAAATTACTTAAAAATAGATATATATGTGCTAATCCCGAAATCGCACAGGAAGTTTAATCGTTCGTCTCGAACGTGGCTGTTTTTCAGGAAGTTTTTGGTCCATAATATTTGAGTCCTGGGTGCTTTTACAGGTTGTATTGTCTGTGTTGGTTGTTTTGTAGCAAAGTCTGGTGTTTGCAAGAAGTATGCAGTCTTTAACCTATCAATAGAGACAGTTACAGTTTTGTCTTTGATTTTGAGCGTGAAATATTTTTCGTTTCTATCAACGACTGGAAATGGACCTTCGTATGGGGGTTCCAGTTGCTTTTTAACTCTGTCTTTGCGAACAAACACATGCGACGTAGTTTTTAACTCTTTAGGAACAAATATTTTCTGTACATATTTTTTGACACAGCTCTTGGTCCGACTTCTTCCATCACTTTTTGAAGTTGTTTGGCAAAATTATCAGGTGGTGTAGAAGTTGTAATTTCATGAAAAAATTCTCCAGGTAAACGTATGTTTTGTCCATAGACCATCTGGGCTATAGTATATGCAGAATCTTCCTCCATGGTAGTGCGTAGACCAAGAAAAACAGTTGGCAATGTTTCACTCCAGGCCAGGTTATTGTGTGCCATTAGTGCGGTTTTTAGAGTTCTGCGAAACCGTACGACTTTTCCATTGGCTTGGGGGTGGTAGGCAGTCGTGTGCTGCAATTTTAACCCACACATTTTTGTCAGGATGTTTAAAAGCTCCGATCCAAACTGTGAATCACGATCCGTGACGAGTCGACATGGAGTTCCAAATCTAGAAAACCAATTACCGTAAAAGGCCATAGATGAAATGTTGTTCAGCGGAATCACTTCCATCCAGTTAGTATACCGATCTATGATGCAGTTTAGGCAGTAGATATTACCATTTGATGGTGGTAAAGGTCCTATCAGATCAATATGAACATCACTGAACCTTTCCGATGGAGGTTGAAATTCACCGAAGCTTGGTTTGGTCTTGTTTTTGCTCTTTTGGCAGGCCATGCATGACCGGGTCCATAGTTGTACATCTTTTCGGATACTTGGCCAGATAAATTTTGATGTCAGGAGTTTCACAGATGATTTAAACCCAGGACATGCATTAGATGAAATATTTTCATGCGATAGGATTTAGGGATATATAGTCTTATATAACTTGTTGAAGTTTCACATCACAAAGACTTTCCAGAAGGTAGCGAATACTACTTGAAATTCAGGGAAGTTGTGGATGTCCTTAAGGTTCGGAATTCTTCAATCTTGATCTTGCTCATCTGCTTGTTTATCATAATCGTTCAAAGAAATTTCTTCAACACTGGATCATAATATCAGCAATGATATTATCTTGACCTTTAAAATGTTGGATGTCAGTTGAAAATTGTGAAATGTAGTGTAAGTGACGAAGCTGGCGAGGAGATGCTTTTTCTGGCTTTTGTAGCAATGCAAAGGTTATGGGTTTGTGGTCTGTGTATATCGTGAATTTTCTTCCTTCTAATAAATGCTTGAAATATTTGATGGAGATATAAAGACCAAGTAATTCTCTATCGTAAGTACTGCAGTTCTTTTGTGCATCATTTAGCTTCTTAGAATAAAATGCAATAGGATTCCATCCTTTATCTTCATATTGTTGAAGTACTGCTCCAATCGCTGAATCTGAAGCGTCTGTACATAGTGACAGAGGTAGTTCAGAATTCAGAAATGATAAGAGTGCAGTATTGGATAAATCATCTTTGCATTGTTGGAACTGTTTTTTCGCTTCATCAGTCCAAGAAATTTTTCTTCTATCTTTCTTTCTGGCTCCTTTGAGGTAATCATGTAAAAAAGATTAGTTTTTAGATGCATCTTTTAGATATCGATGATAAAAATTAATCATGCCTAGGAATGTTCTAAGTTCATGAATAGTTGTTGAAAGTTGATAGTTAAGAATGGCTTGAACCTTGTCAGGTAAAGGACGTGAGCCTTGAGGAGTAATTAAATATCCCAAAAATTCTATTTCTTGTGTTCCCATGACTGATTTGGAAACATTTATTTGAAGACCGTAATCATTTAATCTTTCAAACACTAACTTGAGGTGATTTTTGTGTTCTTTTTCACTGGTAGATGCAATAAGCATATCATTTAAATGGGTGAAAACAAAATCTAGACCTGAAAAAACTTCATTTACAAATCTTTGGAACGTTGCTGGTGCGTTTTCCAAACGTTTTAATTTCTGTGCCATTTGCAGCATATAGTTTGTAATCAACGGATTGTTTATCTTGAGGAGAAGCTGGTAAAATACTAACATCTGCACCGCTGTCCACCAAGAAACGTACTTTCGATTTTTTATCTCTAACACATAAGCGAAATTTGCGACAATCAACAGACAAAGACAGAATCTGCAGTGGAGTCTGCCGCTATATCTACTGCAGATCTTAGTTTTCCTGTTTAGAATCGGTCTTTTTATTCCAGGCACAAGGCTGGGTATATTTGTCAGGAAAATAACTATCGCCGAAACGTAAATGAAAACATCACAGTTTACCATTAGGATTGTAGCGTTTACGGGATTTGCTTCGCGAGTCAGAACGGTTTTCATTATTTCGAGAATTAGCTCTGGATTTTCGTGAAATGCACAGTTGTGAAATCTTCTGTTCCAGAGAAGCAACGCGATTTAAAAGTTCATTATTAACGTGCGATCCCGCATTATAATTAACAATATCAGATTTATTATTTGTAGAAAAAATTTCAGGTTTTGAATTCATATCACTGATTTTATCTGCCATTACGGCTAACTTTGCTAAGTTTTCTTCGCTAACAAGCAATATATTTTTTAGGCCGTCGGGCAATTTTTCAAGCCAAAGTGTTTTAATGAGGTTTTCAGAAACATCAAAGTAGCTACAGTTCTTAGCTTTTGAAGGAGCTGACTAGGTTTCATATTTCCTAGTTCAATTCCGGTTATAAATCGCTTAATTTGTACGTTTTTGCTTTCTCTAAATAAATTTAGCAACCTAGCTTTGAAATCGGAATATTTGGTTAAACTGTCACTATTTATAATATCCCATATATTCTCTAAGTATTTAGGTTCAAGTTGAGCAACTAAATAATTAAATTTTGTTTCTTCCTTACTAATTTCATTAATTTTAAATTGTGCTTCAACTTGAAAAACCATATTTCTGGTCTATCAGTCCAAAATGGATGAATTTTTAAGCTCACCTTGTTGGGTTCCGGCGTTTCTTTCATAGAAGAATCATTACTGTTCGACGATTCACTTTTAGACATTTTTTAACTTGACGGGTCACCAGTTTGTTAAGGCACTGCTTTTTATATCGCAGTTTAAACTATATTCTAATTTTCAGATATTATAAATATTACGATTAAATATACTTAAAATGATTCACAACTCCCACTTATTTATTCGTCGAACAACTTTTTTTTTTAACAAAACAAAAACTGAAACTTTTGAGCTGATGCCAACTCAACAAACTAAATAAATTTAAGCCACAACACGGTAATGCTTTTCAAGATGGTATGTTTCGGATAATATGGAATATCAGATAGACAACTGTTTCTATACGAGCCTAAAAATTAAAACAATTTTTCAAAGTATCTGATGATTTATAGATGATGCACGAAGATTTAGGCATTAAATAATTTTAGCTATTCTTTAAAATAGTAGTTTTTCTTGCAATTTTAAAATTCCTTATAACCCTATCCCATATTAACCGACTGGTTGCCATTATCTGAAAAGTGTAACTTTTTTTTAAAGGTATTGATATGTATTTCTTTCTTCAGCTTTAAACGCGTTGAAAATGTGTTAAGAAATTAGTCAAAGTTTGTTATTTACTAACTTTTAATGTATCTCTTTTTTTTTATTTTCAATTACAAATAAAAATGTAAATGGTATTTCGTAATACCCGAGCTTCCTCTACACGCTCAGAAATACAGTCGACGCTCATTTTTACGAACTCGTAGGGAACACTCAACCAGTTCGTAAAATAGAAAAACACCAAAAATGATATGAATACGTACATTATTTATGTCTTATTTTGTCAAACTGCCCCCACTTCATAGATGAAGCAGTATTTCAAGATTATTTATTATTTAATAAAATTATACATGTGCTTTTAAATATACAAGATATAAATGCAAATGTATGCACAAAATGATTTTAGTACACAGAAACATACTTTACCATGCTTTGAAAACATTACATATGAAAACAGACTGTATTGGTACTTAGCAGATGAAAATACATAGATGAAAACATAGATAAAAAATAAGGACTGGAAATAATCACTTATCTTTTTTTTTTTTTTTAATCAAATTTTGGAAAATATGTTTCCATTTCATCTATGCTTGAAATCCTTTCACAGTTATTGTTCCCGTCAAAAAGGTGCTTTATTTTTGACAACCACTACTTGAAATTGTTGTTATGCCCCCTCCCTCCGAAAGAGATTAGGGAAAACAGCACTTAGAGTGCTCCTGATGTCTCATTGCACGTATTGAAAGTTTAATTGACAGTGGCAATTCGTTCCGATATTTTTTTTTTTTTTTTTTTTTTTTTTTTTTTTTTTTTTTAAATTGGAGAAGTGCTGAGTTTCTGAGTTCGCAAAAAAAAAGATTTTCATAACCTGTAGTTCGTAAATGGGAGCGAAAAATTACATTGCTTCTATGGGAGTGTATTCGGGACCACTCTATAGTTCGTAAAATCGCAAGTGTTCGTGAAAAAGAGGTTCGTAAAAACGAGCGTCTACTGTACTTTCTTCAATTCACGGAAATTATGCTGGCAGCAGTGCTGCCAGGATTTTTCCATTAATTGACGAATGTCCGTTTATTTCTTCTCCGTTACATAAGGTAAAATATGCGTGAATTGAAAAAAGTGAGGAAAAAGTAAAAGTTGCTGACCTGAAATCAAGATGAGAACGCTAACCATTGGTCTAGAATTGCACAGTAGTGAATCTCTTTGAAGTAAATCTGTCTACTGCAGATGTGTATAGCTTGATTAATTTCTTGAAAAAGCTTTTAATTTTGAAGTTAATTTTCGTCTTTAACGAGATTGTGACTGGGGTTTTAATACTTTAGCAAAAAATAGTATATGGGAAAAATATGAATTATAAATATTTTTAAGTAGATTGCTAGATGTAAAATATTAATATTATATTTTTATTAGATAAGAATTTTTCTTTTTTTTTGAGTAGAATCGATTTTTTCCATTTAATATTTAAATTAAAATATCTTTTAAATGTGTTCACTTAAAATATATTTTAAATGCGAATATTTTTTATAAACAACTTTATAAATTCAACTTTATTCAACTTTTAAAAAATAAATTGGATGTATTTTTGAATGAATGAGAAAAGTAATTGTCATTGATTTTTAAATTCGAAAACTTTTTTCCTTTTTTGATTAAAATTGAAATCTTAATGTATAGAATTTTTGGTTTTTCATTTTTTAAATAAATTCGGATATTAATATTAATAGAGCGCATGCGTGCTAGGAGTAAAGAGGTTAATGGGAAATTCTAATTTTCTGAATAATATTAAACGTTTTAATTCATTCAGTTTTCTTACTTTAATACAAATATGTGCTTTCAAAACGATAAAGTAAGAGCCAATAAAAAATTTTAAAAACATTGAAAAATATCTTTTAAATTGTAAGAAAACATAACTAAAGATTAATTTTTATTTAGAATATTCAATAAAAAAAAAATGATTAAACCATATCGTTGTTTTGTTTTTTAGTTTATCTCTCTTTGAAATTTTGGAACCAAATGCAAAAAAAAAATTAAATACACTCATAAATAAAGCTCCTATATATTTATTCATTATTTTGAATAATACTATAGAGACTAATAGCTTCTGAAAAACTAATTTAAATGCAAATGTGAAATTACTTTGGAAAAATATCCACATAGTTAAAGACTCAAAACAAATCCTAGCTGCTAGAGATAGTAAGCAATATAAAAACATTTACTACAAAAATATGTAAAATGTTTATTGTTTGGGATCAATTACTCTTAATCCGCCAAATAATATATCCCGTCCTAAACTCCAATACCCCCACTCTGTCTCCCCCCCCCCCCAAAAAAAAAATTAAGAAGAAATTTTATTGAAAAATATTTTAAGCTTATAATCAAAATATTAAAGATGTTTTTCAGATAAAAATAAAAGAGAAAACATGCTAAAAATTTAAAGTCAATTTCCTAAAAATGTAATTTTACATAGTATGTTTATTTTTCATGAAGAAAATATATACTACAAACTAAAAGAATATTGATTTTCATTACATATTTCTAAGCAGTATTAAGCATGTGTTAATAAAAGATTTTATTATCTTTGTCGTCTCACTGTAAAATTATTTTAGATGAAAAATTTAGGTATGGCTACAGTTGTTTAAAACGAATAGTTAAAATCTGAAGAAAAAAATGTTTAAAATGTATGTATGTTTCAACAATTAAAATACATTCATTTTTACGACCATTGTGTTGTACATGTAAAATTCCCTCGCAGGAAAAATTAAAGGAACAACCATAAAAAGTTAATTCTACTAAGTGAAGTTCGATGAAGATTCGTGGGTTGATAAATCAAAGGTGACGTTATCACCAATGGTATTGGTAATTCTATGGTATTTACATTTAAAGATCTGCACGGGCCGAAATTTCCAAGCCCAGGCCTGGTCCGACTTGTAGAAAAAATTTCGGCCCGGTCCGAACGGATACAAAAATTAAAAGTTCGGCCCGAGTCCGGCCCGTAGAAAAAATAAATTTGGCCCGGCCCTGTAAAAAAACTTAAAATTTCGGCCCAAGCCCGGCCTGGCCCGGAAAAAGCTAAAATCTCGGCCCGGCCCGAAGGAATTTCTACAAAACATTGATTTTTACGTCGATTTGGTTAAAACTTTGTCTCGTACTAGGAGTTCTGACCAAAGATATTTACCTTAACTTTTTTTTTCATGTTTATAATCTTCATTTTTATAGAAGTGCGCAGGCTGCGATTTTTATTTTTTAATGAATTTCTATTTCTTGTATGTAAATGTTTCAGTTATCGTTAATATTGTTAATCCATATTCAATGTATTGAAGTGTTAAAAATCTGAAAAAATGCTAATCAGTAAAATTTTTTAAGACGGAATTGCATAGTAAAGAAAAGAAATGCGTTGTAGACAAGTTCCCTTCTTATCAAGTGTAAATTTATTATATACTCTTTTCTTACGTATTAGTATATTAATTTTGCATGAATCAACACGTTTTTCAGTTTAAAACAGTGTTCCGTCATAGGCAGGTTCCTTTTCACACGCTCGTGTTGATAATTGATCGTCATAAACACAACCAACCTTTTCACATGTTTTACTATATTTTAAATTAGCTAAATTTTAATAGCGTAGAAATCTACCATTCTTTAAAAAGAATAAATTTTAATGTTTAAGTGTAGAATAATGGCGATTTAAGAAGTATGCATTTTTTTGCAAAAATGTTTGGGCAAGGCCTTATTTAACTGACGTTTGAATGGATCAGGCCACGCTGAGACAATGATTATCATACGTGCTGGGTCAAAACTAGGACTAAAAGTTTTGGGCCGTGAAGACTAGGAATGCAACCAGTCCCGGCTCTGCACAGAAAAAAAAAATTAGGCCCGGCCTGACCCGAACCTTCAGAAAAAAATATGGCCCGGGCTCAGCCCGGCCCGAAAAGAGTAAAGACCAGCCCCGGCCCGACCGGTGTACATCTCTAATTTATCTTCGCTTAGGGTTGCAAGATTGTACGCTTTCCCGTAATCTGTTACATTTTTGTATCTTATTGTGCGTGGTACGTTTAAACCATTCTTGTATGATGATTTCTCCCGTTTTTTATTATCCTAACATTTTATCTTAAACTAGCAGATCCGCCCGGCGTTTGTAAGTAATAAACTTAAACAAAACTTAAGTTTGTATAATTTTATATCTTTGGAAATTCTTTTAAATGAACTAATTTCGGAGGCCCCATTGCCTTCCGCGGCGTCAATGTGTTCCCATGAAACTTATTTCCAAACGAACCTGTAATCTAGATCCCCACTACCTATGGCAGCATTTACCGAAAGTGGCCGCACGTGCCGGAAACAAACGGAAATCAAGTTGGGTGAGGTAAACCTCTTAGGAATCAAAAAAAAAAAAGAATGCACTATTAATGTTAGAAAATGTTGGTAACTAAAGTCTAAGATAAAATTTCATAATACAGAAAATAGCTGAATTGTAAACTAAGTTCAAGGAAGCAAATCCCGTTGAAATTGGGCCCTTAAACCCGAGGAAATAACGCGCCACCAAGCGGTGGAAGATGCCTCCTCATCTTGAAACTTTCATGAATTACTGTTAGCATTAACGCGATATTTAATAAACGGATGAAATCCCTTATCTAAAGTTAACTTTAAAGTAACGCGATTTTTAATTTACGGCGGTAGTGAGTAGACGTAAGTTAATGCTGAAAAAGGAGATTAATGTTCGAAAAAAGTGGTAACTGGGGTATAAAGAAAGACCTCGCCCTGGGGGCCAGGGTTTTAACTGGAATGTAGTTGGGTATAAGAACATTTTTTAGGTATTTTAAAGTAGCTGGAAGACGCTAAAACTATATTAAAGAAAATTGCAATAGAATAGGATAGTTTTTAAAGAAGCTGCAACAAAGACTCCAAGAAGACGATTAATATTCAAAATTGGTGGTAGCTTCGTATAAAGTCCGCAAATTTTTTTTGTCGTTCATGTAGTAGCTGGAGAACCTAAGAAGTTGTTAGAAAAAAAAGTTCGTGAATCGGACCATTTTTAAGTGAGCTATAACTGGGGGCCCAAAAGGGCCCAACTGATAGTTGAGAGCAGGACCCTAAAATGAAAACATGTTTAAATTTTTTTAGTACTTAGCGTTTTAGATCTTCAATTAGTCAAAATTAATCATAGGTATGAAATAATCATTAGAATAATATTTTAATGAAATGCGCAAAAATGGGGTATATGCTTAAAAAGGGGCCCTAGAGCCCCAATAAAAATAAGAGGGTGTTGGTCTAGGGGGAAGAGTCAAAGGCTCAGTTTTAAAATTATGCAATGAGAAGGTGAGAAAATTAGTATGTAAAAATGCATAGCACACAAAAATTTCAAGGCACCCCGGATCGGGCCATACAGGACCCTAAGGTGTCCCAGGATTTTAACTGGGATATAGAAACTGGAGAATAACAAAATGAAAAAATGGTTCCAAAAATAAAGATCGGAATAATAGGGGCAATTTATTAATAATTTATTGTGCAAAAGCTTCAAGGAACCTCGTACCGGGCCCCAATGGGGAAGGGACTTAAGTGGCATGTAGTTTAGAATAAATACACTTTTTAGTAGTTTTTAATGTAATCTGAGTACGCTAGAACTATGGCAAAGCAAATTGCAAGGAATTCGGAACATTTTTAAAGAAGATGCACCAAGGGCCCTAAGAAGACGATTTATATTCAAAATTGGTGGTATTTGAAGGTCTGAAATATTTTTTTGTCGTTCATGTAATAACTGGAGAACCTAATATGTCCTTAGAAAAAAAAGCTAGTGAATCGGACTATTTTTAAGGAAGTTATAATAGGGGGTCCAAAAGGGGCCAACTGATAGTTGAGAACTGGGCCCTAACACGAAAACATGTTACAATGTTTTAGTACTTAGCGTTTTAGACTTTCGATTAGTCAAGATTAAGCATAGGGTATGAATTAATCATTAGAATATAATTTAAAAGAAATGTGCCAAAAATTGGGGAAATGCTTAAAAAAAGGGCCCTAAGGCGCCAATAAAAATATGTGAGTGTTGGTCTAAGGAGAAGATTTCAAAACTCAACTTTAAAATAACGCACTACGAAGGTGAGAAAATTAGGGTATGGAAAACGCATGGCACACAAAAAAATTTAAGGGGCCCTGGACCGGGCCCTACGGGACCCTATACGGGCCCATGGTCTTAACTGGAATGTAGAAACGGGAGAATAACTAAATAAAGAAATCCTATTAGATGTAAATTTCCAACTGGGTGAAAAATGTCCGGACCAGGATTCGAACCCGGGACCTTCTGGCTGAAGCCGCCAGTGCTCTGCCATCTGAGCTATCCCGGACGATTCTGGTCGAACTTTTTCACCCAGCTAACCTTGATGATTACAGCATCTGGTCTGAAACCTGGTTCAGCTCAACAGAATAAATCACAGGTAATGGAACTCCAGAAATCGCTGGATACGGAATTACACTAGATTAATATTAACACAATTATTCTAATTGGTAAACAAATCCTATTAGATGTAAATTTCCAGTTTCAGACCAGATGCTGTAATCATCAAGGTTAGCTGGGTGAAAAAGTTCGACCAGAATCGTCCGGGATAGCTCAGATGGCAGAGCACTGGCGGCTTCAGCCAGGAGGTCCCGGGTTCGAATCCTGGTCCGGACATTTTTCGCCCAGTTGGAAATTTACATCTAATAGGATTTGTTTACCAATTAGAATAATTGTGTTAATATTAGTCTAGTGTAAATGAAGAAAATATCCCAAAATGAAGATCGGATAGAAAAGAGGCATGTTATTAACAATTTAGTGCACTAAAACATCAAGGGGCCCTGTACTGGGCCCCTTGCAAGGGTGCCAGGGTATTAACTGAAATGTAGAAATGGAGCAGAAACTGAAAGGACAATTTCTCCTAAAACGACTAAGATCGGATAGAAAAGAGGTATGTTATTAACAATTTAGTGTATAAAAACTTAAAGGGGCCGAGGGGCCCTGGCCCTTAAAAAATTAAAAATCTGAGACTCAGGTGCATCAGAACCTGTCTTAGGCTATTCACATCTAAATTTTCAGACTTCTACGTGCAGTAGTTTTCGCTAGCCATCGTACGCAGACAGCCAGACAGAGCGATTTGCTCTTTTATTAGTACAGATAACTGATTATACAGACTTAATGATTTTTAGCATATTTTGATTTGTTTCTGCTGCTACAGTTAATTTTTTATCCACAGTGGGAAGTACGACTGAAAAATTAGTTAAACAGTGTTGATAGAATAAGGTTATATAAATATTTTTGGAAAATAATAATTAGAAAGATTCATAAAGAACTGTTTTTAAGGAAAATTTCTTAAAAAAGACGCCACTAGAACATTTAACCTAATTTACTAGGATGTGAAAAAATAAGGTAGTCTGATGAAATGTAAACAAATTAGTGTAAGCAAATATATATATATTTTTTTTTATAACACTTTCCAAGATATTTGAAAAGCGTTAATGAATTCGGTGGTATATCCATCTCTCTATCCGTCTTCTACTTTGCGTAAATATACTCGGATTGTCATGCAATTGATATAATGTCAGTGAGGCGTGATTTGGCGTGTTCGGTAATGAAAATGAAGTGTGTCGCTCGTTTACAGGGGCATTCAAATGAATTCCGGTACATTATGGTCTGTGGGGGGGAAAAATCTTCTGCGGTGCATATTAAGGATATTACACTATTTCAAACGTATTGGAATTGATATATATCACCGAGATGCACTACAAGATGCTAGTTATAGAACAGGGTGTGCTGCACAGCATTCATTGTTCATTTACAGGGGCACACAAAAGAATTTGGTTACAGTGCTCTTCATGAACAATATTTGCTGAAACTGCGTTTTCAGTTGTGGTACGCGCTTTTAATTGTAAATAATTTTCTCCATATTACTTGGTTTGTATAAATCCTATAGATCATATACAGGGCTGCAAAAATATATCGATTGCATTTTAGTTTATTGACGGAAATTGTTGAAGCGTGCTATCATTGCAGCGTTTCATTATGCTATGCGGTTCCTAACTGAACTAAACTGCACGAAAGAATTCCAATATATATATTTTTTTTACTATTGATAGTAATTGGTGCAATTCTGTTTTCCAAATTATTTACTTAGACAACATTTTTTATTTTACTAAACGGATAAGTTTTGTTGCTGTATTCTGAATACTTCGGAAAGTGTCTCATAATCTATGCTTGAAAGATGCTTTTTCTTTCTTTCTTATAGATAATTCTTGTAGTCCTACCTTCGCTACACAGAAGTAAGGAAATCCGATAAAATGTCCGCGTGTGGAAGATGGGACATATCGTTGAGAAGGCATTTGACGAATTGAGAAAAAAGGCATATAATTGGGGGAATGGAAGAAAGGACAGTAAGCTTGTAAATTTGTAAAATTTGCATTTTGGTCAGAGGTGTCCAAACGCATTATGAAACTTTTCTATGAATCTCTAAAAAGTTTCAAAATAAAACACAACTTTTTCCCTACCCCACATCCAGTGGCGTGGCGTGAAAATTTTCGGTGGTCATCGCAATTATTGAAGTTTGTGGTGAAAAATTATTAACTCTAAAATTCAATGGTTGAATGTTCAAAAAAGAAACTTTAAATCTTACCTTCACTTATACATGAACTCCAAATGTTCTGCTAAAACTGGATCGTAGAGTTTTAAAAGCTTATTAAGAGTTTTAAAATATTGCTTGATCATCGCCGCATCCAGCGATGACCGGACGCCACGCCACTGCCCACATCATATCACCTTTTCTTTATTCTTATTTAAATTTATATTTAAAGAAATAGGATAACAGAAATAGGATATTCTGCATTTTGAAAATATATCAGGCATGACCAGATAAAGATCTTGTGCAAGTTCTATGTTTTTAGCTCCAAAGTCATTCAAGTTGCATGAGTTTTTCTTACTTGTTCTTTTGCTCTTTCCCACCAGTATATATTACAGGGTTGACACAGGCGATTATTTTTTAATTCTACCTCACACCACTTTCTGAAAACGAAAATTATCGACATACTGTTCCAGAACGTTTGCAAGAGAAATATACTACAAAATCTGATTTTTTTTTATTATTATTATTATTGTAGTGCGAATAGAATAGAAAAATAGTCGCATGTGGCAGCCTTGATATTACATGCATCAGATGCATTATAGCAATTACTCGTACAATAAATATTTTTTTATTTGCCGATTTCTGTGATAAAATGTATTTTATTAATATGCATGTTTTTTGAAGCTATGTTTGTAGCTGCAAAATCATTCAAGTTACATGAATTTTTATGTTTGTTCCTTTAATTTCTTCCATCAGTGTACATTCCATTAGCGATTTTTTACTTCGGCTTTTCAAGGTTAATATTAATCAGGAAAACATTAACTGATGCATTTCATTAACTACTCTTACAGCAAAACATGTTTGTTGAATTTTAAGATAAAAAAATATTTTATTGATATATAATGTTCCACGTGAATATGGTTTTAAAAAAAACCGTACTCAAGACGGGCTCTTTAATAGAACCGGGCCATGGGATTTTTGTTCTGGCTCTACCTCTCATGTCTGCGGCCCTGGTTGATGAATAATAAAGAACAATTAATAGAAGCTTGTCAATTTTGTCCTTTGAAGTTATGGATAAGGATATAAATAATCGTCAGGATATGGAGGTGGAACTTGAGGATAATAATCAGGAGACCATGGTACAGGATCACGTCGCTGCCAAGCAAAACTTGCTTGCCTGTTACAAAAAAAAGAAAGGAAAAATAAATAAGTCAATTATATGTGTTAAATTCGCAGATTGCATACATTACTACCTGCCTTTTTTTTATTGCGCCATTGAGAACACAATGTAAATTGCAATAATGTTATTAAGGCTCATTGAAACCTTTTTTTTTTTTCAAATTAATGGTACAGTGATGTGCTTTTTAAAGATGATTTCTTAACAGTACGAACCGTTTAAAATTCTTGTCTCATTAGAATTTAAATAAATAAACAATATGGCTTATTCCATTTGAAGGTAACAGTAAAAGTATAAAGGATCAGGGTCCATAAACCGCATTTTTGGCCCATGAAATAGACTAAAATTCGATTATGTTATACTGACTTAATTATTTCACTTTTTAGTGTTAGAAAGTTATATATTGTGCGATTTTAACAATAGTTTTTGTATTTTGTTCAGATTTATATGACTTACACTAGCTCAAATTTCATATAATTCGTAGTTTTGATGCAAAATACGCAATTTCTGATATTTTTACCTCAATTATTTATATGAGCGCAATCGTGCAACGTTTTCTTTTTTACATATATCATAAAACACATCCAAATATACAAAATATGTTACAATAAGTGTTCCAATGCTGCGCTCATAGTAAAATATTAAAAATAGAGAGTAAATTGAGCTAAAAATAGCAGAAATTGCGTATTTTTCATCAAAACTACGATTATACGAACTTTGAGCTTGTGTGTGTAAGTCATATAAATCCGAACAAAATACCGGGTATCCTAAAAAAGACTGACTGATTTTAAAATTCAATAACCCACAAACGGTGGCACATATTTAAAAAATTCTTGAAGCAGAGTTATATGTATAATGTCAGGAGTTTTGTTTTCTGTGATTCTCGAATTTAGTTCGAATTACAAGCAATAGAAGGCGCTGCAATCAATAGGCGCTAAATTTAACCTGGAATTTTTGGAATTTCTCTTATCCCACGCCAAAAAAGGAGATTAAGATGTATTGAGTGGGTCCCGAAGTACCAAAAATCGGGCCTGGATTTAGCGCATATTGCTCGCAGCGCCATCTATTGTTTGTAATTTGAACTAAATTCGAGAATCACAGTAAAAAAAACTCTTGACATCATACATAACACTCTTGCAAGAATTTCTTTTTAATATCTGTCACCGTTTGTAAGTTATGGAATTTTAAAATCAGTCAGTCCTTTTTAGGACACCCATGACAAAAACTATTGTTAAAACCCTACTGTAACGCTCGAACAATACGCACTCCATCATATTTGTTCTCCTTTTCTTTTTTTTCTTTTCCTTCAAAAGAACTGACAAGCTGAGTAAATTAGGTTTTACGAGAGAGAATGTTGTTTACAAAGTTGTTGTTGCCGACAAGGCATTTGAGCTATGCCGTATTTTAAATTAACTGAGTTATTTTGTAAATAGTAATATGTAAATACGATGTAAATATTAAAACTTATTAGTCAAAGATAAGTTATCCAGTTTTATTTCGTAACATAAGATAGTTTCCACCCCGGATTCTGAATAATATGTTACAGAAGTGGCTCCCAACGTGGGTCACGAATAGAAGCAAGATATGAAGATAAGTATTATTTTAAATTGAGTTGAACTGTTTTAATAAGAAAATTTAGATACAAAAGTACAAAAATTTATACAAAAGTACTTTTGATTCATCCGGAATCTGATGGTTTTTGAAAATTGTATTTGATTCGTCCAGAATCGAAATATTTTGGAATTGTTCTATTCAGATTGAATAATATTTTTTTTAGAATCGAAATACGAAAATTCGTCTGCAGCTTCAAGTATTTTAGTGTTTGAATTAAATGAAGATATTCATAAGAGAAATAATTCTAATAATTATTATTGAAAAATAAAAATCGTTTGCTTTATTTTATACATTTATATAGTTGCACTGAGCTATTTTATTAATGAAGTTATTATTATAAATGAGTGCTTGGCATTCTTTTAATTATTATATGAAGAATTAATTGATATTATTGTGTAAAAAAAAAAAAGGAAAAAAAAGGCAAATAGTTGGTGTCATTATATTGAGTTTTGAAAGATATTGTATGTTATTTATGTTCTATACATGTTAAAAATTACGTATTTTGCTAAGAGTTATTTGTAACACGAATTAAGTTTGAAGTTAGCTAAAACATATTTAGTTCAAATGATGGCGTTTCTTTCAAAGGGTAAGAAAATTTATTTAATCACATTAGCTTCAGAATTTAAAGTAGAAGTAAGTAGCGATGATAAAGTCCTCGAATTACGTGATAAAATTGTAAATAATGAGGCATTTAAAGATAACGTAGATTTTGTACAGGGAATTTTTGAAAATATCGTAGAAGAAAGAAAGACTCTTGAGGAAGAGAAACGTTTAGCCGAAGAAAGAGAATTTGAGCTACAGAAGCTCAGGTTAGAAGCAGGAACAAGAGATGTTGTTGCAAATACAAGCAACCCTCTAGAAACTTCTTCAGTCCGCGTTGACTTGAAAAAGGTTTTACCCGATTTCAATCCTGAAAAGGATGATATGAATTTATTTTTAATAACTTTTGAGAGGCAAATGAAACTTTTAAAGGTTTCTAAAGAACTGTGGATTGCGTATTTAATTGGAGTCCTTCCAAATGAAATCTGTAAATTAATAGCGCGTGAACCGGAAGAAAAATTTGAGGTTATTCTTATATTAAAGATATATTGTTGCAGAGGTTCAAGTTAACAGCTGAAAGGTTTAGAGTTTTGTTTAGTCGACATCCAAAGCGAACCGATATTAGCTGGAAAGAATATTATTTTGAAATCAGAAGCTATTTTGAGGGATGGCTATCCGAATTAAATATAAATTCCTTTGAAAAATTATCGGAATTAATTATTGCTGACCAATTAAAGAAAAGGGTTTCCCCTGATTGCAAAGAACATTATTTAGACCAATGGGAGAATTTAATAGATCCTGTTGAATTAGCTGAAAAGTTAGATTTATATGATAATTTGAGGTCACACAAAGTAGAAATAAAGAGATCAAATAAAATCAGTGAGGTCGAGAATTCTAATCGCTTTGAAAAAACGCCTTTAGATTTTAAAAGAAATGAGTTTGGTAAACTTGGCAATCAAGAGGAGTCCAAGAGAAATAAAATTAATTATCCTTCGAATCTAAATCGACCAATGTTCAGTTGCTATGGTTGTGGAAACCAGGGAGTTATTAAATCCAAGTGTCCAACCTGTTCTCCGAAAAATGTATCGGTGCACTTTCAATCACTAGAATTTCGTACATGTAATATGCAAACATCACCAACATTATTGGTAAAAATAAGCATAAATGGTCTCTCTGGCACAGCTTGTGCTTACACTGGCGCAACACATTGCGCTGCGGGTGAAGGTTTGTATTCTTTATTAAAAGACCAAGGTGTGAAGTTTGAAAAAACTCAAATGATCGTAGTCTTAGCGGATGGGCTACAAAACACTACCGAAGTTTATAAAACAAAAGTTCATGTTAAAATTGAAGGTCGCGACATTAAAACAACACTTTATGCTCTGCCGAATGCTAGAAATAATCGTACAATTTTGGGAATCGATTTTTTACGCAAAGCAAAAATTGTTTTGGATGTAGTAAATCAAGAATGGTTCTTCGCTGATAGATGTAGGTGGAAGTATAGATTCGCTGAAGATACATATAGACCTCCCAGAGAATTAGCGATAAAATCCGTTGAATTAGACACCGTTTTTCTTAGAGAAGACGAAGGTAGACATCTCACTTCATAGCAACAAGTTAGGTTGAATGAACTGCTTGAAAAATTTACTAGTAGCTTCCAACTAGGGGAAGAGACTACACCTAAAGTTAAACATTATATTGATACAGGATCACGGATGGGCATAATTTTATCTGATGAAATTGATAGTCCTGCACATGATAGAAAAGGCTATGTAAAAGATTGCCGTAGGAATTTCGATTATAGGGGTAAGAACAGAAATTTTAATAGACCAATTGTTAACAGAAGCAATAATAGATATGGCCAAAAATATGTTAAACAGTCATTTAACCATGGAAATTACAATAAAAATAGTTATGAGAAACCTGGTTCAGAGATTCCTCAAAATTTTGAGACTAAAGATTCTTTAATATCTCAATATATGTCAGAAAGTGAAGGTTTGGTGAATAGTTCATCGGATATGGTTGAACCTAATGATGCATCTGAAACGCTAGAAAGTGCTTCACTTACTTCAAAAGTAAAGTATAATCCAAATTTTTCTCCTAGGTACAAAAATAAAGGCTACTATCATGCTCGAAATAATTATAATTATGATGGCCGACGATCAGGTAGAGGTAGCTATCAGGAGCAAAGAAATTCCGAACCATCACAAAGGTATAGTGCACGGCGAACTGCAGATTCGTCTAGCAAATTCGAAAAGAGATATGAAAATGATCTTAGAACTAATGATCAGGATAATTACAAATTGGATCATAGATCTGGAAGTTACAGACATGATAATGGGTACTATGGAAAACAAAGATCTCCTTCTTCTTATACCATTGCCACTAAAGAAAACCTTTTTTCTCCCTTAGGAAATTATCATATATCAGCTTTGTGTCCTTACACGCAAGATGATGGTGGATCTTCTAAAGGCTTTATTCGTCCTAGCGGCAGACCCGGGAAACATCAGACGCCCAGCCAGCAAATATTTACGAAAGGACCACAAAACACGAGGGCCATAGAGGATTTTAGGCACCAGAAAGCATCCCGAAGGAATCCGCCCAGGAAATGCACACTGCATCTGAGGGACCAGTAATGCAGTGTGAGGGGAAGAGTGTAACGCTCGAACAATACGCACTCCATCATATTTGTTCTCCTTTTCTTTTTTTTTCTTTTCCTTCAAAAGAACTGACAAGCTGAGTAAATTAGGCTTTACGAGAGAGAATGTTGTTTACAAAGTTGTTGTTGCCGACAAGGCATTTGAGCTATGCCGTATTTTAAATTAACTGAGTTATTTTGTAAATAGTAATATGTAAATACGATGTAAATATTAAAACTTATTAGTCAAAGATAAGTTATCCAGTTTTATTTCGTAACATAAGATAGTTTCCACCCCGGATTCTGAATAATATGTTACACTACTACAATATATACCTTCTAATACTAGGGAGTGAAATAATTAAGTCAGTGCAACATAATCGAATTTCAGTCTATTTCATATGACAAAAACGCGGCTTATGGACCCTGGTCCTTTTTCTTCTTTCTTAAAGGAAGAGGGAGTCATCAGTCATAAAATTCAAAAATAATATTTTTGTTTATCATTTCTTTTAAGAGCTTATAAAATTCTGAATCGAACAAAATGAACCGTATAAAAATATTCAGATTAGAACCGGGTCGATTTGAAATTGATAATTTGTACTTTAACACAGACTTCAATTGATTTTCAACTTTGTGTGTGTTTTTGGCAATGTGTTAAAAAAAGTATAAATAGATAGATTATTTCTTTGCACAGATATGCATAAAATGATCATAGTACAATCTCTGCCTACTATCTCGTCAACGTCAATTAAAAGACACAAATTTTATTTGTTGCAGTTACAAAGGAGATTCTTAAAGGTGAAACCACGTAAAAAAAGAAAAAAAAAACACATTCTAATCGCAAATAAAAATTTGAGCATCTTTATTTACAAAAATATAGGTAGAGATTGTAAGTATAATCATTGCATAAATACGTATGTAAGCAAAAAAAAAAAAATGATCGGTCAGCAAATAATGTTTTATTCTCTCATTCCATGTAAGGTTAGTTGGGTTAACTGGACCCACGAGATAACTGGGTCATAGGCTATTTTATAAAAAACCGTTGATGTATTTTAAGTTTTAGCTTTTGTGAACAATACCCTTTAACCTCTTACTTCCTAAAACAACGTGTGTCAGCTCAATCATAACTCTCTCTTTGCTGTGATAGGTTGTCGAAAATTTACGTTTCATTTTTAAAAATAACGTCATTTAGTTGAACTTCCTCGGCTTTTTATTAAAATACTGTAAGTACTTTTATTAAACAATCTTTTTTTTTAAATATTAGGCATATAACTACGTTAATATTATTAGGTTTCTATACATATTTACTTCATGTTTCAAATGTAAGCCCAGTGTCCCAGTTACCCCATACATGTTTCAAGAATGGGGTAACTGGACCATGCTGGATCCATTTACCCCAATAGTTATAAATAATTTTTTTGAGTTTCTCTTACAACGGGAAGTAAATTTTTCCATTGTTTTTTTGCTCACAATAAAGAAAATTATAGAATAACTTATTAAAATTACGTAATAAAATTTTAAAAAAGCATACTGGGTGATATCAAACCAAATTTCTTGACCCCTTGAGAGGCAGTGATGCCATTATGGCATCACATAATTTCAATCCCTAATTGCCACATGGGGAGCGGAATTTTATAATGAAAATTTCACCTTTATTAAGTACGTGAAATTATACTTTTACTTGTTTTCAAATAGATTCTCTTGTAAAGACTGGTGTCATTAAATTATTTCAACATTTTACGAATGCAAATACCTTGCCCCTGAAAGCGAGATAGCCAAACCATGAAACTGTAAGATACAGGGGTCGCATTCTATAGGGAAACTTTTATTGTTCCTCCCACTATTTTGAAAATAATATCTTCATCGCACCTTTCTTTAGAATATGTTAAATAAAATTATCATGAAGGTAACTCATTAAGGGTTCTGGTAGGAACAATAAAATTTTATCTAAATAATGTGACCCCTGGATACAGATAAAGTACTGAAGTACTTACGTAGCCGTTTGTTCATAGATTTACCTTGCTATTTTTTTCATTAAAATGCCCATGTGGCTTTTATACTTATTACCTATACTAAAGTACGTAAGTACTTACTTAATTTTTATGTTTTTTATAAAAATAAATCTAATATTTTCAATTTTTAGTGCTTTTTTTAGACACATTGACAGCAAAGGTTTCCCTTGCAACGCTCTTTATTGACATATAATTTACATGATCTGCCTTGTTTAAATTTTTTAAAGTTGTTTACACTTTTTCAAACTGGACCTGATATCCCATATGAAAAAAATAAAAGCGTGTGGGACATAGACCCTCCTTGTCCACTTACTCCATTTTTATGTGGTAACTGGACCCATGAGGAAAGAAAGATGAAATATACATATTTTTATATTTTTAAATATTAAAATTAATTTTGAGCATTTCTGTCTGATAGAGGGAACGTAACTGAACACATTTACAGAAGTTCAGACTTTAATTCAAATGAACCTTAGCTTTTTGAAGCTGAATTGTCAGAAGCTCCAGAGTCACATTGTAAAATCATGGCCCAGTTGCCCCAACTAACCTTATATCGGTATGGACATAACTGGCAATTTTACTCACAAGTTATAGATCGGGAGGCAACTGCACAGACTAGTGATGGGCGATTCTGGAAATTTCGGGAATCGATTAAAATCGACATGGTATAAAACAGAATAGATCACAGTAAAAATCGATTCCCAAATTCTAGAATCCATACTTCAATCGATATTTCGATATTCACAGATTCACACAGATAAGCTCAAAAATATGAATTTCAAAACTTAAGTAATCAACAGAGTGGTAACAACCACTTCCCATATCTCCTATTTAGGGAGGGAGGGGGTGGGGGGTTCTAGACAAACTTAGGGGCCCAGTCGTAAGCTATTACAGACTTTTGAATCGAATAATAAGGTTTTTTAACTTTTAAAATTATTAGTTTTAAGATGTAATTTTAATAATATTGTAATTTATATTTTATTTAAATTTATTTTTTAATAAAGATCTCGATCAAATTAAAAAAAAAGGATTTAATGATTTTTTATCATTAGGAAATAATGATTTCATCTGGAACAGCGGTACTTCAACCAAACAGATGGGAACTTTCTTTCTATAATCGTCATTTTTTTTTAAAATGCCCAGATAGACAAAATTTTGAAGGTTATAAATTTTATTTATAGATTCAAGTAGTTTTTAAATCTTTTTTTAGGGTCTCCTATAAGCGTGGGGGAAAAGGTAGGTCCAATGTTAAAAATTTTAGGCTCCCAATTTTATCATTCTAAGATATACGAGTATATATATATATATACCCTATATGTATAAAATCCTAATGAAACGGCTGAAATGTAACGAATTTATGAAACGACTGATTAAACAACTGATTATGTTTCACGGCGATTTCTCCTAAAATATGGAATACTTTGGGATGAAATTAACAACAAAAATCCGTATTGATCTGCAGATCTCAAAACCGGTATTAGAATTTTTAAATTCGAATTAGTTTTCAAAATATTAATTTTTTTCTCATTTTAAACACATTTTTCTAATGATGGCAACTCAAATTTTAATCAGAACAGATATTTTCCCTTTAAATATATGCTAAGAAATGTATCATACTACTTTTATTCATAATTCAATTTACTTGAATAATCTTTCGCCAAATCGAAAGATTCTTATTGACGCCAAAATGGCATTATTTTGATTGACATGGTAACCCGACTATTGTTGTATATTTAATAATAAATGTTTATTTACTTTTATTTCTTTTTTAAAATTATATAAATTATTTTGTTCTATAGCTATTAATTATTATTTTTGGGGGGTACTTGTTAGTTATCCCGTCGACCAATTTCGCCAAATTATATAAATCGCCAAACCACTCGCCATATTATACAAATTGACATAATTTTAATTTTAAATAACAAAAAAACAAATAAATTAACATAACATTAATAAAAATACAAATAAAACGTCGAAAATAAAATCATTTGATGACGTAAACACGTGTTGTCAAGTGAATGTGACATTTACGATCAACCATTATTGTCATTTAATCTTACAATTTGGCGACAGGAATTTGGTCGACGGGATAACTAACAAGTACCCATTTTTGTTATTTCCTTTTGAAAATAATAGAAAATAATTTAAAAATACGGTACTACTTAGTTATTCCGTCGACCAATTTTGCCAAATTATGCAAATTGACATAATTTTTATTTTAAATAACGAAAGAACAAATAAATTAGTATAACATTACTAACTATACAAATAAAACGTGGAAATAAAAATCACTTGATGACGTAAACATGTGTAATTTACTTAAAGTCAAGTAAATGTGACATTTACGATCAACCATTATTGACATTTAATCTTATAGTTTGGCGATAGATTTTTGGTCGATGGGATAACTAAGTAATACCAAAAATGCATATGTAACTGGTATTCGAAAACGAGATTTTTGCCAAATTTACGTAAAAAAAAAAAAAAAAAAAAAAAAAAAAAAAAAAAAAAAAAAAATCACCTGCGGTGTATATGACATCTGGCCAAATGCTAAGTAATGTGGGAAGAGTTCCATATAGTGTGCTGATTTTTTTGGCGAGCTTCTTTTTGGCTTTAAATGAATCGATGTGGTTGCGATCTTCAGCCTTTGGGGTTGCTTTTTCTGGAATAGACTTTATTCATATGTTTTTTGCGTAATTTTTTGCATTTAGCATATATTTTTCGGAAAAATATATAACTTTTGTTTTAATTTGACATGTATAATAAATATAATAAATACATAAATTATGTATTGGTACATAATATTTATTTATAGGTGTATATATATTATGTATGTATAAGGTATATCGGTACTTGTTAGTTATCCCGTCGACCAGTTTCGCCAAATTATATAAATTGCAAAACCACTCGCCAAATTATACAAATGCACATAATTTTTATTTTAAATAACGAAAGAACAATTAAATTAGCAAAACATTAATAAAAATACAACGGTTTAATGTCAACTATTATTTGCATTTAATCTTACAATTTGGCGACAGTAATTTGGTCGACGGGATAACTAACAAGTACCGGTATATCTCTATACGTAATATATATAAAACTATCTGTATAAACATCGTATTTTTTTTAACATGTGACATATATAACATTTATTAAATATATATATATATATATATATGTGTGTGTGTGTGTGTGTGTGTTTACAAATATTTAAAGACCTTGTTTTTCAGCCATCCTGAAAATTTTTATAAGATGCTAAAATGGCTTTTTGGCGCCATTTTGGATTCCTTCGCCAATCGCGCCAACCAGCACACGATATGGAACTCTTCCCAATGATGCAACAAACCCTGACATTTAATTTCAACTTCAAATCAATGTTTTAATTTACCACTCGAAAAATAAAAAAAATGCTAACTGGCAATTTGAAAGAAAAAACTATTGGCGAGATTTGCACCCGGCTAGCGTAACTGTACCAAGAATTCTTTGCGACCATGACAACTTTTATATAGTTTTATTCGAAAAAAAAAATTTGATTTTTTAATCAAAATCGAAAACTTTCGGCACAGATGTTATATACGGCCCCATATTGGCGCGATTTTTTTTTCTGACGCCAATGTCATCTACGCAACGGGTACTTAACTGGCGCCAAAGCATCACTATTTTGCTTGATATGGTAAGTCGGATGTTGTTGTTTATGCTGTTGATGCGTTCCCTAAATTGGCTTCGGAAAAAAATCGCGCCAATATCGTATATGACATCTGTGCCAAACTTTCATATGAAAGGCGAAGGGATCAGACCGTATTTGTTTATGATAGTTGATGACTTGAACTATTATAATATAGATGAAATGATGGCGATAGAATAATATTTGGCGACTTATCATCTATGCATGGCTAACATTAATGTACCAAAATGGCACCTAGAGTATAAAAAGCGAAGTGGTCCGCCCGGAACTGTTGATGATAGTCACATGACTTAGGCTATTGTTATAGAGATTGTTTTAAAATACCGGGAGACAAAGACTCTGTATACTTAATTCATTTTATTTTAGCTACTTTTCAAATGTTTAACTAATCCTCTTTAATCAAAAACGAAAATAACCATTGGATGTCTTAATAGCAACTGATTCGCCCTTATATTTTTGCAATCAAAGGGAATTGAATGGAAACCCATTTACAGGGAGATCTGCACAGATTTTTTCAGTATATCAATCTTCTCTTATATTTTTAGAACCCATCAGATTAGCGTGTTTTTAAGATTCTGCGGTGTCTGAACGGGGGTTGACGAGCGTAGCTTGCAAGGGGCAGAGCCCCCTAGTATATATATATAAATGCCATTGGAGGATACTATATATATATTTTTTTTTACCAGTTTCTCTTATATCGATAAATTACTGATGCTAATCACATAAGTTATGTTTTGTATTACTTATTTTTTCTTATGTACTTTTCAAGATCAAATTTCAAAATTAAACGAACCTGGAGTTGGGGCTCCTACTGCCTTCGACAGCGTAACCCATGAGGTCTCGAAACAAACAAAATTTGAATTATTGTGATTTTCTTCGCCTTGAATTAAAATTAAAATTTACAGGAACATAATTTACATTGCCAAAAGAACCGATTTAGTATTCTTACATTTTGAGTTTAATCATGTAACTAGCAGAAGTTCTTTCATTTAAAAAAAAAAGTCATCGCTGCGAGACATGAAGATTCAATTTTCTCAGCAGAGAAAAAAATCAATTAAATTTACTGTCTTAAAAGGATAGTGGACGCTTATTTATTAATATAAAGTTACTGATAAAAATATGTGTAATAAAACTATGCTACTATTCCTTAACTGAACTTTAATTTTTTGCCTTAGTTCTAATTATTGACTTAAGTTTCATGTTATACATATATCTGTGTATTTGTGTCTGTGTATATATTTTATTGCTTAAAAATTTATCATTTTTCGAAGTTCTATATCTAAGATTTGTTTTACACATGTATATTGCTTGGAAATCTGTAATATTAAAGCTAGTAACATTAGAAGAAATTCGATTAAAAAAACTTCTCTGTGTTTTAAGAATACATAATTTCAATTTTTTATCTCAAATTCACTTACTTTTCTGGAATATTTATTTATTCAATATTTGCCAGATGTTTTTCGTATAATATTCTTTTCTAATCCATTTGAAACTAGTAATTCTGTAAAGTTTTTTATTTTTATTTATTTTTATAATGTTCCTATATACAAACTTGATACTTAATTTCAACATCCTCAAGTGTATTGTTTCTCCTGTATGTATAGGAATAAGAAAACAGTACAAAATTCTCGGGAATCACTTTGTTTAAATTGTTAAATATATTATTTGAAGAAATAAGTTTTAAAGCATTTTACCACGTATTTTCATACCTATACACTTGAAAAATATTAATAAGACACATGGATCCTTTAATGTCGAAAAGCTGCAAAATTTCATAAAATTCAAAGTATCGTAAATCACCAAGTTTAGTTGTAAACGACTGGAATTTTTAAAATACAACTTACACAAACGCTTTGACAAACTTGTGAAATGCCACTTAACAAACGAGAACCATGAGTAACGTGGCTTTAACCAAGCGTGATAAGTTTAAACTGGAAAAGAGCCGAAATTTCTTATTATTCTTCATAAATAGTGCTCACTAAAAGCTAAAGATATGATATCAATGTTTAGTTGGTAAACCAATGACTCGGGAAGAATTTCAAAAAAGGTCCCATTGAAATTGGACCATAATTAAGAAAATCGGGATTGGGGGGGAGGGGGTTGAGGTGGGAATGTGATTGCTGACGAACTGGAAAAGTACGGCTTAATAAACTAGTAACCCAAATGACTTGGCTCCTAAACTAAAAATATAACAATTTAATCAAGAAAGAAAAAGACTCTTATGCGAAATTTGACAATCGTTCTGCCTTTAAACTACTAAAACCACAAGAATAAATATATATATATATATGTATTGCTTTGAAATTACTGTCAAAAATATCGATACAAAAGTTGGAGAACGGTTGACCCCTACCAAAAGGAAGGAAGGGTAGGGACAGAAAATAAAAGATAACATTAAAAGCTTTCCAACGATATGTTACACGGTATGGTTTTAAAGATACAAAAAATATGCCCTCCCCCCCCCCGAGGGGGCAGGTAAACTCCAAATGATCGGAGGGGCCACCTCAAATGTATCTTTGATAAAGGTTTCAAAATGTAGCTTTATAATAAAATTGAACAAAAATTGAACATTTTAAAAATTGCGCGCATATTTTGAACGGCCCTGTAAATTAAGATTGGAGAGGAAAGGGGGTGGGGGCAGAGATTAGAAGGAACGAACTTGAAAAACACAACATAATAAATTAGTAACCCGAATAACTAGGCTTCTAAACAAAAGTATAACGATTTAACCTAGTGTTGAATTCAGGGGGTGGCCCGGGGGAGCATTGGAATGTCCCTCCCGAAAGTTTTGAGATTTTATGCTTTTTAATGGAAATGTGCATCCCCTTCCTTACGGAACTCTAAAATATCACCCCTGCCTCCATTCCGACCGGAGTCGGAGAAATCTCTCCAGCCATTCAACACTGAACCTAGAAAGAAAAAAACAAGTTGGAAATTGCTCGTCAAACGTGGCAAATGAAGTGCGTTCGTACTATAACTAGCTTTATAAATATTTTTTGCACTGCATATTGTACTGAATGTATATTTTAGTGCATTTCATTCTGTTCGAAAGGCTGTAACATCATTAAAATGCACGTGCAATGATTTTTTCCCATTGGCCGTAATGTAACGGAAAACTTTTGACTGCCCCTGTAATTAAACTATATATCCAATTTTCATAAAATTTGAAATGACTCGAGAAAATTTTACAACAATTATATATTTAAAATTTCAAACCATTCGATTGGGTAATTTTTGCTCTATTATATGCGGACAGACGGACGGACAGACAGACGGACTGAACGACAACTATAGGTGCTACGTATTTACATAATTACGAACGCACCTAAAAAGGCTCATATACAAAATGTTACAGCTATTCTGCCACTAAAACTGTAAAATTGAAAGAATCGATTCAACCCGAATCGTGGGTCTCTAAACTGGTAGACGGGAGGTGCTGGGTTCGATCCCAAGCGCGCCCGTCGGCCTGATCGTTCGGAGTTTTCGTGGTTTTAATCGAACCTTGGTTTTCCAAGCGTAAATACGGGTTAGGTTCCCTTAGAAATACCACCACGGAAGGCATCCCCCCCCCTTAGGGCCCATATCCCTCGTGCTGATAATTGGCCGTTATAAACACAACCAACCAACCAACCAACCGAATCGTGGATCTACCGTGATGCGATTTGAATTGAAGTAAATCAAAAAATAACGATTCTATCCGCATCTAAAGAATTGAAGTAAATCAAAAAATAATGAATCTACCCGCATCTAAAGATCGACATCGAATCTGTCCTGAATCGATTCGCCATTTCTGATCCTCCGTTACGGGTAGAATCAAATAGTTCATTTTTTTCTTGCTTTCTTTTGTCTTTAGATAAAGAAAATATTGGGTTCGTGAAAAATTTTGACTTCCGGTTTTCAAAGGATTTATAGTTTCAGAAGGTTTGTCTGGAATACGATTTGACTATTTTTGTGAATTGTCTGTCTGCCAGTCTGTCTATTTGTTTGTTTCTGACAAAAAACAAAAAACAAAAAACAAAAAAAAAATGTGGGCGGTCTATTTCAAGAACTAATGCATGGAATCTGTTGAAACTTTAGATTCAGTTACACCTTCATATAAATTGGTGCTGATTACTTTTTGGTGAAAATCGCCCAATAGGGGGCGCTGTTATGCTTCATTTTTCATGATTTCCGCAAGATCGTTATCTCAAGAACTAATGCACGTATTTTCATCAAACTTCACATTCAGTTAGACGTTGGCATAAATAGTTGCTTATTAGGTTTCGGTGTAAATCGCCCAACAGGGGCGTTGGTATGCTGATTTTATCAACAGTGTTGAATTCAATTTTCTCCGGGAGGGACTTCTGCGGACCGAGGGAGGAACAGATGGAGGGGATTGGACTTTTGTACATTAAACATAACATCTCAAACCTTCTGGGGGACATTTGAATGTTGCGGGGGCATGTCCCTCCGGACCACCCCCAGAATTTAACACGTTTTTCAGGATTTAAACGATTTTAGGGATCATATCCCAGGCTTTTCCGTTGCGGACATCTAATAGGGTGTGGGCCGAAATTCAATGATTTGTTAGTAAAATGCAATGCTTATATTTTCTTTTAAAATGCACATACTTCAACGAACCTATGCTTTTTGAACCCTCATCATGAGCATAGGTTATCATTTAAATTTGACACAGTTACAGCGAATTTTGAAGTTTTAACATTTATGGGACAGAAGAAAGTTTTGAGATTGGCACATCCAACTACTTTACCTTCAATTTTTGAAGGAAAATGAAAATGATATTACTTTTAGATACATCAATTAAAAATTTTATAGTATCGATTAAATCGAGTTGTCTATAGTATCGATTAAATCGATTAAAAAATCGAAATCACACATCACTAGCACAGATCATCACCTCATCGAGTTGAGAGCTAAAATCCAACGATTAGACGTCATCGAGTTGACGTCTGAAATTCCAGGATTAGTTAAAACTCGATTGGCATATTAAAATGCAACTTGTCTGCCAAGTCATATTTTGGTGGAAATCACAAGCAGACCCGATTTTAGTGGTTGATCTGTAGGTTTATCATTGCGTTTTCCTGCACCCAAAGACATGAAAACATGGAGAACTAGGAACAGGAAAACACAATAGTAAACCTAACAGTCAACCGCTACAATTGGGTTTTCAGGTATTTTCCACCAAGATATGGCTTGGCAAACCAGTTGCATTTTAATATGTGAATCGAGTTTTAACTAATTCTGGAATTTCAGACGTCAACTCGATGAGGTGATGTTTTGTCTCCCTGTCTATTAGCTTTGTATTCAAATGTTTTAATGCGGAAACTTTTTAATTAAATATTTTTATGTTTAAAAACATTTATCTACCGTAATACAGCAGAATCGATTTTCTAAATTATCGTTTTTAACACTTTTCCAACATAGTTGAAAAGTGCTTATGACTTCGGTTTGTCTGTCTGACGTTTGTCTATCTGTGTTCTAACTCCTCTAAATATACTCGGATTGCCATGGAATTTTTATATGTTTTGGAGATAAATTATAGAATGTTCGGTATTGAAAATGAAGTGTGTAGCATACATAGTCCCTTCACAAGGACACACAAAAGAATTCCGTTGCATTACGATCTATGGGAAAAAGTGTTTGCGATGCATTTTATTGATGTAATGACATATATGAGATTGATATACATATATGTCATTGGCATTGACTACAACACAAGAGTATAGAATAAGTAGCATTTATAGTTCATTTACAGAGACAGAGGAAAGGATTCCATTAAATTATGATCTATGAGCAAAATCTTTTGCGGTGCATTTTAATGACGTTATGATACTTCAAACATACTGAAATTTTTGAAGTGCACTTAATATTATTCATAGATTTTAGAATACTTAAAACTTAATGAAACTGATATATATATACATCATTAGCATGGACTACAACATGCTTTCTCAGGAGTTATAGAATAAGTAGCATTTACAGTTCGTTTACAGAGACACACAAAAGGATTCCATTACATTATGATCTATGAGCAAAATCTTTTGCGGTGCATTTTAATGCCGTTATGATACTTCAAACATACTGAAATTTCTAAAGTGCACTTAATGTTTTCTATAGATTATAGAATAAATAGCATTTATCGTTCATTTACAGAGTTACATAAAAAAAATTGGTTAAAAGACTGACTAAGATCGATAATTGCAGTAAGTGTGTTTTCCTCTATGGTATGCATTTTCAAACTGATCTAATTTTGAGTGTATTAGATGTTGCGGATGAATTCGATAGATAGCGTACAGAGCTACGCAAAAGACTTCGCACTCATTACCGAATAAGGACAGAAATTGCTGAAAAAGTATTTTTGTTACGTGGTTTGTTTTTTTATTTATTTTTTTTTTAACCATTTGGAAAAATGGTTATTGTCTTGGTCAGGGTAGGAAATCAAAAGCATATCTGAAGCTTTTTATTGGTTTAATCCGCATTTTATTTGTTTTCTGATGGGTCTTATATAGTAATCTGCATTTCCCTTTACTTTCAACAGAGATGGATACTTCTGTTGCCACTATTACAAAAAAGTAATAAAAACTACAAAAAAAAATTAATAAGTCAGAAACAAATTGAGATACGGCTTTCAAACAAATTGCATTTAAAAGTACATTTTCAGGTAGCTTTCATTACACAAAAATACCTATTGCAGCCGTTCCGAGGAAAGCGATTTCAAAAAATTTTGTTATATTTTCATCGATCATGACCCCCAGACCCCGAAACCACCCTCCGTTCAAAATTGACATATATATATGTTACATAAAAATTTTTACTTTTACTATTCATTTAAATTATTCTAAATTGCCGGCCTATTCATTATTTCCTTTTTTTAATACGCTCTATTATTTATTTTTAATTAAATTCCTATAATTTTAAAACGCGTACCTTAATAATAGTTTTATTCCAAAACGTAATCTAAACTTTTAATCCCTTCATTAATTTTATCGTCTGCCAAACTGTAAAGTTCTGAACGCAGTTACTTATTTTTCGAATGTTTATCAAAGCCATTTTTACATTTTTATTCTATTTCATCTCATTTTCCCGCCCGCTAGGCGTCAGCCTTTTCACATCAAAATCCTTCCAGTAGCGGCGCCGGGATTCTTTCCTGTGACGTTTCTTGATCGCTCTCCATTGGCTGAGTGTCGGATCCCAGTTTCACTTCGAAGCTCGTTCGTGATTTTGGTTGGGTTAGTCTGAAGTTTCCATTTCAATCGGATTTCCTCCGCGTATCCTAATAAATAGTTCGAGCATGAGCTCAGAACAAGATTTTTGTGCTGTTTGATTGTTTACATAACCTGTTACCCGGTGTCCTAAGCCATGTAGAATAATCATTTCGTGAATTAACATCTATTTCGCATGAGTAACTAGTGCATGCTCGAGTGGAATGCTCTGATTCCTCATCCTGTGGGAATTGTTTAGTGTTGGTATGTTCTGATGGAATAAACAGTTTTCCTATGACTACGTTTCCATGTGTTTCATTGGGAAAACCCCCGATTTCTTCATACGCCTTTTTTCACCACTCACGCGACCTAACCTGCCTTGTCTTCATCATGAATAAATAAGTATTTGATTGGACTCTACAAATATTAACATCGCTCTACAGCTGCTAAATTTTCACAGAGTTGACACCTCCACTAGCAATGCTTGTGCTAAGTGGTAGGATTGCTATACAACATCACCAACGGCTGATTAAAATGTGGTACGAATCCAGTAATATGAAATAAAAAGCACTACGTGATATTTCGACGTAACCTATTAAATTGTTTCGTAATAAGAAGCCGGTAAAGGATAATGTTTACCTGCTCTACACTTCTAAAAGGAGACCTTCAAAAGAAAATAAAGTGTCCCTGGGATTGTGAAATCAATCGAAACCTTCGATGACACCTGGTAACCACGATTTGATATTCTGCATTTTACCCTGAATGTGCGTCTATAATAGAAGAAAATCATTTTGTTTTCTTTTAATAAAAGTTATAGGAAAGAAAGAAAAGTACGATGTCTGTAAACAACCCAAGGTCGTAAGTGTTGAAAGATTTATTATTTATTTATTTGTTAATTTTATATTTCACCATATTTCCTTAGTTGCATTTGTTGTATTACTGTTATTATTTATTAGAAAAGAAAATATTTACATGTTTCATTTTATTTAAAGTTTATTTACATTATTTATTATGATTATACACTGAATCCATGTATAAATGAGTTGTCCCTCTTTTATGTTAATGCGATCGGGACTTGTTAAAAACTCTAGTGATAAAATGAGTGAAAGTGAAGTAAATATCATCTCTTTTGACCCAGGGTCAGAGATGGATATACAATCCTGTATGAAACATTTTGATCAAGCATGCAATTCTGATAAAAAAGATGAAAAATGGAAAATGCAAAATATCTCTAAATTTTTGAAGGGAGAAGCTTTAAAAGTGATCATTAATCAGTGTCTAGAGTGTACTACTTTCAGTAAAATAGTTGAAATTCTTTCAGAAAAATTTATAAAAGTACAAGTTCCTAGATTTCCTGATTTTGCTTCTATGAAGCTAAATGATCTTAATGAATTAGAGAGTTATTTCAGAAAAAAGATTGAGATTGGTAGACAACTTCATTTATGTGAAATCATCATAGTCCAAGGTTTGGCGGATGGTTTGAAGCCAGAATATCAGAATTATATGATTATTAACCCTCCAGAGAGCACCATAGATTGGTAAAGAATGACTACTAGTAGTCATTCCCAGCTCTCATGTAAACAACCATAATGTTAGGAATAATTCTCAAAATCATGCATCTTTCCAGTTTAATAACCAGGCTCCTAGACATTGGGTTCGCCCAAACCAGAATTTTCAAAGAACAAATTCTAATTTTCGGCCACAAAACCCTCTTAATGCTCAAAATTCTAGATTTGTTAGCTCTAGATTACCTACTACTCATTTTCAAAATAAGTATCCCAGTCGACCATGTCGAATGTGTATGAACAGGGGTATACAGGATGCTTTCCACTGGGAGAGGACTTGTATTTTTAATGTTGAACCTATGCAATCTTATGTTCCTCCTCCTAGTAAATAACAATAACCTAGTCATAATATATGACATTTATTTGTTAATGGATATGTAAATAACAAGGAGTTACCTTGTGTAATCGACTCTGGTTCTACAATATCAATTTTACCTTTAAAATTTGTTGAGTTGTTAAATGTTAAAGTTATAAATATTCCACCTATTATTATTGGCCAAGCCAAAGGAACTGTTGAAATAAACCAATCTTGTAATTTGTTGTTTAAAATAGGTAATGTGCAAAAATGTATTAAATTTTTGTTATGTAAAACTGATTTAAATTATGCTATACTAGGATTGCCAGCCTGTTCTAAGTTTAACTTGGTTGTAGATTGTAATAAATGTGAAGTATTACAAGGAAACCTTGTATTAAATCGATCTCAAAGCATATCCATTGATAAATTAAAGTTACTTCATTTTAATGTCAATGAAAAGTACCAGAGAGTGCAATCCGATTATGGAAATGTCATGATTCCTCAATCCTTTGATCAAATTAATTCTAATGATTCTAAATTACTTGGGGAGGTAAATGCTATAAAAAATGAAACGTTAAGGGATAATATAAGGGATTATTTAGACATTTTTCCAAAAATAAATATGATGTTGGAAAAATTAATATTGAACCACAGCGCGTTTTGCTTAATTCTGACCTACCCATATCTATGAGGCCTTATCGCACTTCTGCAGTGGATGAAAAAGAAATTTCAGATCAAGTTCAATCTTTATTAGCTGCTGGTTTAATTAAAGAGAGTTATAGTCCGTATTCTGCCCCTGTTACTTTAGTTATGAAACGCGATGAGGGTAAGAAAACTAGAATGTGTGTAGATTATCGTAAATTAAATGCAATAATGAAAAATAATGCTGAACCTTTACCAAGTATAGATGGAATTCTTGATAAATTAAGTCGTGCTCGTATTTTTCCACTTTGGACTTAGCCTCTGTCTACTGGCACATCACCATTCACCCAGCAGATACTGAAAAATTGGCTTTTGCAACCAATTTTGGACTTTTTGAGTGGAACGTTCTTCCATTTGGTGTCAAAGTTGGTCCCCCAATTTTCAATAGGACTTTTAGAAGGATTCTCACTAAATATAGAATTGATTTTGCTTGTTATTATTTTGATGACATAATTGTTTTTTCCTCCTCTTTAGAAGAACACCTGCAACATCTAAACCAAATATTTGAATTATGTAGGCTTGAAAATATTAAACTTAAATTATCTAAATGCAATTTTGTTCAAAATAAAATTAATTTCTTAGGATATGAAATCAAAAATGGTACTGTAACTCCAGCTAATGCTAATATTGATGTCACAAAAAATTTAAAACCTCCTTCTAATGTAAAAGAACTCCAAAGATTTTTGGGATCAATTAATGTTTACCATAAATTTATAGATAATTATGCCAAAATCAGACACCCCCTTAACAGATTACTTAGGAAAAATACTTTGTGGGAATGGAATTCAAATTGCCAAGATTCTTTTCAGAAATTAAAGGATGCCTTGATTGTTAAACCTGTCTTAAGAATTTATGACCCTGCATTACCACTTCGTATGTTTGTTGATGCCTCACAGGTGGCAGTAGGTGCAGTTATTAAACAACCAGATAATAATGGGTTTTTACATCCAATTGCTTATTATTCTAGAGGATTGAGAATTTATGAACAGAATTACTTTATACCTGAATTAGAATGTCTTGCAACATTGACACCTTAGATAAATTTTATCATTACTTCCATGGTGTAAAATTCACGATTCACACTGATCATGCATCTCTTGTTTGGTTAAAGAATACTAAGCATTTGAGAGGTAGATTATTTAGATTGTCTTTGAAGTTAAGCATGTTTGATTATAATATTGTGTACGAAAAGGGATCCACAAATGTCGAAGCTGACATGTTGTCAAAAAACCCTGTTTTACATTTTTTTCAACCCTTAACTTTTCTTCTAGATCTAAAAGAACTTATAGAGATGCAGGAGAAAGATAATGTTTGTGCCAAAAACTATCAAAATGAAAATGGGATTATAATAATTAGAAAGAAAGGATTTCGAAAAATAGTAGTCCCCATGTCTTTAAGGAGAAAAATATTAAATGTTGCTCATGAAAACTTTGGTCATCCTGGTATCCAAAAAACGTTAAATTTAATTTCCCCTAATTATTATTGGCCTGACATGACTCAGGATATAACTAATTTTGTCAAACATTGTGACATTTGCCAGAAAAATAAAAAACCCAGACAGAGAAAATTTGGTTTACTACAAGCTATGCCAACCACAGATCAACCTTTTGAATGTCTTTCTATTGATACTGTGGGAGGATTCAATTACTATAACTCCACCAAAAAATATCTACACATCATAATAGATCACGCGACTAGATATGGCTGGGCTTTTCCATCAAAAAGTGTTACTACTGAAACCTATACTAATTGCTTAAAACAAGTTTTCAATATTCAATGTCCCAAACAATTATTCTGTTTCAACAAAATTTTCAATGTACAGGTTCCCCAAAAAGTGTTGAGTTATAGGAATGCAGCTTTCACTTCATCTAGATTTAAAAAATTATTCGAAATCACAATATTAAGCAACGTTTAACATCAGCACATCACCCACAAACGAATGGGAAATGCGAAAGAGTGAATCAATCAATAGTTACTAGATTAAAGTGTAAAGTTAATTCTACTACCTCTAAAATCCATTGGACAAAACTTTTGACAGAAGTAGTTAGTGAATAAAATAATACGCACCATTCCATAACAAAATTCCCTCCTGCTTATTTACTTTTTGGTCAATTACCTTATGATTCCCCCCTAAAACAAGATTACTACCCTCCTGTGAATGAAGTCCTTAAAATTGCTAAAGCGCGTACTAATGAATTTCATTTGAAGAGTAAAAAATATTATGACAGAAATTATGTAGAGCCAAAGTTTGAGGTAGGAGATCTTGTAATTTATGAAGAGTTCAATTACCCCAATACTAGAAAGCTCTCAAAAGTTTCTACAGGTCCTTATCAAATTCTTAATAAATTATCTCCTGTAAATGTTCGAATTGATAGGCAAAGTCAAAATAGAAATACGGAAGTTGTCCATGTATCTAAATTGCGCCCCTACTTTTCACCAGATCAATTAAAATTATCCCATGAGAATTCACAACAAACTAATGTTAAAGCCCTGGCCTAATATTAAATTGTCATAAATTAATAAAAAGTAACTAAATAAATTATAATTAATCAATCAATGCTTTTCTATATAACAGTGTGTTCTCAGAGGATCCACGAGAACATTGCTACTGAAGTTTTACTTGAATTAGTTGTTTACGCATGCGTAAATGAGTTGATTTGAGTTATAGATTTCTTATATTCAATTGAATTAGATTAGAATATTAAATAAATTTTAAAGTTATATGTAAACTATGAATAAATGTTAACTGGATTTTTAAAAAAAATCAATTATTGAGCTATAATTTTAATACTAAAACATTATAGAATTTATGCGAATAATTGTTGATTATGCAAGTGTCTTGGATTTCAAACCCAACTTGTTTTTCTCTTGCTTACTTATTTATTATTATTTTACTGATTGCGTAACCATGTAGGAAATGAACGAAATATTTCGAAAAAAAAAACCTGTTAAGATTTTGTTTCAATGATATTGCTGGAGAATTTATTTTTTTTATTTTTATTTTGACTTGGTATAATTTCATTTCTTATTTAATCTAGTATTGATAGGAGATTACTTTTTATGCTATGTAACTTTTTACCCAGCCAATATCATTGAGTGCAATAATCTCTTATTATTATTTACTGAAGTGATGAATTAAAATATGACTTTGAAATTATGGATGAGAAATTTGAGTTATTGTTATTATTGAATTAAATTTACTATTGCTAGATCTTGTATGATAGAAAGTATAGATAATTTATTATTGAATATTGAGATAAAAGAGAGGTAACAAAGAAAAATAAGTGTTATGAATTAATGAAGTCAATATATGAGATATCTGAGAATACTCATAAATTAAATATTATGATAACATCTGAACATAATGAAAGTAAAATACTTACTAGAGAAATTATGGAAAAGTGGTAATAGTATGGTACCGCTATTATCATAACAATACAATACTATAGAGTGCATATGGCACTAGGTTTTTTGACAGTTTTTCTTGTGTCATTAATGAGCAATAATTGAATTTCAATGGACTATAGCATAGTATCAGGACAATATAATCATCCCAGTTAAAAAACTGTAGGAGATTGATACTCAGTTGAAATTTTTGTACATAAATTTTAAATTTATTATATTCATGTTTTTCCTTTTAATTATATAACTTATGAATTGTATGGAAAATTTCTACGTTATGGAGTTTAAGTTATAGAGATTAAACTAATGTTTAATCGTGATGTGGACAGAATGTAAATTCCTAAGAAAACTCCTAAACAATTCTAATATTATCAATATCTATTAATATTGTAAGTAATAAGTTGTTAGTAAAACAAGAGAATAGTAACTTATTAACCATTAGTAACTTATGAATTGTATGGAAAATTTCTACGTTATGGAGTTTAAGTTATAGAGATTAAACTAATGTTTAATCGTGATGTGGACAGAATGTAAATTCCTAAGAAAACTCCTAAACAATTCTAATATTATCAATATCTATTAATATTGTAAGTAATAAGTTGTTAGTAAAACAAGAGGAGATTACTTAGAATATAATTTACTCCATGTTGGAGAAATATTTATATTATCTTTGTAATTTAAAAAAAAAACAATTCCCACAGTTTCGCGTTTTAGCAGTAACTTATTGATTTGGTTTTTGACAGAATTGGCGAAAAATTTCAGACTACCGGGTAACACTATTGTAATCCGAGTTCATGCTTTTCCCCAATGAACTTGTGGGTCACGGAGCCACCAGTTCACCGGTTTTTAGGGAGGGGGGATATTGTTATATAAAAATTTTTACTTTTACTATTCATTTAAATTATTCTAAATTGCCGGACTATTCATTATTTCCTTTTTTAATACGCTCTATTATTTATTTCTAATTAATTTCCTATAATTTTAAAACGCGTATCTTAATAATAGTTTTATTCCAAAACGTAATCTAAACTTTTAATCCCTTCATTAATTTTATCGTCTGCCAAACTGTAAAGTTCTGAACGCAGTTACTTATTTTTCGACTGTTTATCAAAGCCATTTTTACATTTTTAATCTATTTCATGTCATTTTCCCGCCCGCTAGGCGTCAGCCTTTTCACATCAAAATCCTTCCAGTAGCGGCGCCGGGATTCTTTCCTGTGACGTTTCTTGATCGCTCTCCATTGGCTGAGTGTCGGATCCCAGTTTCACTTCGAAGCTCGTTCGTGATTTTGGTTGGGTTAGCCTGAAGTTTCCATTTCAATCGAATTTCCTCCGCGCATCCTAATAAATAGTTCGAGCATGAGCTCAGAACAAGATTTTTGTGCTGTTTGATTGTTTCCATAACCTGTTACCCGGTGTCCTAAGCCATGTAGAATAATCATTTCGTGAATTAACATCTATTTCGCATGAGTAACTAGTGCATGCTCGAGTGGAATGCGCTGATTCCTCATCCTGTGGGAATTGTTTAGTGTTGGTATGTTCTGATGGAATAAACAGTTTTCCTATGACTACGTTTCCATGTGTTTCATTGGGAAAACCCCCGATTTCTTCATACGCCTTTTTTCACCACTCACGCGGCCTAACCTGCCTTGTCTTCATCATGAATAAATAAGTGTTTGATTCAACTCTACAAATATTAACATCGCTCTACAGCTGCTAAATTTTCACAGAGTTGACACCTCCACTAGCAATGCTTGTGCTAAGTGGTAGGATTGCTATACAACATCACCAACGGCTGATTAAAATGTGGTACGAATCCAGTAATATGAAATAAAAAGCACTACGTCATATTTCGACGTAACCTATTAAATTGTTTCTTAATATATATATATATAGATAGATAGATAGATAGATAGATATCCATATATATATATATATATATATATATATCTGACATTTGTCACACTGTAACTCTCGTATTTATGAACCGATTTGGATGTAATTCGGTGTGTACATAGTACATACCAATGTCTCAACCGAGATCGTCGGCCAGCTTCACCCGCCATTTTGTTTCAAAATGGCGGCCATTTAAAAAATTTTTAAAAATTTAAAATTTGAAATGTGGTACCAAAAAATTGAAAATGGAAAATATTTTTTTCTTATGTAATTCACCTTTATACAAAGATTCCGGAGCAGTTTTTCTTTCGTCTGTATCTTAAAAAATGGCTGAGTTATAGCATTTTGAATTTCTAGCGTGGCTGACATTTTGAAACGTCCTGAATTTTGTCACGCGATAAAAGGCGTATTTATGAACCGATTTGGATGTAACTTCGTTTATATATATTACATACCAATGTCTCGACCGTGTTCGTTGTCCAGCTTCATCCGCCATCTTGTTTCAAAATGGCGGACATTTAAAAAAATTTTTAAAAAATTTAATTTAAAATGAGATACCAAAAAATTGGAAAATGAAAAAGATTTTTTTTTGTATGTGTTTTACCTTAATACAAAGATTCCGTAACAGTTTTTGTTTCGTCTATATCTAAAAAAATGGCTGAGTTATAGCATTTTGAATTTCTATTGTGGCTGACATTTTAAAACGACCTGATATTTGTAACGCGATAACAGGCGTATTTATGAGCCGATTTGGATGTAACTTGGTCTGTACATAGTACATACCAACGTCTCAACCGAGTTCGTTGGCCAGCTTCATTCGCCATCTTGTTTCAAAAGGGTTGCCATTAAAAAAAAGTAAATTTAAAATTTAAAATGAGGTATTAAAAAATTGGAAAATGAAAAAGATTTTTTTATGTGTTTGGCCTTGATACAAAGATTCCGGAGCAGTTTTTGTTTCTGAAAATTTGTTCTTTTGTTTATATCTTAAAAAATGTTTGAATTATAGCACTTTGAATTTCTAGCATGACTAATATTTTGAAACGATCTTGTATTTGTCATGCGGTAACACACGTATTCGCCTATTTCGATGTAAGAAGGCATGTGGATAGTATACATCAATATCTCGACCAAGTTCGCTGGCCATGTTCATCAGCCATCTTGTTTCAAAATGGCGGCCATTAAATTAAAAAAAATTATATTTAAAGTGAGGTGCAAAAAAATTAGAAATTGAAAAAGGTTTCTTTCTTAAGTATTTGACCTTGATATAACGATTCAGGAGTATTTTTTGTTTATCTTTATCTTAAAAAATGGCTCAGATATAGCAATTTCAATATCTAATGTGGGTGACATTTTGAAAAATCTGATTTTTTGCCTGCGACAGCACTCGTATATATCAATCGATTCCGATGTGAGTGAGCATGTGCACAGCAATTACTAAGGTCTCGACCAAGTTTACCGGTTAGCCTCTTCCACCATGTTGTCTTAAAATGGCAGGCACTTTAAGAAATCACCGAATTTGGCAGCCAAATATAAGTTACTTTAAATAAAAGCAGCTTGGATAAAGCTGACTAATTTCGCGAAATTCTCATTCATAATGATTTAGTATTGAAAAAAATTAGTATTGAATCTCCTATATTCGGTTTCCACTAAATTGAGCTTCGTGTGTTTGAGTAATATAAGTTGGTTTTTTTAAAATAAGGAATATGAAAGCTACCTCTTCCTCCCAGCACTGGCCGGAAGGACTTTTTTCTCTATACGACGGTGTAAAAAGTAATAATGTGGGATGTTTAGATGTTTAACCCTTAAATGCCTGATTTTTCAAAAATCATTGTAATAATGTTTTTCGGCTTTCATTTTTTAAATAAATCATGGGAAAAATACTTAAAAAATTCATATTTCGTTTTAAGCATAGTTTACGGCTAAAAAACAGTTTGTTACTAATCGGCAATACTGGTGTTTAATTGAAAAAATAATTTCCCTTGATAAAATTCTATAATATTAAACACACAAGAATTTTAGGAACTATAATAAGAAATAAATTTTACTTGCGCACTGCAGGTCAAAATAGGGTATTTCACAAGCTTCCAAACAAAACAAAAAGAACAAGTAGCAATAGTTGAAAAAATAAATCTATCTTTATTCTTAAACGGCACAAGAGTTTCTATCTACATGTTGAAAATCGATTTAATAATATTTTCAGAATGTACTTTATTGGCAACATTAGGCATTATAGCTTCAATATTATACTAATAATATTTTAGAGCCTAAATTGGGTATGTTGCCGAAAAGCAACACCAGGCATTTAAGGGTTAAGAATGAAATTTCATTTAAAATTGGTCGTCAGATTTCTTGGAAATCTGACGATGGAAAAGTCTTTTCCCTAACAGTCAATGAAATGCTTGGATAATACGTAAGTTTCAGGTGGATAATACGTACGAGTCACAGGCGATTTTTGTCGCTTGCAATTTTTGCGTGTAATAACACTATTAATGTTTAATTCATGGCGTACGTAATGTATGAACAACTCCGTGCGATTTTTTTATGTCTTAAATTTTAGTCTTCGGAAAAATCATTTTCCAAATGGTCGTTGTAATTTGTTAAACTGCTTTTTTTTTTTAAGTTGCTTATTTAGATATCTTATTTCATTCTGGGGGGAAAAAAAATCTTAATAATATCTTAATAATAATACCGTTCAAAAACTTTTCATAATCTATGCCTCATGCATGTTTTTTCGATCTTGAAGTACAGTCGAACCCCGTTAATACGCGCCCTGCTTAATACGCGAAACCGCTTAATACGCGAATTTTCTGTGGTCCCTTGAAAAACGCCTATCTTTTGCATTAAAAACCCCCTTTTAATACGCGAACGGTTAATACGCGAACCCGCTTAAGACGCGAAATTTTATCAGTCCCTTGGCAATAAAAACCTACGTTTAATACGAGAACGAGTTTGGCTTGAAACAGAGGAGGTTTTAGAGGGATTAATGTCCCAAGCACTATATACGACTAAACTAGAAATGCTTTTTTCTGTCCAAATTTATTACATCCATGCATATCTTTACTAAAATTATCAGTGTTGAACTTCTCCTTTCTTAAAGGAGAAATCTATCCCACCGCTGATTACTATTTATAGTCCAACAGACCAGAAAGATAGAAGACAAAATTTTACTGCTAACGATGCGAGACCAACCTCATTCTAACTTAGAACAGGCTGATTCGTTGTTTGGTCAGTGCTGTGATTAAGAAGGAAGAAGATTGTTTGTCCCTCCCGGTAGAATTTGATCTACGATATCTACGTGTGTTTTTAAAAGTTTAATCTAGTCTTTACGATGGCAAAAGGAGCAAAACATATTAAAAGAAAGGCTGTCTCTGTCACTGAGAAGTTACAAATTATAAAAGGCATACGGATAAAATATTCCAAATATTCTCCAATGAAAAAGGCATACGAAATCATCTGACTTTAAGGAATTTGTTGAAGATTAGGGATGTCATCGTTAACCAACATGTTGTTGGGAAAACAAGGACCATGAAAATAAAAAACACCAAGTTTGAACACATGGAGAAGGACCTCCACGAGTGGATTGTCCATGGAGCGATCTACGAATATCCCAACAAGCGGCATGCTAATCTAAGAAAAATCTTCTGATGTTGCCGCAAAAATGGGATTGTTAGATTTCCATGCCTCAAATGAATGAATGCATCGATTTAAAGTTCGCCTCGCAATAAAATTCAAGAAAGTGTGTGATGTATCAGCAGCTCTCAACAATGAAGACGTCGATTGTTGGAAAATAAATGTACTTTCGTAGCTTCTAAAAAACTACTTAAGCTGTGATATTTACCACATGGACGAATTTGGGCGTTTTTACAAAATGCCATCCAACAAAACAACGGATATAAAAGGAGAAACGTCTAACTCTTCTTCTCGATTCCAGATGTGATGCATCAGACAAGTTAAAGCTCTTGGTCATAGGGAAATCACGCAATCTGCGATGCTTTAAAAACGACAAAATTCTTCCTTGCCCGTACGAAAGTCAGCGCAGAGCTTGGATGATGGGCACCCTTTTTACTTTCTTCTATCTTTACAAGAAGAAAGTATTGGATTCATGAAAATTTTCGAATTCCGGTTTTCGACGGATTTACACGTTTTAGGGGTCAGAGATTCCAAAAAACATGTTTTTACAAAATGTCTGTCTGTGACTCTGTGAGTCTGTCTGTCTGTCTGTGTGTATGTGACACAAATTTTGTGGGCGCTCTATCTCAAGAACTAATGCACGGAATTTAATAAAAATTCATATTCAGTGAGTCCCTAATACAAATTGATGCTGATTAGTTTTTGGTGTAAATCGCTCAACAGGTGGCGCTGCTATGCTGCATTTTTCACGATTTTCGCAATACCTCTATCTCAAGAACTAATGCACGGATTTTGATCAAACTTCAGATTTAGTTAGACCTTGATATGAATTGATGCTGATTACGTTTTGGTGTAAATCGTCCAACAGGTGGCGCTGTTATGATGAATTTTGTAGGATTTACACGATTTCCCCAATAGCTCTATCTTAAGAACTAACGCACGGATTTTCATCAAACTTCCGATTCAGTTAGTCCTTGATATGACTTGCTACTGATTATGTGTTGGTGTAAATTGCCCAGCAGGTGACGCTTCTGTGCTGCCTTTTTCACGATTGCCTCAATAGCTCTATCTATAGAACTAATGGACGAATTTTCATCTAACTTCAGATTTAGTTGTATGTTGACACAAGTTGTTGTTAATTAGGTTTTGGTGTTAATCACCCAATAGGTGGCGCTGCTATGCAGGAATTTTCACGATTTTCGCTATAGCTCTATTTCAAAAACTAATGCACGGATTTTCTCCAAACTACAGATTCAGTCAGACGCTGACATAAATTGTTGCTGATTAGGATTTGGTATAAATCATCTAATAGATGGTGCTGTTAGGCAGCATTTTGCTGGATTTAGACGATTTCAGCGATAGTCATATCTCAAGAACTAATGCACGGAATTTCATATCTTTAGAATCCTCATGAGATGCATAGATTGCCATTTAATTTTGGCATGTGATAGCGAATTTTGAAGTATTAACATGTATGAGATAGAAGAAAGTTTTGGGATTGGTACATCCGACTAGTTTAACATGGTTTCGTAATTTTGAACGGCGTAGAGGAAAATAATCACGCGACGTGTTATTGCTTGTGAACACAACTGCCCTGCGCATCCGAAAAATAACGAAGGCCTGAGTAATGTCCAAATTGAAGTTTTACCGCCAAATGCGAACAGTGTCACTCAGCCAATGAACCAAGGAATCATTAACAGGGTAAATTACTAGACTCACATAGTACGACGATACCTTAACCAAATGGAACACAGCATCAATTATTCCTGCCAAAAGTGTCGTTTTATTACAGTCCTCGACGTTCATATGCTTACTGTAGCATGGGAGAGTGTCACACCAACGACGATTGAAAATTGTTTTCGAAAAAGAGGTTTTGGAAGTAGTGAGAACATCAATTGTAAAGAGCTGATGTTGAAGAACACTGGCTTGGTGAACAAAAAACTGCAAGGGAAGATTTTGTTCATTTAGACACGTTCATTAATACCGACAAAGATCTAGTAACCTCAGAGCCCAGAAATCTGGATGACATCGTGACTGGTAAACCGCATGAGTAGAAAGAAGAAAATGAACCTGCGCCCCCTGCCCCATTTCCATTCTTCAAAGTTACGGAGGTGTTCGATTTTCTTATACAGTATGCATCGTCATTGGAAGAAGGGCCCTCGACGAGTGGGCTTTACCGTCTCCTGAATAGCGCTGAAAACATAATGCTGATGGCGCGGCCGCATGTCGCTTTGCCGAAAAGAAATTTTTGTCATTTTTTACTTTATCCAATTTTTACTTTTGATTTCTTATATTGAAATATTAGTGTTATCGACACTGTTCTGTACAGCTTACAAGAGTTTTTATTTTGTTAACATTAGTTTTAATTTACATGGTACATAAATTTTTATGTTCGTTCTGTTCAATTTTAAGTGAAGTATATAATAAATGCAATTTCGATAAGACTTACAGGATTTTTACTTAAGACAATAACTGTTTTTTGAATTTCCAGATATCAAACGTTCCTGCTTAATAAACGCATGGCGATAAAAACAAATAAAATGTCTTTTTATGTCTTAAAAACGCTAAAAACTGTCATAAAGATGTGTTTTATCCGTATAGGTTGTTATTCTATGGACCACTGGTCAAAATTCGTGAACTTCGGTTAATACGCGAACCCGTTTAATAAGCGAATTTTGATCGATCCCTTGATTCGCGTATTAACGGGGTTCGACTGTAATTAAAAATATATATTTTTTTCTTTTGCAGGTGAAACATACATGTCACACCCGCAACACATGAAAATTCTTCTGCTTAGATTATGAAGTCCATGTTTCAGTAAATCAATGCTCTTATTTTACCTGATTCAGAATTATATAAATGTTTTAAAAAATCATGAAAAACTATTATTTTTTTTAAGGTTTAAAACTGATGACTCTCTTAAATTAAACTGAATGAAATAATCGTGATTCTCTGTATCTCTCTATAATTGTCGAAACGTCAGTGAAGGCTTACTGTGGAGACCCGAAAGGTTTTTGGTTTCCATTTGTTTGTTTGTTTGCTTGCTTGTTAATCTGTCTGTTCCGCGATAACTGCCGCAAAAAACATCCGATCAGCTTGAAATTAAGTAAGCACGTGGGTGACGTACCCGGAATTAGCTGCATAGGTTTTGGTTAAATTTCGTTCATTCGTTTGTGAAATATGGAACATTTTCTTTTGCGCTATAATGCTTTTCTATGGCAATTCAGAAGATTTTCAAATTTCCATTTGTTAAAAGAAAATTGCTCATTTGACTAATGCATTTAAATGGTAAATTATGAATGCTAAAATTTATAAATAAGGTTTTTAAATTATTCCAATTAGTTTGAAATTTTGTCAATATATTTGCCAGATTTTTTTTAATTACTTTTAATATTTTTGGTGGAACTTTATGCATGTTTTCCAATAATATAAAGCATTTTGTTTTATAAATTCACTTACTTGACATAATACATATTTCATTTTTTCCCTTCTCTTGCATCAGTTGCCTAGCAATGTATTTGATCCTAATAATATTATTATAAATGTTTGTATAATGTTTGAGTAAAGCCAACGTCAAAACGGATGAATTAATGCATTTGTATCTTTGCATATATATGGATTTTAGCCCAGAAATAAAAGTAGGCAATATTTTATTTATTTTATTCAAATATTTTGCTTAAAAATACAAACGTTCATTATTTTCATGGAGAATAAATTGACATTTTCCATAATATTTACCAATATTTCTTTAATCGTTGCCAAGAAAATCAAAACCCGGAATAATATTTTCTCTTAAACAATTTTCAAATGAAAAATTTTCACGCGAAAAAGGAAAATGAAATGCAAAAATTAAGAATAAAAAAATGAATAAAATTAAGAATATCATTCTATATATAAAAAAAAGTTTTTGATTTGTTAATGGACCAATGAAAATCTGCGTAGATCATCCGGGTATACTCCTACTAGATCGGCATCCATACTTTTTATGACCGAGGGTATTTCTTCGTTAATATTAAGAAAATTGTTTCATACAAAAATATGAAAATCGGTGGTATTATAGAGACATGTTTGATAAACACGCTGATGCAGACAGTTTTTAAATCGAATAATTATTTTAAGAGATATTTAATGTTAAAGATGATCAAAATCGTTCCATTAAAAAAGTTTTATAGGAGAAAAACTATACATAAAAATTTAAACATTTTTAGATCATTTTATACATTGGAAGTTCCCGATGTGCCGACTGCAATTATCTTTTTAATTTGACTCATTTTTTGAGGATTTATTTCCATTTTAAATTCAAATTTTCAGCATTTCGAGAGATATATTTTACGCATTTTAGAAAAGGTCAAATATTTTAAACTGTTGCCAATTTTAAAAACAGCGGAAAGAATAATATTTCCTTCAAATAAAAAATTTATTTACACGTGGCTATTATAGACAGAAAAAAAAAACTTTCAAATTAGAATTAAGTGATTACGTGTTAAAAATCAGGAAAATATTGAAAATTACATCATAAAAACTGCAGTTACACGTGAATTCTAAAAGGGAAAGAAATTTTTTAAATACTAAATTCATTATTATGCGTTAAAAGTTACAAATGAAGGAAATTACGTCATATTTAAAAAGGCCAAATAAATAAAAGTTGGCAAAACACATTAAATTATAAAATACATTTGCACGAGACATTTATTTCATATTTTGAGATAATCTTTTCAACTATTATCGTGAATTTTAAGACAGCGCAAATAATATTTCTTTTCTAACAACAAAAGTATTTTCATGTGAATATTAAAAAGAGAAAGGAAACTTTGGTGAAAATTACGTCAGATTTAAAACGATACATTTAAAAGAACTTTCTCATAGCCTTGTTAAAAAGTACCGAGAGACAAAGACTCTGTGTACTTAATTCATTTTACATTAGCTTACTTTCAAATTTTTAACTAATTTTTAACACTTTCCAACTAAGTTGAAAAGTGTTATTGATTTCGGTTTATTTGTTCGCGCTCTAACTCTCATAAATATACTCGGATCGCACTGAAATTTTTGGTTATTCACCTTTAGACTAGCACGAACCCTATTTCAAATTAAGTTTGTAGCATGTTTAGTTCATTTACAGGGACAGTCAAAAGTATTCCGTTACAATACGGCCAATGGGAAAAAATAATTTCAAATGAATTTTAAAGATGTTACACCCTTTCAAACATAATAAAAAATATGCATTTACGAAGTATACTAAAATATGCAGAATATTATAGCATATGCGGTGCAACGAATAGTTACTATTCATTTACAGGGCTACACAAAAGAATTCCATTACAAATGGTATTGGGGGAAATTGTTTGCGGCGTATTTTAATTATACAAATTCATATATAATAAAATTGATATACGTCGGTGAAGCTTACTTAAGTTATTTCATGTATAATACGAAGTGCAATGTATTTACAGGAACATACAAAACATATCAGACAAGTATTTTCTATCCGAAGTACTGTATATTAGCGGCGATGGCAGGGAATGCATTTTTAATTATGATATGCGCTTTTCAGTTTCACTATATTTATGCACACTATATGGTGTGTGTAAATGTTATAGTTGATATACAGGGCTACGCAAAAGAATTCGTAAAAGTTACTGAGTATGACCGTAAATTGCTGAAAGGTGGGTTTAAAATGTGTTATGCTGAACTGCATGTAGTTTTCTAAGAAATGTTTGTGGAATATAGATAAAATGATATACAGGGCCATGCAAAGAATTGGATACATGGCCGCCTATAGATGATTAATTCTGGAAATGCGATTTCAGTAGTTTTAAGAGTGATTTAGTTTGAATTAAAGTTTAGCTAAATAGTGACGTGCCATAAAGGTATAGGGTAAACAACAGGGCTAAACAAAAGTATTCAAGTATTTTTCCATCTATTAGTATAAATTGCTGAAAGAGAAATTTCAACCTGTTATGCCTTTTCTTGCTAAACTAAATTTTCTATTATATGGTATATATATCAGCCTACAGATCAAATACAGGGCTGTTCGGAAGAATTGGAATAAATATTTGGCTATGGATGGTAACTGCTGAAATCAGTTTTTTAAATGTTTAGTTAGTTATCTTATTTACCTTATTTCCCTAAATAACGAAGTATTGTTAAAGCTTTCAGGGAGTGTTGTAAAGTGTTTCATAATCTATGCCGTACGCGTGATTTTTCTTTCTTGTTTTTAATCAAAGACGAAAACAGCTATTGTATCTCTCGCAGCGGCTGATTTCGTCTTAAAAATCTCCAATCAAAGGAAAATGAATGAAAACCCGTTTACAGGGAGACCGTCACTGTTTTTTTAAATTATAATTCAATCTTTTTAAGGCCGATGAAATTAGCATGCTTTTAGAATAACGGTGTCTGAACGGGGGTTGGCGGGCGTAGCTCGTAGGGGGCAGAGCCCCCTAGTATAAAAAAAAAGCAATTTAACAAATTACAATGACCATTTGGAAAATGATTTTTTTAAAGACTAAAATTTGAGAGATAAAAAATCTCACGGAGTTTATCATAATTTACGTACGCCATGAATTAAACATTAATAGTGTTATTCACGTAAAAATTCCAAGCGACAAAAATCGTCTGCAACTCATACGTATTATCCAAGCATTTCATTGGCTGTTCGAGAAAAGGCTTTTCCATCGTCAGATTTCCAAGAAATCTGACAACCCATTTTAAATGAAATTTCGTTCTTAAACTTCTAAACATCCGACAATATTACTTTTTACACCGTCGTATAGAGAAAAAAATGTACTTTTAAATGCAATTTGTTTGAAAGCTGTATCTCAATTTGTTTCTGAGTTATTAATTTTTTTTGTTGTAGTTTTTATTACTTTTTGTCATAGTGGCAACAGAAGGTATCCATATCTGTTGAAAGTAAAGGGAAATACAGATTACTGTATAGACCCATCAGAAAACTAATAAAATGCGGATTAAACCAATAAAAACCTTCAGATATGCTTTTGATTTCCTACCCTGACAAAGAACAATAACCATTTTTCCAAATGGTTAAAAAAATGAATAAAAAGAGATCTCTCATCTATTTCTTAATGTAACAAGGTAAAATGTTTTGAGTAAGTAGGAATAGCAGGTGAATTAGACGTCATTTATCGGAAACAAAGATGTTGGAATGAAATGATCTTGGATAAAATAAAATTACCTATTATTCACAGAGTAAAGCGATAGATGGAGATGCAGTATTGCTGTAAAAACATATTGCAATATGATGCGCGTTACCGCTCAGATTTAAATGCCCTCATGAGGCCCAAACAAAACAACCACGTGGAACACGGACCGAATTCTTTGACTTCATCTGTGCATTTTTTCTCTATATGAAAATGATCTGCTTCTATTTAAGCATTTCGACCGGGAGCCGGCAGCACAGACGATCACCTCATCAAGTTCACAGATGAAATTCTAGGATTAATTAAATCTTGATTCGCATATGACAACGCAGTCGGTCTGCCAAGTCCTATCTTGGTGGAAAACACCTGAAAAAGCGATTTTAGCAGCTGACTCGTAGGTTTAAAAAATTGTGTTTTCCTGCATCAAAATATATGATAACATGGAGAACTGGGAGCAGGAAAGCACAATGGAAAAGTTACGAGTCAGCCGCTAAAATCGGACTTTCAGGTGTTTTCCACCAAGATAGGACTTAGCAGACCGATTGCGTTTTAATATGCGAATCAAGATTTAACTAATCCTAGAATTTCATCCGTGAACTTGGTGAGGTGTTGCCTGTGTTGCCGGCTCCCGGTGTAATTCTAAAGTAGCATTTCATTGTATTATGAATTAAAAACTGTATTACTAAAAGTATTCTTTTTTTCCCCCAAAAGCACGTCGTTGTGTTTGCGCCGAATGCAGCAGATTTTTGGGTTACATTTTTGACGTCACTTCAAGATTTATCGTCTGCGTAAGGTTAACATGAAGATTTTATTTTTAACTTTTTTAAAACTTTTGCTAATCCTTATAAATTTCAGCTTAAAAAAAATCTAAGATATACTATAACCATCCGCACAATCAATGAAAAATTACGAATGTAAATTTAAATAGACTACGGGGGTTCAGGGGGGCGATGCAATTTTTTATTTAAAAAGTTACCAGAATAAGCAACTCATCAGAATTTCAGAATATCATTGTATAACCACTTGTTTAACACTTAATTTCTGAAACTTTACGATGTATTTTTTATTCTCATAAATATTTATGTAAGTTGAATATTACGCAAAGAGTGCTAAAAAACAATGACTTGCAAAGATGACGTTGAGGCTCCTGATCTGAAAATTTACAAGTTATCGAAACGTCAGTGAAGTCTTACTGTGGAGACCCGAAAAGTTTTTGGTTTTCGTATGTTAGTTAGTTAGTTAGTCTGTCTGTTCAGCGGTAACTGCCGTAAAAAGCATCCGATTAGGTTGAAATTAAGGGGGCATGTTGGTGAGATCCCTGGATTTAGCTGTATAGTTTTAGTTAAATTTATTTCATTTGTTCGGAATATATAGAACATTTTATTTTGCGTCATAATACTTTTCTATGGCAGATCAGACAATTTTCAAATTTCTATTTGTTGAAAGAAAACGGCGCATTTGATCAATGTATTTAAATGGTAAATTATGGATGCTGAAATTACCAAATAAGGGATTTTAATTATTTCTATTATTTTGGGATTTTGTTAATATATTTGTCGGATTTTTTAAATTAGTAGTATGAATTTTGGTGCAACTTTATACTTGTTTTACAATAACATAAAACATTTTGTTCTAACATTTTACTTATTTGACATGATACATATTTCTTTTCTTTTTACTTTTGTAAGTTACCTAGCAACTACACTCATGTCCAACTTAGATCACAAAAATAAAATCTGTGAAAACTGATGAACTATTCAATGTGTTGCCACGAAATTTGGCACAGAGGTATATTACAATAGGAGAAAGAATATAGCAACATAACAATATCGGAAAAATTTTAATTGTGAATTAATATACAGGGTATATCAAAAATTATTAAATCATGAATCCCGAGATAAAGCATTTATCTCGGGAAAATCCTATCTAATATGGCGTGTGACGACTGTGCACTGTTATACAAGCCGCACAAAGAGCTCTCATACTGTTTATAAGGCTGTATGTGACATGTTTGTGACAACAAAGTCCATTCTTCTAAAAGCGCGGCTTTTAACTCCTGGCGGGTCCTGAGAGGGTGGTTACGCTGTGAAATGGCTCTTACTAGACCATCCCAAACATGTTCGATAAGATTGAGGTCCGAAGACCTCGAGGGCCAATTCATATGGGGAATTTTCTTTTCTTCAAGAAAATCATCAACAATATGAGCTCTGTGTGGCTTCGAATTATCGTCCCTAAACATAAAGGCCGGACCTACAGCACCCGGAACAACCTCATATAGGTTTCAAGGACTTCATCCCTATAGCGATATGCGTTGGCAGTACCCGCATCGAACACGTGCAGTGGTGTACAACTGCCCAACATTATGCCACCCCATACAAGGATTCATTTGCCACCAAATCTGTCGATTTCTTTTACGTAGGAGGGATAATAGTGAGCTCCACGTTCTCTCCAGATGAAGATTCGACAAGAATCACTCTGCGTGGTAAATCTCGACTCATCACTGAAAAGAACACGCCCCATTCTTGTTGTGTCCAAGACTGATGGCTTCGGTTCCACAACAAACGCGCTCTCCTGTTGGATGCAGTGAAAGGGACACACACGATTGGACTCCGGTCGTTAGGAATGAGGTCATTGAAGCCTATGTGATATTGTTCGGTGGTGCTGTAGGCCCGGACGCTAATATCCGAACCCTCAAGCTTAGACGCACCTTGGCGAAAGACGGAGGGTGCCAAATGATTTTGGAAGAAGAGCGTTTTTCGCGCGTGCCCAGCTGGATGATTTTCAGTTCGGCGTGTTATACTTTTTAAATATGCATAATGCAGTTTTAAGATAAAACATCATTATAATCTTCATATTGACAATTAAGACTTTAATCTCGTGAAAGTAAAATCATCTCACCAATTAAACAAATAACTGTGTGGGTCTTATTTAATTAGGATACTTCTGCAGCTTATAATACTTTAATATTATTCATATTCTTTTATCTATTCCGTTTTCTCATGTCAGGTCAAAGTTTTGATTATTAATCACTAAAAAATAGTTTAATATTGCATGATTTAAAAAACGGTGAATCATAAAATGTTTGTTATGAATTTGTTATGGTTTTTTTTTTTTCCCTGTAGTCAAACTTTTTGTGAGCAAGAAAGAATTTAAAAGTTTCACTGAAAATGTATTTTTATTAACATGTAATTCATTAATTTGCTCGGCTTTTTGTGATAATTTTGAAGTAATTTCAATGCATATATAATAAATAATAAACTTCATAAAATATAAATTTAAAAAATAATTCTACTTATTTAAAATGCTTTTTACTATCGAAAGTTTCTTTTTTAGAGCTTGTCTTTAATATGAAATTAATACTTCAAAAGAGACTTTATTTTGAACCCCTTATAATACTACAAATCATGAATTATTGACAAAATTAATAGATCGCAATTTTTGAAACGATATTTTGAAATTTATAAATGTGTCTTATATTGATGAATGTTTTATGAGTCTCCAATATAATAGAAAATAACTAATAATAAAACATTGAAAATATTTTGCATTGTGACTGAATGAAAGTTTGTAATAATGTAAGAGTTGTGATTTAGAAAGTTATGTTAATGGTTCTTCATTAACATAGTTCAAAAACTCTAATTAAGAGATTAATAAATATATCATCATATAATTTAATGTTTAAAATTTCTACACATAATGGTATAAGAACACTTTTTGTGCTATAAATGTTATTCCTCTTCATTTGGTCATCCAGTGCTGTTTTACAGAAAGTACAATCTTCAAATTTTTGAAAAATTCAAGTATTAAAATTGATATTTCAACTGTCACCCCCCCCCCCCCCCACCTTTCAAATGTGGATGACTTTTTAGATTCCCTATAAAACGTTTTCCAAACGCAGTGTACAAATGAATATTTCACACTCCTAATTTACATATGTAAATCTGGTGAAATTCTTGGCTATCATAACTTTGATATTATTTATAATAATGATGAACTTTTGTGAAAATGAGTGTAATTGGGTTATTTTCTTTTCAATTTCACAGTGATAATTTATTCAAGATCACATTAATGAAATATATAAAATTATTTTATCCAATATCATGAAATTACGAATAGGTCTCTGACATTCTGAGTATTTTTGAGTACTTTAATTGTTCAACTATTATCAATATTTAATTTTATTCATAAAAACTATTCTACACCCAGTTACTTCATATAAGCATTTAAAGGTTTCTTTCTTTTTTTTTTTTTTTTTTTTTTTTTTTTTTGTGATACTCTGAAAACAAAAAGCTGAAGTTTAAGTGTTGTTTTATATTACTTTCTTCTATCTTTACAAGAATAAAGTATTGGTTTCATGAAAATTTTCGAATTCCAGTTTTCGACGGATTTACACGTTTTATGGGTCAGAGATTCCAAAAAACATGTTTTTACAAAATGTCTGTCTGTGAGTCTGTCTGTCTGTCTGTATGTGACACAAATTTTGTGGGCGCTCTATCTCAAGAACTAATGCACGGAATTTAATAAAAATTTATATTCAGGTAGTCCATAATATAGATTGGTGCTGATTAGTTTTTGTTGTAAATCGCCCTGCAGGTGGCGCTGCAATGTAGCATTTGGCAGGATTTCCGCAAAAACTCTATCTAAAGAACTAATGCACGGATTTTTTTTATAAAACTTCAGATTCCGTTATTCCTTGACATGAATGGTTGCTGTTTACGTTTGGTGTAAATTGCCCAACAGGTGGCGTTGCTATGCTGCATTTTGCAGGATTTACACTGTTTTCGCAGTAGCTCTATCTCAAGAACTAATGCACACATTTTCATCAAACTTCGGATTTAGTTAGTCTTTCATATGAAATGATGCTGACTACGTGTTGGTGTAAATCGCCCAATAGGTGGCGCTGCTGTGCTGCATTTTGAACTATTTCCTCAATAGCTCTATCTCAAAAACTAATGCACGAATTTTCATCAAACTTCAGATTTAAGCATAACTTGATTAATATTGCTGCTGATTATGTGTTGTTGCAAATTGCTCAACAGGTGGCGCTTCTATGCTGCATTTGTTATGATTTGCGCAATACTTCTATCTCAAGAACTAATGCACGAATTTTCCCCAAACTTCATATTCAGTTAGACGTTGACATAAGTTGGTGATAATTAGGTTCTGGTGTAAATAACCCAATAGGTGGCGCTGCTATGCTACATTTTGCTGGATTTACACGATTTCAGTGACAGTCATACCTCGAGAACTAATGCACGGCATTTGATATTTTTAGAATTCTCATGATGAACACAGTTTGCCATTTAATTTGGCGCTGAGATAGTGAATTTTGAAGTATTGACAAGTATGAGATAGAAGAAAGTTTTGTGATGGCCACAACATACTAGTTTTTGTAGTAACATTTTTTTACTCCTTATTTTTCAGTTCAAGTCAATACATTTAAAGTATAAGCTTAGGTTTTAGAAATTCTACCATAAATTGCAGTTCTTTATCTTTAAGAAGCACCTAATAGCAGTTTGATTTGATGCTGAATGGTTTACCATCCTAATATGGAAGTAGTACAAGTGCAATTTTAGACGTTAGATTTTCAGAACAATTTATTTATTTTTAATTTAATTTTTAGGAGAGGGTTTGGGGGGTGATTTTAATTAAAGTTAAATATTGATTTAATGTTTTCAATTTTTCAGTTTAACAGTCAGACTGATTTAAGGTGAATCCAGATAATTTATTAAAGAAATAATTAAATCAAACGGATTCTTGTTGATCCCATTTTCTATTTTAAAAAGAAATGCTTACGTATTTTCAAAGTTCGCCATTCATTAAAAAGATTTTGATAAATTTATTGTTTATTAACACAGTACATTGTTAGTACCGAAGATAGATAGATAGATTAATTTTTTCAATGAGTAGCAGTATTCATCGATCACTAATATTTTTAAATAAATAGATTAAGATTTACCAATTTGTACTTGTTTTTAAAATATCCGTTTCCATTTTACATGTGTGTCAATGGTATAAATCATTTTGAAACATTTATTAGAGGCGAACAAATTATAAATTTCCATAAATCTGAATGGTTGTCATCATTCTTATAAGAGTAATAAATTTTTAAACGCTAAATCCCTATTTATAAGTGGTGTAAAAGAGTTCTTGAAAACAGAATAACCTTTGAATTAACATGAATTGAAATGCATTGTCAGTAATGTCGATGTCAACGAACGCACGCGCGCATGCTTTTCTCCCAAAATCATTTGTCACACTCAGTCTTTCGCCAAGGTGCGTCTAAGCTTGAGGGTTCGGATATTAGCGGCCCGGACTTCATGTTTATGGACGATAATGCGAAGACACACAGAGCTCACATTGTTGATGATTTTCCTGAAGAAGAGGATATTCCCCGTATGAATTGGCCTTCGAGGTCTCTGGGCGTCAATCTTATTGAACATGCTTAGTATGATCTATGAAAAGCCATTGCACAGCGTAACCGCCTCCCAATACTCGCCGGGAGTTAAAAACCACGCTTTTGGAAGAATGGGCTTTGTTGCCACAAACATTTATTGAAAACCTCATAAACAGTATGAGAGCTCGTTGTTAGGCTTTTATAGCAGTGCACGGTGGTCATACTTCATATTAGACAGATTTTTCCCGAGATAAATGCTTTATCTCTGATTCATGATTTAACACTTTTTAATATACCGTGTATCTTAATTCAGAATTAAAATCTTTTCTATGTTGTTACGTTGCAGTATTCTTTCTCCCATTATCATATAACCCTGTGTCAAATTTCGTGTCAACACAGTGAATAATTCATCAGTTTTCACAGATTTTATGTTTGTGACCTTAATTTTGGGCATGAGTGTAGATAAAAAGTCATTTAAATAATCCCGATTATGAAAAATTAAGCAGAAAGTCTGGCTGAGGGACATAAAAAGTTAGTTAATCAAATATTAACGATGTTAGTAACGTTAGCTTTTTTAATTTAATGTAGATACTATTAAAAAGCTATCAAAAAAGACTTTTTTATCGCGACAAATCGATGTGATTTAGGTAATTAGCAGTGGACACGATAGTGAATGATTATCCAGTAGTTTTAAAAGTCTCCAAATATGCCTATTCCTGGTGATTTTTGTATGTTATTGCTATCGAGTAAATTAAGATGTATTTAAACTAAACTTTTAACATGCTAAAAGTGAAAAGAAGTACTTTTAAATGCATAAAAATGTTTTTAATAAACTGATCTGCGAATATGAGATGAGATGCTTTGCAAAATTAAAAACAACAGAATAAAATATTTCACGTTCACAAATGATCCTGCTCACTGTACATGTTTTCATTATTCTTGAAATGACGTGATTTTTATTTTACTAAATTTATTTTTAAAAATTCTACGGGCATAGTTTTTTTTAATCAATATTTATCTTTAAAAAGTCGCCGATTGAGCTTGGTAAACATGTAGACCAGTTTATTAAATCGGTATTTATATGTCTTTAAATGTACTTTTTTTCACTTTTAGCATGTTATAGCTTTAGTTTAATAAGTGAATTAAGTGTAATAAGTGATTTTCTTGCGAATTTTATAGCATCTATTTAGACTAGATATTACATCTAACTATTATAGAATGACCATCAAATTGTAGAAAACATTAGATCCCTAGTTTCAGTATAAATATTATATAAATATATAAATATTATATAAAAATATTGCGCATAAATATTACTATTTGCATATTACGATAATATAAAATCCTTGTCCAAACTGTTGCCTATCCTAAGAAAATTCAAATGTAAAACAAAAATCAAGATACACTATAACCATTAGCCAAGTCAATAGGAAATTATTAATTTAAATTTAATAAGACTGCGGGGGGTGAAAATATGTATTTTTTAATCTAAAAAATTACCATAATAAGCAATTCCTCAGAATTTCAGTACATCATTGTCACACCGTGTATAATTTAATGCTTCTAATTTTCGAAACCTTCAAAGGATTTTATATGTTGCTAAATATTTATATTATTAAAAAATAAGTAAAATGCGGATTGTAGGATGTTGAATATTATGCAATGTGAGAATCAAAGGAAATGACTTTAAGATCTGACGTTAAGGCTCCTGATCTGCAGATTTACTAATTATTACTTTATTACTGTTTGTTTTCGGAAAGCAAAACCCACCACACATTTGCGCATGCGTCAAGTCTGCTTTGATTTTATCAAAATAGGGGTGAGCGGAGTTTGTTTCGCTGCATTTAGCTGAGCGCTAATCTTATTGACAACGTACAGGTGGACAACGAAGTAGAACTTCGGAAAATACCCATCTCAGCGTAACACCTTTTTGGATAGTAGAATCGTTTCCAGAGTACCAAACGTGGCTTTGGAAATAAACAGTATTATTATCATTGTAATTTATTTATTTATTTATTAGTTTCATTTATTTATTCTATTTTACTTATTTATTTATGCTCATTTATTTATTTATTTTTATTTCTATTTATTTTCTTATTTATTTATTTTAAGATTATACATTAAAAAAGTCCTTCCGGCCGGTAGCTTTCATATTCCTTATTTTTTTAAAACCAGCTTATATTATTCAAACGCACGGAGTTCAAATTAGTGGAAACCGATTATAGAAGATTAAATACTAATTTTTGTCCATATTGAATATGAATGGTAATTTCCCGAAATTAGTCAGCGTTATCAAAGCTGGTTTTATTAAAGTGATTTATATTTGTCGCCAAATTCGGTGATATCCCGAATTATATTAATAATTATATTAACCCGTATTATCGGTGATAGCCCGCCATTTTAAAACAACATAATGGGTGCAACAAAGCTCACCAATGAACTTGGTCGAGACCTTAGTAATTCCTGCGCACATGCTCACTCATATCTAAATCGGTGGATATATGCGAGTGCTGTTGCAGGCAAAAAATCAGATTTTTAAAAATGTCACATACATTCGAAATTCAAACTGCTATATCTCGGCTTTTTTTTTAGATAAAGGCAAAACAAAAAATAATCCGGAATCTTTGTAACAAGCTGAAACACATAAGAAAAAAATCTTTTTCAATTTCTAATTTTTTTGTACTTCATTTTAAATTAATTTTTTTTTTAATTTTTAAATGGCCACCATTTTAAAACAAGATGGCCGATGAAGTTAGCAAACGAACTCGGCCGAGAGATTGCCATGCACTATGCACATGCCTTGTCACATCCTAATCGGTTCATAAATACGTCTGTTATCGCGTGACAAAAATCAGATCGTTTCAAAATGTCAGCCATGCTAGAAATTCAAAGTGCTATAACTCAGCCATGTTTTAAGACATAGACGAAACAAAAAATGCTCCGGAATCTTTGTATCAAGCTCAAATACATAAGGAAAAAATCTTTTTCAATTTCTAATTATTTTGTACCTCACTTTTAAATTTTAATTTTTTTAAATTTTTAAATGGCCGCCATTTTTAAACAAGATGGTAGATGAGACTGGCCAACGAACTCGGTCGAGACATTGCTATGTACTATGCACATTCCTTGTCACATGCAAATCGGTTCATAAATAAGTGTATTATCGCGTGACAAAAATCAGATCGTTTCAAAATGCCAGCCATTCTAGAAATTCAAAGTGCTATAACTCAGCCATTTTTTAAGATATGGACGAAACTAAAAATGTTCTAGATTCTTTGTATCAAGCCCAAACACATAAGAAAAAAATATTTTTCAATGTCTAATTTTTTTGTGCCTCATTTTAAATTTTAAATTTTTTTTTTAAATTTTAAATGGCCGCCATTTTGAAACAAGATGGCGAATGAAGCTGGCCAACGAACTCGGTCGAGACATTGGTATGTACTATGTACACACGAAATTTTATCCAAATCGGTTCATAAAAACGAGAGTTACAGTATGACAAAGATCAGATATATATATATATATATATATATATATATATATATATCAATTTTGAACGGATGGTGGTTTCGGGGTCTGGGAGTCATGATCGGTGAAAATATACCAAAATTTTTCGGAATCGTTTTCCTCCGAACGTCTGCAATAGGTAGCTTTTTGTAATGAAAGCTACCTAAAATCGCGGCTTCACAGCTGATTCTCGGGAGCGTTTCGAAAAAAGCTGCTTCGTGGAAAAGTACCTAATCATAACATTTTACTTTTCATTTTGGTATATTTTGTTTGATAAATATAAATGCATAACTTTATCACAGAACTCCATACAAGTAAATAAAATGTGACAGCTTCGAAAAAAGATACTCCATGGAAAATTACCTAATAATAATATTTTACTTTTTATTTTGGTGTATTTTGTTTGATAAATATAAATGCATAACTTTATCACAGAATTGCATGCAAGTATATAAAATGTGAGCGCTTCGAAAAAAAAGCTGTTCCGTGGAAAAGCACCTAATAATAACATTTTACTTTTTATTTTCGTATATTTTGTTTGATAAATATAAATGCATAACTTTATCACAGAACTCCATACATGTAAATAAAATGTGACAGCTTCGAAAAAAGCTACTCCGTGGAAAATTACGTAATAATAATATTTTATTTTTTATTTTGGTGTATTTTGTTTGATAAATATAAATGCATAACTTTACCACAGAATTGCATGCAAGTATATAAAATGTGAGCGCTTCGAAAAAAAACTGTTCCGTGGAAAAGCACCTAATAATAACATTTTACTTTTTATTTTCGTATATTTTGTTTGATAAATATAAATGCATAACTTTATCACAGAACTGCATACGAATATATAAAATGTGTAGTAGAGGATAAAAACAAAATAATGCATTATCTTAGAATATAATATTCCACAAAAGTAATTGTAATCAAACTTTGAAATGAAAATAATAATGACAGATGTAAATGTATTTTTACGATAAACTTAATGATACATAAGAAGTACTTAATTCTTGTTTAATAAAGAATGATAGAATTTTATTTTTGTAAAAGTTGTTTTTCAACAACAAGCGGTAATTTAACATTTTAAATTGTTTTTCAATTGCAAAGAGACTATTTAAGCAATATTAATACTTTTGCTGACGATTCCTAGCTAAAAAATATTTTTAATGATGATTTTTAAGAGTCATTGGATAGGAAATAACTGCAATTGAGACTTTGTTTCAAAGGATCTTCTCTGTTAAGTATCAATTAAATTAACCACTTAGCTTTTAAAGATTTTTTTAAATCAATAACTGCAATCTAATTTTAATTCACAAACATGTTAAAGGGATAACAATAAGGTTATCTTAAAAAATAAAATAATAGTTCGACGTAGAAAATAGAAATGGGAAAACTTTAAAAAATTAAAATTAAAATTCACATCCTTATGCAGCATTAAACATTATATGAAATTCCTTGATGTAACTTATTGCTCCCTGTTATATTACACATAATACCACTATGTTATTTATAATCATTATGTTAACACATATTCTTTTTTTTTAAAAAAAGCTGTTAATTTTCCAACAAAAAATTAATGAAAAGCGGCAAGTAATACTGTTGCTCACAGGAATTTTTTAACAATTTTATTAAAAAATAAATAAATGTAATTTTAGAAATTTTTAACATAAGCATAAAGGAAACACTTTTATTCAAAAATTCTGGCACAATTTTTTTTTATTAAAATGAAGTGGCATAAATAATATACCGCCCCTCCTTCAAAGGAATATAAAGGAATTTCGAACTGTAATTTCCTTCGTTTTTAACCCGCTTTAAAACCCACAAAGGTGATTTCTCAAGTGATTTCGGTATTACTTATTATCCCAAAAGAATCGGTATAAAAAAGTTGTTAATTTTCCAACAAAAAATTAATGAACATCGTGAAAATTCCTCGTATTCAATATTTTGACGACTTTTTTAAAAAACACGTGGTGTATGGAAATTATTATAAAAATAATTTGTGTGTACTTTGTATGAAAGTGAACTCGATTGCACCCAAACGGTATGTCAGACTGACTCCTGTTGGGAGAATAGGCATCGCAAGCACTGTAATTTTGTTTTTGTTTTTCATTGGACGACGAATTAGATACTTAATTGATTTTTAAACCCTTTTCTAATTGATTCTACAGGGAAGATCACCGAGGAAATGCCTTAGAATATCACTGGTTAATATTGCGGCTATATCATCAAGCATTAGTAGCGCATAAGGAAAGTCTCTTGTTTCAAAACAAGAAGTTTCGGTGTTCGAATCCAGCCGATTCTGCTGTGTCAGAAATTGATACAACTTCCCCCTTTTTTACGCTTTTTAACGTAGTTTTAAAATGTTCATGAATTCAGTTTGTCTGTCTGTCCGTCTGCCACTGTCCGTGCTCTAACTGGCATAAATCTACTATCATTGCCATACAATTGATATATGTTACTGAGGTTTACCACGGCATGATCAGTATTGAAAATAAAGGGCATTTATAGTTGGTTTACAGACACTGGAAAAATTTCGTCACCTTACGGTTTATGGGGGAAAGATCGTTTTCAATGCATTTTAATGATGCTACACTATTTCAAATACATACCATTTATTGTTCGTTTACAGAGACACACTAAAATATTTGGTTACAGTAATGTCTATGAGCAATAACTGAAGTTCACGTTTTCAACTGTGGTATGCGTTTTTAAATTTAACCATTTTTTCGAATACTAGGGGGCTTTGGCCCCTTTCGAGCTACGCTCAATCAATACATATATAGAGATAGATAGATATTACTAAAAAAATTAATGTAAAATATTATTGCGCATGCTATCTTTAAATTAGATATTCGGTTATTATTGGGTCATTCGGTGTCAACTGGCTAGAGGCCAATGGCGGATCTAAGGGGGGGGCGAAGGGGCGATCGCCCCCCCCCCCCTTGGGCTAATAAAGGGTTTGTAAAACGACATTATCCATCCTCACGGTAAATGACTTGGGGCGGAGCTCGAGCTTGGCGCGACCCGACCCGAGTCGGGCCACTTTAAATCCACGAAACTCAGACTGGGTCAGGTCTTTTCTCTTTTAGAGTCGGGTCGTGCCCTGATCTTAATTTTTTCTGCAGATTCGGGTCGGACCAGACTTCTTTTCCCTCCAGATTGAGCCTGGCCTGGACATCATTTTTCCTAAATGTCTGCAATGGCCAAAAGTTACAGGTCGGGGCTCGGCCTGGAATAAAAGCTAAACATTCGGTCCGTGTCAGCCCGTATGATAAGCATTATTGGCCCGAACACGACTCGTGCACTCCTCTAAATTCTTCCTCCCGAACCCAAGTTGGTCCGACCCGACCCGGGTCGCGCCACTTTAAATCGACGAAACTCAGACTGGGTCAGGTGTTTTCTCTTTTAGAGTCGGGTCGTGTCCTGATCTTAATTTCTTCTGCAGATTCGGGTCGGACCAGACTTCTTTTCCTCCAGATTGAGCCTGGCCTGGACATCATTTTTCCTAAATGACTGCAATGGCCAAAAGTTACAGGTCGGGGCTCGGCCTGGAATGAAAGCTAAACATTCGGTCCGTGTCAGCCCGTATGATAAGCATTAATGGCCCAAACACGACCCGTGCACTCCTCTAAATTCTTCCTCAGAGCCCAAGTTGGTTCGACCCGACCCGGGTCGCGCCAGTTTAAATCCACGAGATTCGGGCTGGGTCAGGTCTTTTCTCTTTTAGAACCGGGTCGTGCCCTAATCTTATTTTTTTCTGCAGATTCGGGTCGGGCCAGCCTTTTTTCCCCTCCAGATCGAGCCTGCTGGCCTGGATTTCATTTTTCCTAGAGGTCTGCACTGGATAAAATTTCCAGATCGGGGCTCGGTCCGGAATAAAAGCTCAACATTCGGTCCGTGTCAGCCCGTATGATAAGCATTATTGGCCCGACCACGACCCGTGCACTCCTCTAAATTCTTCCTCCCGAGCCCAAGTTGGTCCGACCCAACCCGGGTCGCGCCAGTTTAAATCCACGAGACTCGGGCTGGGTCAGGCCTTTTCTCTTTTAGAACCGGGTCGTGCCCTGATCTTAATTTTCTCTGCAGATTCGGGTCGGGCCAGACTTCTTTTTCCTCCAGATTGAGCCTGGCCTGGACTCCATTTTTCCTAGAGGCATGCACTGGCCAAAATTTCCAGGTCGGGGCTCGGCCCGGAATAAGTGCTAAACATTTGGTCCGTTTCAGCCCGTATGATAAGCATTATTGGCCCAACCACGACACGTGCACTGCTCTAAATTCTTTCTCCCGAGCCCAAGTTGGTCTGCAATCTTACTTATTTGTCATTCGTAAAAATTATATTTGTTTTGTACATCTGTTTAGTGAAATCTTTAGAAATTTAATTTGATTTGATAAGTTACAGAGATGCATTTTTTTAAATTTACTTTTTTACTTTGTAGAGCTTAAAAATTATGATTTTCTTTTATCAACCGTTTCTGTCATTCTAAACTGATTATCTTACTGGATTTTTATTTGAATGTAATTGAAGTCATATTTTTATGTAGTGTTAACGTACATAATTGCCTAAATAGTCATCGTTATAGTCATTAATATTGTTGTTTTCCTGTATTCATGAATTTCGAACATAATCTGAAAATAAAATATGAGCATAAGCAAGTGTACTTTATGAATAATTTTAATTGCAAAATGCAGGCAGGGCTGGAGTTGACTTTTTAGCTTTTATACAGAGCGGGGCCAATAGTTTTATTTTTTTATGTGGGTTGGACCCGGGCTTGGGCCTGATAACTTCAGCCCAGGTAAACCTCTAACTGACATATCGAAGCCAGCTTAACTTTTTTTTAAATGCTTAATTTCTGCCATCATCCCATAACTACTGACTATACTGGGTGTCCTAAAATGGACTGACTGATTTTAAAATTCAATAAATTTCAAATTGTGACAGATATTAAAAAAATGCAGGAGGGTTATAGATGTCGGGAACAGGGGTGATTATGTTCCAAATTTTCCGAAAATTTAACCCTGCTCGCTGCGCAACCCGCGATTTCCACAGCCAACGTAAAAGTGGCAAAATTTGCGCAACCCACAATTTCCGCAGCAAATCTTTATTTTTATGATCTAATTCTATTAAAAAAAAACACTGTTTCACAAAGATTTTGGGACATATTTTACTCTAAAATGTGTGCAGATTTGAAATGTGTAATAAAAAATATGCGCAATTTTTTAACCTATTTTGATAAAATAATAATAATAATAATAATAATAATAATAATAATAATAATAATAATAATAATAATACGCAGCTCCAGGGTTAAGGCATTCGGTTCCAAAAATTTAGAAAATTCACTTATCCCAAAATTCGGACATACAAATAATCGCAAATTTTGATAAAAGGTTTCCATAAAAAATCTATTTCGTCAATCGTTCACAGAAAATAACTTCAATTTCGCCGAATGATCACTGAAAAAACAGGAATTTGGACAGGGAGCCACGGAAGACATGCGAAATTCTTCAAATGATCTCAGAAAAAACGGGAATTTGGACAACGAGCCGCAGAAAACATGCGAAATTTTTCAAATGATCACAGAAAACGCGAATTTCTTCAAAATGCAGTGGAAAATAACACGAATTTCGTTAAAGAATCGCGGAGAAAACGCAAATTTTGTCAAATAGCCGCGAAAAAAAAATCCCGCGAATTTCGTCAAAGGATCGTGGAAAAGACACGAATTTCTTTATAGAATCGCGAAAAAAAAACGAATTTAGTCAAAGAATCGCTTAAAAAACGCGAATTTAGTCAAAGGATCGCTGAAAAAACGCGAATTTTGCAGAAGGGTCACGGAAAAAAATGCGAATTTTACCAAAGGTCCGCAAAATTACACTAATTTCGTCAAAGGGTTGCAGAAGAAACGCAAATTTCATCAAAGGGTCGAAGACGAGCGAATTTCATCAAAGAGTCGTGGTAAAAATGCAGTGGTCTCTTTAGAAAACAGCACACTTACATACGTTTATTATAATAGGTATAATTTTTAACTTGAAATAATATACTGAACTAATTTTTGAAAAAAAAAAAAAACAAGTTAACCCAAACCCAGCTTGCAGGAATCTACACTCAGCCTGAAATCGATCGGAATCCAAAACAGCTAACCCAACCTGCAACAAAAATAATTAGTGCCAGAAGGGAAACCCCCATCTGCTGTAACCTTTCAGAAAATTTTCTTTGAATTTCAGAATTTTTTTTCTTTTTTACTCTACCACTGATAATTTTTTGTAACTGCGATTCTTGATTTTAGTTTAAAATAGCAACGAAGATGATGCTGGAAGCAAGAGGCGCTAAATCGGTTCCCGGAGAAGGTAGGATTAACGACCATCGTTTACAGTGCCATCTATCGCTGTTATTATACAGTAAAATCAAGAATCACAGTAAAAAAATCTCATGACATTTTACATAACCCTCCTGCAAGATTTTTTTTTAGCTGTCACCATCCGAAAAGTACTAAATTTAATAATCCATTTAAGGACGCCCAGTATGTTTTTTAATAAGTTTCAAAGCATTCTTTACTGAATTACAACTCACCTTAGATATAAAGAGACAAGCAGTCTTATACCAAATTAGTATTTTTTTACATAATTCTGGAGATTAAAAAGCATTCCTAAATGATTATTTGGATGTGTCTGTTATGGAGATTTTACTGCATATAGTTTTTATCTTCAAAAATACTTAGACTTTCTTTAAAAAAAAAAAAACGGGTCAACCCGAACCCTTCTCGCAAGTCGCAGTAGTGAAAACCCAATCCAAAACTGACCCAAACCGGATATAATGCATATCAATCTGCCCCAAACCCAACGTGCTAGGCGCAGCTAAAAAGTAAAAGTCAACCCGACCTGTAGCAGAAAAGTAGAAGTCAACCGGGCCCAAACCCGACCCGCATCGAAAAATTAGAAGTTAACCCGGCCCATAGCAAAAAAGTAGAAATTAACCCGACCCACAGCAAAAAATAGAAATCAACCAGACCCAAACGCGACCCGCAGCTATAAAGTAAAAGTCAACCCGACCTGTAGCAGAAAAGTAGAAGTCAACCGGGCCCAAACCCGACCCGCATCGAAAAAGTAGAAGTTAACCCAGCCCATAGCAAAAAAGTAGAAGTTAAGCCGACCCACAGCAAAAAATAGAAATCAACCAGACCCAAACGCGACCCACAGCAAAGAAGCATAAGTTAATCCAACCAGCAGCAAAAAATAGAAGTCAACCGGACCAAAACCCGACCCACAGCAAAAAGTAGAAGTGACACGACCCGCAGTGAAAAAATTAGCCCCGACCCGCGCATCAGATTGGAGTTTCCAAATTTTTAAAATCGCGCCCCCCCCCCCCTTGAGGACTCTCCAGATCCGCCCTTGCTAGAGGCTCCTACCGAACGCCCTTCAATTTTTATATAGTGATTGATACAGGGCATGCATATAGGTCTAGATCTAGATGAACATCTGCAGACTGTCAGAATCAGGGGTGGTATAGTTGGGTGACCATGGGTTCATCTGTAACATTCACTATTTCACAGTCGCGTGAAAACGATCAACTCAGCAAGTTCGTCATCTTATTACTCATGATGAAAGAGATCTAACTTATTGAAAACATATGATCTACTACTACAGATTTTACTACTTTTTGTGATAAAAAGCATAATTGCAGTATTAAAGATCAGGAATCAATGCATGCATTATTACGTGGCTTCGAAAAGCCATACGGCTTGTCACGATGCATTTTACCTTTACTTTAACGAACTGTAACTACTAGGCAAATTACTTTAAAAGTTTGTCAATTTATCAATAAATCTACCCTCTCTCTCTCTATATATATATATAATCCTAATGAAACGAATTTATGAAGCGGATATATGGAACGAATTTATGAAACGGATATATGAATCGACTGATTAAGCAACTGATTATGTTTCAAGCGATTTCTCTTAAAATATGGAATACTTTGCGATGAAATTAACACCAAAAATCAGCAATGATCCGCAGATCTCAAAACTGGTATTAGAATTTTAAAATTCGAATTAGTTTTCGAAACATTAATTTTTTTTTCTAATTTTATATACATTTTCCTAATGATGGCAACTCAAATTTTAATCAAACAGATATTTTTTTTTCAGAAAAGGTTGACATTGTAACCCGACTATTGTTGTTTATTTGATAATAAATGTTTATTTACTTTTATTTATTTTTATAAATTATATGAATAATTGGTTCAATAATTATTAATTATTTTTTTATATTTCCTTTAGAAAATAATAGAAAATACATAAATGACGTCACTTGAAGCTGGATGTTGTTGTTTATGCTGTTGATGCGTTCCCCAAATTGGCGTCATTAAAAAATCGCGCCAATATGGGACGTATATGATATCTGTGCAAAACTTTCATATGAACGGCGAAGGGATCAGACCGTATTTCTTTATGGCAGTTGATGACTTGAACTATTATAATATAGATGAAATGATGGTGACAGAATAATATTTGGCGACTTATCACCTGTGCCTGGCTAACATTAAAGTACCAAAATGGCACCTAGAATATAAAAAGCGAAGTGGTCCGCCTGGAACTGTTGATGATAGTCACATGACTTACGGTATTGTTATAGAGATTGTTTTAAAATACCGGAGACAAAGACTCTGTATACTTAATTTATTTTATTTTAACTTCTTTTCAAATGTTTAACTGATCCTCTTTAATCAAAAACCAAAACAACCATTGAATGTCTTAACAGCAACTGATTCGCCCTTAAATTTTTGCAATCAAAGGGAATTGAATGTAAACCCGTTTACAGGGAGATCTGCACAGCTTTTTCCAGTATAATTCAATCTTCTCTAATATTTTTAAAACCCATCAGATTAGCGTGTTTTTAGATTCTGCAGTGTCTGAACGGAGGTTGGCGAGCGTAGCTTGCAGGGGGCAGAGCCCCCTAGTTATCTATAAAGATTTCATATAGCTACTGAGGTTGTTTCTCTCCTTCTTAAATATTCATTAATTTATTCATCTTTGAAATCCTTTTAAAAAAATTTCATAAATTCGATCCTTTTTTCAGAAGCCCATATCTCAAAAGGGATACTTCCGATTTAATTACCTTTTACACCACTGGAAAAAAACGCACTTTAATTAATAAGAAAACTTTTGTTTAATTTTGGGTTTTTTAGGTATAAGGTAAGTAAAGCAAGGTTTCAAAACATCTACACTCTCAGAAATGAATACTCAGATTTCACGAAATTTTCTTTGTTTTTGACGAAATAGTTTCCTGGAAAATGCTCCGAGCGAACATTTCGTCAAATTGATGAAATTAGTTTCTTCACTTGCTTGACGATATAAATTTCGTCAATAGTTTCTTCAAAAGAGGGCTGGTGGCGCCATCTCTCAATCAGTTTGGAAGCTCCAGTAATTGACACGGGGAAAGAAAAAAATCACCTCTCTCTTTCCCCGGCGTGATTCGAACTCACGACCTTTCGTATGGGAGGTCGCTGTTCTGCCAACCTGGCTGCTGGGGACTTGGAAGTGTCTGCTTTTAGACTGGTATAATGAATCCTACTTCGTGTTTTATTTTTATAACGTAGATTGCAATTTTATCGGGCTGCTATATTTTCTGAAAGTTTTAAGGAAAGCTAATTTATTTTTATGGTTTTCTCGTATCAATGAATAATTATAATACGGCTTGATTAAATAATTTACAACTGAAATTTTCTTTGATCAATGGATGATTAGAATATGGTCTGGTTAATTTGTTGCTCACAAATAACGAATTGTGAAGTGCATATTGCGTGAGATTTTATCACTTTGAGTAGGAGGATAAGATTTTAACACGTTACTGTTTATAAAGAGGAGAGGGATCAATTATGTTTAATTTTAATTTGATTGAAAACATAATATACTTCTTAAAAAAAAAAAAAGATATCCTAGAAGTTTGAAATTTTATTGACCTAATTTTCTTATTGAATGGTTTTGAAAAACACAGGAAATTTATTCTGTTTGAATTAAAACTTAACGAACGACAACATATAAATAAAATAATAATATTAATAAGCATTCCTAAAAATTCTAACAGCTAAAAAAATAACTAATGAAGAAACAATAACTACCTATATTTCAGTATTTTCTGAAAAGCACTAAGTGCTGTTTTAAAATAAATTATTAAAGGACTAATATAAACAAGAAAATATCTGTTTGCTAAAATCGTAGGATTTGAGGAGGATTTGAGGAAATGTTTCCTTAAAATGCATTGAGTCTGACCATGATTGAGGCAAAACTTTCGTCAAATATTTGAGGGTTTACGTTTCGTTAAAAGTCACGTGATGTTAATAGGAAATGATCGTCAAAAACGACGAAATACAGCTCGAGGATTTCTGAATCGTCAAAAGGGAGAGTTTTATTTCTGAGAGTGTATTTTGTGTAGGATTCGCATTTGTATATCCGCCATAGAAATCGATTCTAAAAATGTGTCTGGAAAGTCTGCAGTAGAATAAGAATAACACAAAAGTATATGAAATACGTGGGTTATTCCATGTCAAGTGGTCGGCTATCCTTGACCGGATACAATGTAAGGTACCAGTACCCTCAAATATCTCTCGAACGAATAAAACTAGTTAGTAAAACAAGTGTGTATCTATAGTAAAATGACTATGCACTATCATGTGAAGAGTGGCTGCAGCTACCACTAGTGACGAAATTTTGGCAATTTCGTCCCTATCGTTAAAAATATGAGAGATAGCGAAAAATTGTTAATTAAAAAAGTTTAGAGCATTGTCGATTTAGTAATAAATGACGTTTTACATGTAAAAATAACTTTATTGGAAGCTCTGAAAATATCGAAATGATTAAAGGAGTATTTAAGCCAGTTATTGGTTATGGAAAAATTAACATTTCTTATGTTATGTCGATTACCACTGATGATAGAAAGATATTTTCAATTATAAAAATCATGCAAATCAAGTACAGCTTTTACTTATGGTATTTATTTTTGAAGAGGGTGT